>JAODKE010000126.1:144492-176741 GCA_026779605.1 Mormyrus hasselquistii
CAGTGCATTATGGGAATCTCATGCACCAAGGACGACTAAGATACGCCAGTGCATTATGGGAATCTCATGCACCAAGGATGACTAAGATACATCAGTGCATTATGGGAATCTCATGCACCAAGGATGACTAAGATACGCCAGTGCATTATGGGAATCTCATGCACCAAGGACGACTAAGATACGCCAGTCTTCCTGACCTGCACATGTTTGGAATGTGAAAGGGAAACAGAACCAGTCTCTACACACACAGAGCTGTGATTCAGACCCATTCAAATTCTAACACTTTATTGATTCAACAATTACACTCAATGGCAACTTTATTAGCTGCTGGTACGACTCATTTTTGCCTCCAAATTTCACCAGTAGACAAATTGTGCATTCATTATTTTGTACACTAAAGGGTGAGTGAGTTTGCAGTGGTTATTTATTTGGGGGGGGGAGGGGGGTGACGTGAATAAAGCCACACGTCCCCCCCCCCCCCGTGTACGCCACTGCTGCCCTGAGCTCATTGTTCTTTGCACTTGGGCTCTTCCTGTCACCCCTAATGAATACTCTCTCATTACGGAGGTGTTCTCACCCACAGAGCCGCCACTGACTGCATGTTGATCATTACGCCATTCCCTGTAAACTCTTCACGACGTAATGTGTGAAAATCCGAGGATGGTGGCTAGATGGAGGCGCTTTCTGAGACGCTGGAACCTTAAAACCTGGCACCAGTCCACCACGTCGCATTCAGAAGCGCTTGCCATTCCGTTGCCTAGCCAAATAGTAAGTGAACCTCTCGACACTGTCGGCTGTATATATATTCAATGCAGCCATATGATTCGCTGTTCAGAGGCACAGAGTGTTTTCTTTAATAAACTGGCCGCTGCGCGTACAGTGCAGAAATATATGCCAACATTTCTTCCCCATTATGACATCATACATTGTGAAATGACACAGCTGCATCCTGCTGTGACCTCATGCCTTAAACGCTTTGATCCAGCATTCTGTCCGCCCTGTGTCCTTCTGCACTGCCAGCACATACAGCACAACCAATGCTACTGTGTAAATTGCAATGATGATCTCCACAAATTCAAACTTTTGTAAGACAAACATTTAAGGGAACCTAAAAGCTGCCCCCCCCTCCTCTGTAGAAGAGGTGGAGATTTCAGGTCTAGAGAGTACAAATCCAGAAGATTTTGTTTCAACCAACCAATTGAGTCTCTGTGACTGTGACTCTTTATACTCAGCTGGTTGGTTGAAATCTTGGACTGGATTTATACTCTCTGGACCTGAAATCTCCACCTCTGCTCTTAGACGAGTTTGTGAGAAATGTACTTGTTTTGATCTCATTTTTTGCTTTATAAATATCTCAATGTTTATCACAAAAAAAATCACATCACGATATCTGAAAATTTTCAATATTGTGCAGCCAAAGTGTGAATGGCTGCAACCAGGGCAAAAACAGCAGGTTAGCAATGAAATAAATACAACTTATACCAAATTAAACAACAACAGCTTGAACGACAATCTCAGGTAAGAGGAAGTGCAGTGCAACTAAGTAGAATGATCACAGTTGCCACGATCTGTTTTGCCGCGACGTGCAGTTACATTTCTATGTAGACGCACATCATGCTACGACATAGGTTACGACAGAGGACATGCAGCTACGCCGTACCCATGTAATCCAGAGTATAATTTCTGAGTACTGGAAGCAGCATCATGCTTGAATCAAATGTCCATGACACAGATTTTTTTTAAAAATCAAATGAGGTGGTTTAAATTCTGCTACCTGCCAATTACTTGGTGCATTCAGAGCTTCTACCGGTATAATGACACAGTGAGATTGTGTAAAGTTAACAGGCTCCCAGGCTCCCCTAACTAACACTAGATCTTGGATCCTTAGTTGCCAAACTAAACACAAAATACACTGCTACTTTGTTAGATGGTTCAGGAAAGCTTTTCTGGAAAATTCCAGTCATACCAACTTTCCGTGTAGATAAATTAGAACCGGACTAATCATTGATCCGACAAACACCAAAACGAAACTGCCAAAACAGAAAAAAGAAAAGTCAAAAACACAGACGGGAGATGTCGGGACAGCACCCTGCAGAGATTAAAGGAGGGAGCTGAGGGACGAGGGAGAGGAGCTCTGTGCTCTGGAATGCTGAAATTCCGGATATGGCTCAATTTTCCGTGGCCTGCGGATTTCTGCCGCTGTCTGAACTACGTGTTGTGGCACAAACAGGGAAGAAACATGACTGCAGGGAAGGAGTTTCAGCCTTGACTTGTTACACCTGGGGGACTGGTACTGCTGTAGTAATCATGGTCCCAACACCTGTGCTTGCTCCACACGCTCAGACTCTAGAAGGAGCCTAACTAAGTAAGCACCTCTTGTCAGGGTCAGCACCCGTCTGACCCTGTCTTTGTGTCTCTTCCCCGTGACGCCAGCAGCCATTGCCAGCCATCCCGTTCCCTCTGGTCTTTGTACTAGACCCATCATTTTCGATTTCCCTGATCATACCGTAAGTCGCCATAACACAGTTTCACCTGGAAATTTTGCCTTCAAAAAGCATTCAGCTCTTCTCACACCCTGCGGGCTGAGCATACCTCACAGAGACCGCACAGAGACCACACCCTGCGGGCTGAGCATACCTCACAAAGACCGCACAGAGACCGCACCCTGCAGGCTGAGCATACCTCACAGAGACCGCACAGAGACCACACCCTGCAGGCTGAGCATACCTCACAGAGACTGCACAGAGATCACACCCTATGGGCTGAGCATACCTCACAGAGGTCACCCAGAGACCGCACCCTGTGGGCTGAGCATACCTCACAGAGGCCGCACAGAGACCTCACCCTGCGGGCTGAGCATACCTAACAAAGACCGCACAGAGACCACACCCTGTGGGCTGAGCATACCTCACAGAGGCCCCACAGAGACCACACCCTGTGGGCTGAGCATACCTCACAGAGACTGCACAGAGACCACACCCTGCAGGCTGAGCATACCTCACAGAGACTGCACAGAGATCACACCCTATGGGCTGAGCATACCTCACAGAGGTCACCCAGAGACCGCACCCTGTGGGCTGAGCATACCTCACAGAGGCCGCACAGAGACCTCACCCTGCGGGCTGAGCATACCTAACAAAGACCGCACAGAGACCACACCCTGTGGGCTGAGCATACCTCACAGAGGCCCCACAGAGACCACACCCTGTGGGCTGAGCATACCTCACAGAGACTGCACAGAGACCGCACAGAGATTGCACCTTGCGGGCTGACGCACATCTTAAGACCCTTACTCTCCTTATTTATTTGTTCCTGTCAAATAAAAATTGTAATCAATATTCAAAGCCTCTGCCCCAGGAATCTAAGAAGGAGGTCCAAATGAATATTATATGTACCTTCCTGTTAAAAGCAAAAACATCATCAGTGTGATGCCAGATGATTCATGATTCAAACGCCAAGATTGAACACTAACACTAAAAACTACGGTTTTTAATTTGAGAAGGTTAAATAAAAGCTGTCTGTGACAAACACATCTCTGACCCCTGTTGTACTGTAACATGGCCTCTGCGTGCCCCTGACCCGCTCGCCCCACTGCCCCCCAGCACTCACCCGAGCAGAGCTTGCCCTTGTACAGCGGGCAGCTGACGTCATCACACTGGCAGTACTGGCCGTAGATATTCCCAAAGCCGCGGCTGTAGCAAGAGCACTGACCGCAGATGCAGTCCCCGTGGCCACTGCACACGGGCTCGCCGGGCCTGGCGCTGCAGTCGTCCTGGCTGGTGGCTTTGTACTGGTCCTGGGCGCATTCGCAGCGCGGGCCCAGCCGGCCCGGAAGGCACTGGCACACGCCGCACTCGTACGTCCCGTTGCCCTGGCTGCACAGGGGGCTGTCGGGCTGTGCCACTTTCTGGCAGCTGCAGTCGCACTCGAAGTTCACCACGACCTGCAGCGTGTCCCTGAACCCAACCGGCTTCAGCGTGAAGGTCTTGGTCTTCTCAGCGGGGCAGCCCCGCGCCTGCAGCTCGACGCTGAATGACACCTGTGGGGGGTGGGGGGGTGGTTGTAAGGGGGCCAGAGAGAACGGATACCAGAGACACGGGCAAGCAGATTAGTGGGTGCCCCCCTGAATGCACACAATGAAAATAATCACCAGCGTGCATGATCAGTGTCCCCCGTCAGTGCTTGTGAGTTTCTTCACCGTGTGAAGCCTGGACTGGGGACACATGCATCTGTGTGGTTTTATATTTATTTTATGTTGTTTTGGTTGATGTCAGTCTGGCGCTGGTGTGTCTCTTAATCAATGTGTCCTTGTCTCTACGTGCTACATATTTGTTGTTTATAGTCTAACTACTTTTATATTTTATGTCTTGCTTTTGCTGTACAGTGTCCTTGGGCGCTTCAAATAAAATGTATTATTATTATTATTATTATTATTAATAATAATGTATATTAAGATGGTTTGGTCTGTCTGGGTGCAGTTAGCATTAGCGTTCTTTCTCCCACCCTGTCTGCAACCTCTTGGTTGGACAGTTTGCACCTTTTGCCTTAAAAAGTGTCTGCCTGTTTTGCTGGCGGTGACCCTGTTCTTGTGGATTACTGGAGGACTGAGGGGTCTAAGAAGCGACGGTACTGACAGTGTCTCCGACAGTGAGGCCGGTGCAGGACTTGAGCCCAGGAAACTGCCCGTTGGTGCAGCTGGCGTTGAAGGTGATAGCCAGCTCCTCTGGAAGTCCCTGCAGCTCCAGCTCCACCTTGGAGCGGATTCTCTGCGGTGGGATGCAAGCCGTTAAGGGTGCGGCGCCACAAGTTGCGGACAGGGGGCAGTAATGGAGCAGCATCCACTCATAAGCGTCAATTTAGATTACACGAAACAACCAAAGAAGATGAAGCGGTTGTACATTCACTGTGCATCAAAGTAGGATTCTGCTGTAGGGATTCCCAGCCCCCTGTCCACAGGATGCCATGGAACATTGAGGGATTGGGGGAGGGGTCAGCTATTCTTGTGCTCTTATTGCATCTGAAAAAAATAAAATGGCTATTTCCAAACTTATGCTGGTCCATGGTCATCAAAAGGTTCGAAGCCCCTACTCTACTGGTACTCCATCCTCGTGGAACCAGAAAAAAGTAAAAGCTTGAATCAATTCAATTCAATTTTATTTGTATAGTGCATTATCACAACGTTACGTTGTCTCAAGGTGCTTTACATTAACTCTGCCAAAAGCCCTGAATGAGAAAGCCAGAGGCGACAAGGGCAAGGGAAACCGCTTTAGAAGGAAGAAACCTTGGGAGGAACCAGACTCACACTGCTGGCACAGGATGGGTGAACATAAGAATCAGTTGGAGTTAAGGCACTATGTGTCATAGGGAACATCAAGGGCAGTGAACCCTCACCATATAGGCATTCTTGACAAGATCGATGATGTTGCTCGAGTCCTCGGACAGTCTTCCCACCACGCTCCCAGGAATGAGGTTACTGTAGTTCTGAGGAGACCATGCAGTACAATTGTTAAGTGATCAAATAAACGGTACAAGGTTGCTGGTCGTCTTAAACTGGGACACACAATCATGTGAGAAGGTACTAGCAGGAGGACTCACTTCAAGGCACATGGCAGAAAATGAAGTTGAATTTACTGACCAAATGAGCAACCTACCAGTCACTACTCAAGTGGTACACTTTCTGCTTTTACCAAAAGATACCAAAAGCGTTTAGGCAAGTTAAGGCATGGAGCTGCGTGTCTGTAGTCGAGGCACGTTAAGACAGCCCCGATGGTATGACTCTGTTAGTTTTGGTCATTTGATTTTCAACCAGAGGTTCTCATTTGGGCTCAGTAGCAGCTCAATCAAGCAAGAAAAAAGGCATATGGGATGACAGCAAGCTCACCTGGTAATGGTTTACAACCTTTTGGGTCACAGCTAAGATCAGGTTGATGTTATTTTCAGACAGCTTCTCCGTCAACATGGCCAACGAGGGGTAGTCCTAGTCAACGATATGTTAAGTGTCTACAGCTTGCATATGTCAAGTGAAGCATTTGATCATTTGCTCTTTGTAAATCCGCCACCGGAGGCCTCTCACCAGTATGGTGGACATGTTGTACTCGTTGTTCAGACCCAAGTGGCACTGGCCGTCGTTGGGCTGCACCAGGCCTGCTAAGCGCCCATCCAGGGCCGAGTGTGTCTTGTCGTCTGTGGTGAATACCAGCAGGTGAGAAGCCTCTGGTCTCCAGCCAATCTGGTCCTACAACAGTACCACAATATAATGCAAGATTAAACGTTGCGTTTCAAATCAAAGTGATACTGTACAATGACACTCCCTAAAATAAATATGATCTAATTCATTAAATTAGTACATGAGCATTATGGAAAATGGAACATAATACTACCACAGATAGCCCATACGTGACACCCATTCATCCTTCAATTTTCTGCACCTGCTTATCTGATACACAATTCAAGGTGACCACTTGAATTGAATGCCAGTCCTTCATATGGCACACCCATGCTATTAGCAATTAAGACATGCCAATTCCTAGTTGTGCCCAAATGAAGCTTCATGAACTGCTTGCTATATTACTTGACCCCAATAGATGGTGCTCTTGGCTTGCTTTGTAGCTTGATTTCAGCTCATGTTTGAACAAAGCGCACCATCTAGTGGGGTCAGAAAATATAGCATGCGGTTCATGAATTTTCATTTAGGCATCACTACAAATTTCCCTAACTGCTGGTGAGACTTTACCAATTTAGTTTAGTTTTCTACTTTGTCATGCGAAGAGTGGGAAATGCCCCATGGGAACAGCATTGTTTCTTCGCAACTGATTGAACTTCACAGGTGTCAATGCGTTTCGCATGTGTTGCCAGGATACTGTAAGTTACCTTGCACACTGTAGCCTGGATGATGGCGTCAAAGCCTCCCTCGGGGGCATCCCTGTTCCTAGACACGTCTTGCTTTTTCACCTCCTCCGTAAAGCGCTGCACCTGGTCCGTTAAGGGGAGGACATGCTTGTACCCAAACTGGGGTAGACAGGTTCTGCCCAGACTACAATATGGAAGAACACGTAGATGGGTTAGCCAAGCCGATTCATGGTAAAACCTCAGCTGTTTCAACCCTGAGAGCAAGAAGATACATCCTGTCCCTAAATGTAACGCTTTAACGAGGAATGTCAGACTTAAGGTGTCATAATGTGGCACATTGGCCAGAAAGAGGCCCGAACTCGCCTACACAGAAGGCACACACTCTAGGTCCAGTATCCCAAGGCACTCAGTTAAGCTCATAAGATCACTACAAAATGATATAGCATCCACACATAAGCAGCAATAAGACACGTCAGCTGCAGCACAAGGTGAGAGCCTGCTTGTAGGATACCATTTATAGCTCTAGACCAGTGATCCCCAATCCGGTCCTTGGGGAACCACAGACAGTCCACATTTTTGCTCCCTCCAAGCTTCCTGCCAGACAGTCCACATTTTTGCTCCCTCTGAGCTCCCAGCAAAAACATGGTCTGTTGGTCCCTGAGGACCAAACTGGAAGACACCGTTCTAGACATGTGACCAACTACAGTGCTACCAAAAAGTCTTGGGAAGCTTTCTTAATTCAGTAAATATATTGCAAATGTATTGATAACAAAAATCATTATTCATTTGTTTAAAAACCAATATATATCATATTAGAAACAACCAACTGTTTTAAGTAAAATATTCATTTGATGTAGCAATAAACCTGAAGCCAAATTATAGTTCTAAAAGAGCTGTTGTGAGTTAAAAAGTTCATCGACAAGCATCATTGGGATGTTTTTTTATTAGTAACACCTTTGAAATAATATAAAACACCAAATATTTGTGTTTAGTATCCCTCTGGGAGCCAGTGACTACAATTGCAATTAACAGCAAAATGGCAAGAGTCCATCAAAAAAATATGACAATAAAAAGAAAACGTTCATGCGGAAGATATGTGCAAATACGCTAAATATCGTTTGTCATCAAACTTTTGTTATGAAGCCAATAGATTGGCAACATTTTTACAGAATTAAGCAATTGTCCCAAGACTTTCTGTGAGCTCTGCAGATGGAGAGCAGAAGGCAGCAGGAAGGGCAAGCCAGGTCCTCCTGTGAGTATTACGGGTCTCAGATGCTGACCTGAAGCAGGGGTTATTCAGAGCTTGTGGGGGAGTCAGGTACATGTAGGGGGATATGGGCTTGTCCACGAACGCCCCGAAACCCATACGCAGGTTGCTGGTGATCTGCCCCATGGATTGGGCCAGTTCGTTTCCCAGGACATGCAGGGAGCTCAGGTCATCCTTCATGGAGTAAGAGAGGTCCATCAGGTAGTAGAGGTCCATTGGGTAGTCCTCCACCTGACGCACGGTCACCGTGAAGCGCTTGGAGTCATCTGCAAGGCGAGGCCATTCAGAACCATGGGTTACAGTACAGACAGTTTACACTGTTTATCACCCCTATAGCCTTTGCAAATGAGCGTATGTATCTTGATATTATTATTACATCACCCCCTTGCCTACATACAGTGGCACCATGGGTGGGGGAGGACCAACGATTCCAGGGGCCCCTGAGGAACATGGCTGGAGCATAACTGAATTAGCCCAATATCACATGAATGTTTTAAAGGGGCCCAACTTCAAGCCCTCCTCCCACGTGTTGACGCAGTCTTCAGCCAATAAGGTCACTGGAGAGAGGACATGGATCTGTTGATAGGGCTGCACTTTGATTGACAGGTGTAAGATTCACTAGTGACCAGGTGAATGCAGTCATGAACACGGTGCTCCTGTGCAAGGTTGGCTTTGTTTGTAAGGATACATCGTACAGAGTATTACTGCAGTAACTAAGCTCTGTTCTCTATTTATTACTTATTATCCGTGAACTGTTAGTTGCTCTTCGTTCCAAGTGTGGCTGAATTCCAAAGCACAGGACCAGTAATACATCTTGAATCTTGAGCGTAAGTCTGTGAGTTAAAACACCGTGTCTCATTCTCAGCAACTTCCCAAAACTTGAGCATTTTTTGGAAAAGATAAAAACATTTCGATGAAGCGCAGTGTTTGTTTTTCGAGTAGAGCAATTGGGACCACCTTAACTTTTCAGGTATTTTACAATTGTAAACTCCCTAATTAGGCCACTAATAGGACTGACTGGCTGAAGAGTCCTCACACCTGGGTTTGAACGGCTGACCTACAGGTTATCACAGAAACCTGCATACACACTGGCCGTTTGCAGATAAGATTGCAAACCCCGGGTGTAAAACTATGACATCAAGTCTGTAAAAGTCTGTAAAAGTGTGTTAGAGTAACTATATGAAAACCTCTCCTGAAACTTTAGCGCATTACCGCATAGAAAATGTTTTTAAATCTTTCAATTGTATTCCAAATACTGGAATACTTTTGAAATACTTTTGTTCATTACAAAAAGAAATGGTATTTTAATAATTATTATTGAATAACTGCCCCAGGGCAAATTTGACAGTAGACAATGAATTTGCATAATTTGAGAAAAGTGACGCGGTGACGAGTTTGTGAGAATCTGTGTGTCACTTACCTGGTCTGAGTGTCACTCGGATCCTCTGGGGCTGCATCTGGATGACGTTGGTGGTGACCCTGCTGCTGAGACGCTTGTTCTCCTCATACACCAGCTCACTGACGGGGAATTCCATGCTGCCCTTGGCGCATCCTGCTGCCAGAAGGTTCTCCCTCAGGTCGCAGCGGGGAATGCTGGTTGACTGGCGCCCGAAATCCTGACCGAAAACACGTGGGACACAAGAGTCTGAGCGCTCGCTCTGAATAAGAACAGCATTTTAGATATGGGGGTCGTTCAGCAAACACTCCCCCATAAGGGAAAATGGAATTTAGAATCATGTCTATAAAGGAAAAAATAGAAAATGTATTTTAACAAAAACATTGCTTTCAAAAGGTAGTCTGGGAAGGACGAGGATTCCTTCTCGTTAATAGGTTAGAACTTGGGGGGAGAGGGGGGAGGGGCAGAGTCTCCCAGGTTTATAGAATTAAGTGCCTTCGTATTTCATTTTAATTTTTTTGTTAAAGGTGGCACCACCCGTTAGATACACCCCTGATAACCAGGACAACTCAATCTGACTCAATCTGAGTGAAAATGGCAGAAATAGCTGAATACATGACTGTACAGCAGTGTTTCCCAATCTGGTCCTCGGGGCGCAGAGTCAGACCATGTTTTCGCTCCCTCCGAGCTCCCTGCCAGACAGTCCACATTTTTGCTCCCTCTCAGCTCCCAGGAACAAAAACGTGAACTATCCGTGGGTCCCCGAGGACCAGACTGCGAAACAATGTTCTAAAGAAATAGCTGTCATTCTCTTTCTGTCTTTCTCTCTGTGCTGAGGTTGTATTTAACAGAGCTGAAAACCTCTAACATCCCGCCTACGCTAACCAGGATCGGGCACCAAACCTCTGGGGTCGAGTTTGTTTTAATTATAGACTGTGGTGAATGTATATAGTGTGGGAGACAACTGTATCAGGTTCAACAGAAGCAGAATTGAAACAGAGACAGCTGAAGACTGCCATCTGAGATACTGGTTACTTCCATGTTCCAGAATGCAGCATGTATGTGAAAGAAGAACTTTGACTGTTACCCAGGAAGACCAGAAATGGCATAATGTTTGACCAAATAGGTTGAAGAAACACCACCCAGGCAGATGCCTGTATTCCGTAACATGCATCTCATTAAAATGACAATTCATCTGAATCACGTGAAGACAAGCAGTCATTTTTTGACAATATCAAGATGCTGATGGCTTGCTTTGATTGGCCATCGATATCTGATAAAATCTGCTCTTGTTTGTTGGAAAACTCATTTCTTTCAATCTTGTTGAACATTTCCAAGCAACATGTTTGGTTTGGGAAATTCAATGCTTGACTTTTCCTAGATATTCACTAATATATATTGTATAATAGAATGGCAAGTAGCAAAAGAACACCTTTTGCTTACAGAGCTGAAATAAATGAAGGGTGTGCAGTCAAGCATTGAGAAAGACTAGCAATGGAATGGAGGAGTCCAGCCTAAAGGTACTGAAAGCAGGGCTGAACCAGGGAGAGACCATCCTGCCCCGGAAAGGTGGGTTAGGGTTAAGATCTCCGCTAAAAGAGCCAAAGTTCTCATGATTAAAATGTGTCTTCTGGTTTGACCCGGTGACCATGACACGTGGCTGTCTGACAGGAGTGAAGAGGGGGTAGAAAAGGATACCTCTGCTCTAAAGGCAGGGTGGACTGAAGAGATCCCCCCCTCCATCAAAACCAAATTGGAATGAGTGACCAGACTTCACTCCAACATGGACAGAGCAGTGGGCTGGGTTCTTACCTCCTGGAAGCACCACGCACAGCTGGGGTGTGTACCCAGGCATTGTTTGCACGTGCTGCTGCCTCTTGAGGTGCAAATGTTGGAGCCTGTAAGAAGCGCAGGATTCAGGCAGAGCGCAGTCATTCCAGCAGACGTTAACATTTTAATAACCCTATAAATATGCCTATGCAGCTTTTCCTGAACCAGCACTAACAGTATGATGATCCTCTTTATTTACATATGGCCAGATATCTTTATGAACATATTTATGCATATTTATGCACAAGTGGCTGCACGATTTCTGAAAATATTCACACCCAGATATTTGATTTCGATTAATGCTGCAATATTTATAAAACAAAAAAAAGAGCTTAGATTTACCTGCAATACACTACAACTATTAGTACAGTCTATAAAATAAGTTGGTTGCCTGGAATGCCAAGAGTGAAAAAGCAATGCTGAAAAATTACATAATTTTGCTCAATATCGTCTCTATGGAATCCAAAATATTTTTATACGCCAGAAGGCGGATGCCCTTTGGTGTCCAGGTCTTGTTAGCTTTCCTCTTTATTTTTGTTAAATTTCTCACAAACGTGCTACACTATCTTTGAGTGAGTCCAACGGCAAGGACGAAAACTATGATCGGCTCAGAGAGCGCATGTGGAGTTCATGTAAAAGCAGTGTCGGTAAACTATAGGCTATTTATTTTTTAGTTATACAAGATAATCATGTAAAGGAATGATCATTAAAATTGCAGGACTTGCTAAGTTTTGTTTCCTATGACAGTAGAAATGTTTCAGCGTAACTTGTTATCTTAACCCAGATGACTATTGTGGTCCTTGCAATGTGATAGCAATGTGTATGACATGCGATGTCGAAATTAATGTATCGAATTGTGCATCTATGTATCCACTATGCCACCCTATTTTGGGTACAGAGTACTGGATTGCATTGGCTGCTTCATGCCATTGCAGCTAACCTGTACAATTCTGAATGAGTGTCTGCCTTTTTATAAATACTGCAAGATTGTGTTGAGCTGAGGGGGTCCATATGGCTCACAAAGTTGCAAGTCATGTCAAGACAGGCTAGAGAATTCAGCATAATCAGGCTCAGCTCCTGGAACGCCTCTGTCCTCAGCCCGTCCCAGCCAGCACTGACAAGCAAACAAAGAACGTGAGCAACGTTCTGACAGCGCCGCCCGCTCACGCACAGACACACACACGCACACACACACACACACAATCCACTCCTGCTCTTATTGACTTAGACATCTCTAGAATCTCTTCCTGCTGATGTTAATGCAAAATATGTCACATACTGCTGCCGCATGTGACTAAAGTGTGTGTTTGTGTGCGGGGGGGGAGTCAGGGGTGTTAACTGGACTGTGGCAGTCATCTCTAGCTGTCCCAGTGCCAGCTAGTGATCCAAACTACACCCCTATTTATTTCTACTGCCATTCCAGCTCCATGCATCTAGGCTAAAATATCCTATATGCCCCCCCAAGTGCCCCCTCCACCACCCCCAACACGATCCTGACCAGATATGCACATACCTAGATCCTACTTGGGCAAGCCACTACCTGGAGTGTTGTACATCTGTAGCAAAGCCTTTGAGGCTTAGAAGGTTCGCTAGAAGGCAGAAACACTTTGATCACGTGAAGAGTTTTATATGCTACAGACAATTCTGCTTTTGTGTAAATGACTAATATTCTGTTATATTTCACACGTACATGCCACCTCTTTGAAAAACACGATAAATATGGGGTTACCATATTTGCTACGACAAAAAAAGAGGATGTATTGTTGCTCACAAGATCATACAAATATAAAATGTTTAAATGACAGCAACTTCTAGGAACGTTACGGCAGCTGATGTCACTCCTGAGTAGCGTGACATGTAGGGATGCGCATATCATTTAATCCTTAAAGTAAATGTGTGCAGGAGCCTTGCAAACGCTGTGCGGTTATTCTGAGTGCCTGCCGTATATTGAAAATTGGTACATTTTCTTTCACTTGGTACGCCACTGTAACTTGGGTCATAAGGGTTACAGCGCTAAACCAGGTCAATCCGCCGATTTTTGGAAAACCGCTTGGAAAGAGGCCGAAAAAGAAGACGTCGTCAAACAGTCAGCCTAAGCAAACATCCTTGCTCCTCACACCAAAGGCGACATCTGTGTAGAGCTCGCAATCAGGCCACTGGTCGCTAAACCACAGCTTTGCTACTGAGAGCGCTCACTCCTTCCTGTAAATACTACATAAGAATTTTAATCGCTTAAGAAACGCTTAAGAAAAGCACTAGACCTCACGTGACGTCAGAAATAAGCGGAGCTGATTGGTGGCTCATGAAATTCAGAAACGCATCTAACACAGGGAAAACGTTAAATAGGCGTTTCAGTGACCGCAATACTATAAGAACAAGATACAGTCATATTACGATAATCGAGGGTTGCTCTGCGTGGTGCCAAAATGCTCACATAGTAAATCCGGGGCAGCCCTCACCCCGTTTAATGAGTTGACCAGCCCTGGGCACCGCTAAACAAGGTCTGCAGCGCTCAACCGGGGTTTTAAATGTGACTTACATCTACAAACCATGCGCCACCTGTTCTCAGTGTGTCCCTCCTAGCACTGCTGTCTCCTGTAATATATTTTAGATTAAAACAAATGCTCAATGTTTTGTGACCACGTGAAATCTACGCAAAATAACCGGGGAAAGGTCTGACAACTTTTTAGAAGAAGGGGGAAAGGGCGCTTTAAGGTACATTTGTGATACTTATCAAGACGAGACACCTTCAGGCAATAGAATCCAGCAAAACATGGAAAGCACAACCTACCGGTGTCTTAATACACTATTACTTTTGGCCACGATGTACGCCAAATATTAAGAAATTACCTCAGCATGTAAAAAATTTCCCATGTGTCAAGTCGATTTCTCTTCATAACCCTCGTCAAATACGATCTTCACTTTTTTTAATTTGTTAATCTGGTACCACTTTACTTGACAAATGTAAAAATACACTCCTATCATAATCATCATCTAATCATGACCGTTCCTGTATTTCATGCAGTAATTATGCTTGTTCATGATTTGTACTTGAGTAGTAACGGACTTACTAAGTGCCCCTTCAAGTGGTGTTGCCGTTAATCTTGTTGTCTTTAAGTCGTTAAGAGCAGTTTACTTATGCAGACCACCCCCACCCTATAGATGCCCAAGAAGCAAAAACCAAACCAATGAAAATCCTACCCCAACGCATGACTCGAGTATAACATCATAAAACAGTAAAGTAGAAATGCTAAAGGATGTAGTGTGCTAAAGAAACTTACCCATCACTCGGCACCCAGCAAATAAAACTATCGACCAAAGTTGCAAAATCAGTGATCTCATATTTGCGACCTAGCGCACCACTTGCGTTTCAACTTAAAAACCTCAGTCAAGAACACTGCTGTCTTCCCCGACTGGAAAATTTCCGGATTTGTGCAGTAAGCACAGCAGCCCTTAAATGACGCTCCCAGAATCTGTCTTAACAACATTCTGAAGTTTATCTGACTTGCGTTTCCGGTACTTTCATTTGTTTTAATATTCACCAGAAATGCTGAAACTTTGCTGAATGACGTAAATGCGGTTAATCACATAGCAAAGAATAAATAGCGTGTTACAATGCGCCCGGTGTAATAAAGAACTTTCAATTTTGTGTTTTGAGATAATTAAGAATAATGTTTCTCTTAACTTGGTAATTAATGTTGGTAGGATAAAATTACCAATCAGCTTTTCAAAGCAATTTGATTCAAACCACTGATTATTTTAATGTTTATTTAGGTTTTTTTGCTAATAACACATGAAGCCAAAAAACAAGAATTTGCTCACCCGATAAGCCCCGTAATTGAAGCGATTCCTCAGTTAACTGCCTAATTTTGAGGAGTGGTTCTGCAGCGTCATCTCGTGGCAGAAATGCACAATTGCTTCCGTATGTCTGTCATTCAACGCTGCACTTATACGCGTGGCAATATAGGCCTACTCTATAAATAAAGCCGCACAAACGATTTTAAGCAAAGTAAATAGAATTTATCAGGAGATATCTTTCACCAGAAAACCAAACCGGCTAAACATTACATTACAGTGGAAATACATTTTTAAAAATTGTTCAGTACTGGGTGTCATGTTTATTTTGTATACTGACTAATATCAGGAGGATCAGAAGTAGCAAGAATTTGTTTCCGACATCTGATTCTGAATCAGTAAGAAGCATGAAGATCAACACAAGGGTAACCTCCACTCATCTGTTACTGTATGTGTGAATTTCCCTGTGACCCTTTGCCATTTCTTTGATAAACTATTAAAACAATAGTAAAAGACAGTTGCATCCAAGCTGCAAAAAATGATTAAAAAAAGAAAATGAACAAACATTTAATTAAAAATGTATTTATTTTTTCTTAATTGTTCTTCTTATTATTTCCTTATAGAATTTCAGTCTATTAACGATGCTTTTCAACACAAGCTTGCAATTCAAATGTCGTTTCCACCAGCACTAGGTTGCTAAGACACTTTCTTAACAGTGCAAAATTAGTCAGAATGCTTCCGTGTGAGTTTTACCCTCCATCCAGCACAAAATTTAATTCTGCACAAACAGATTGTTCTTCAATAAAAGAAGGCGAGACAGACAGGGGGGGAGGAGTAGGTGGTGGTTGGGGGGGAAGGGGGGGGGGGGGTTGGAATCCAGATCAATGTCCGTTTTCAGCAGCATTGGCACCTTCTAGAAAATGACCGGAGCATGGCACGACAGTGCCTCCCTCTGATCCATCTGCTTATTCGCTCTTTTATTGAATCCTGGCGCCTATGCCCACCTCCATCCTCAGTCGCCGCCAGTTGCTAGGTTACAGTCGCTGGGCGTTGTGAGAACCGCGGCGACGATAAACGAGAAAGGAAACAGATAGGCTATAATACCCCTGCAGTCTTTTGGCATTTTGTCCTGATTACTCCAGGGGTGTTAAAGCTCTTTTGACGCTTCTCTATTGGCAGATTTTATCTGATTGCTTTTATTGCTCTCGTCCTCTCGCGGTTGCCCCTCCCCCCACCACCACTCTTTCAAACAAATAAAACCTTACCCGAGTCAGACCTGCATCGTACTGGAGTGGGGAGAGCAATATATTACAAGTTATTAACGCGACGGCACTTGGACTTGAGATTAAATTACTGGTCTGAAACCACAACACATGGAAGGCGGCTGAGCATTGCTTCACCCCCAAGACGTTTAAGAATATCTTTCATTAAAGATGATGAGGAAATTGATATTAAATGGCTGGCGACTTAACGGTAATAGCCGGCCGCACTTCTCCTGTGTAGGTTGTCTACTGCGTGCGGCGTACTATAGGGATAACGGTCTTGTGTGACCACCAAGATGCCGCCTGTACAGCTGCGTGTCTGTATTAGGCATTGAGTTGTCGCAGCAGATCGGACGAGTAATTAAGGGGAGAAATTCTTGTAAAAACCCCAACTTCTGACTTCCTACTCCAGGGAATCCCTGCACTGGAGCTTCGCTTTTACATACATCAAGCACCGCAACCCTGTGTTGTGTCAGTGGTATGGAAGATTTATGAATGAATGAATGAATTGCCTATGTATGTGTGTGTGTGTGTGTGTGTGTGTGTATATATATATATATATATATATCAAACCTATATGAGTCATATTAAAAGGTCAAAAGAAACTTATTCAGTGTCTCCCCGTTGCTAAGGGGTTATATTCCACTTACTTAGAGTTGCTAGGCTGCTGATTCCATCCAGTTAAGCAATAATGCTCTCACGACTTCTTCATCCTTCCTTCCCATTCCTCCCTCCCTTTTTAACCAAAATAACTTTCTCAACCGTCTGTTGCTATTCGTACTGCTTCACTGTTGCTAGGCAACAAATCAGATCCTGGTATATAATCTATATTAATGTACATAGGTATGTTCTATACACGAACACGCAGAGGACGAATATAAATCATTTTGTCACAAAGCGTATATTAAGACGCTTTAAGAAATATTTCTGCTTTTTTTAAAAAAAAAACTTTGCAATATCTACCTACCTTATTACAATACGTAAAATGCGTCATCATTTAATGATACGGCTGCTCTTAAACGTTAGAAATTAATATATGCTAATCTCTCATTTTCATATCGGCTTAGTATTTAATTTGGCAATATCCGCGCATTGCTGACGCATTGCTAAAACACAATCTACTTTAGAGTTGCAAAGCTAAATTATAACACATGTAAACTTAACATTTAATTTAAATCACTCCCATGATGCATCTCTCCTACACTTTATACTGCAGTCTTTTGAATTTAATCAAGAGGAAACACCAAAGGCAATCATTCATTAAAATCCCCTAATTACTGCGAATACGATCATTAAAATGTGACGCATCACACTGCAACTGGATCAAAGTCACTTTGCGCCAGTATAGCCTATTGTAACAGGCTATTAAATAAGTCAGTGACTTAATGCCGAAATAAATTTGAGCACTTAGTTACGTAAGTGGCGAGTGCAAATATCTACAGCGAACTTCGCAAAATATACATGGTTTACTAGTGAATTTACTAGTGAATGATCATTTATAATTGCCTCCCATTGCTTGCAGGCTACAAATAATGTTTTGTCGCCGTATTCATCCACAGCTTACAAATGTATGCATTTTACCAGAGTGATACATAATACGTGTGGGCTAACCGCGGTGCTACAGCAAGGCCTCGCGCGGGACTGTCTGCGTAGAATCTACGCGCATCAGGCTACGGCGAAAGGCGTAGCGTACGCGATACGCCGTAGCAAAGGCGTAGATTCTACGCAAAAGCATAAATCAGCGTTGGGATTTACAGTTCTGCGGCCAAAATCATTTATGCCTGCAAAGACGGTCCCTATGTTGTACTGATGTTACTACTAAGTTTCTTGTTTAAAGTACAATATAGTAAAAACTATTTCGATGGATATAATAATTTTAGCAATCAAATGTACCAAAAACACTTTTGATCTGAAATGGAGAGCGCGAATGAAAAATTAATGCCATGGCTAGGGTCACAAAAGTTGGCACCACTGTTCTTAAATACGTGGTCTCATGAATTAAATATAATGGGGTAAAGTCTCAGGAGTGACTGAGTTATGGTGCTGAATCTGGATTCCTCTAATTGCTTTAAGTGTGTGTGCACGTCTTGCTAAACTAAAGAGATATTAAAACGAAACAATGGTACAGTGTGGCCCGTTTCTGTGCAAACGCTGATTTAATCTGAAAGAGGGAATTGGAATTAGAAAGATTAACATGTAAAACCATCGAATTATTTTAATTATATTTTTATATTATGGAGCGGCGCACACGTCGAATGCCTTTTATTAAAGTCGATTTTCCTTTGTATAGGATAAGGAGGATTCATTACTCTGGCAATCCGAAATTTAAAAAGGGCTGATCGTTGACAGCTCTCTTAATATACCCTAGTTAAAATAACAATTTGCTTAATACTGGTATCTGCGTCAAGTACTGTCCGTTGATTTCTCTACCCATGGTAAGCATAAAAGGAATCACCGCTCCCAACTAAATTGTATCGTAAAACAACATTTTACAGCCTACATAACTTGAGATAATCATGTTTGTTGTGGTTTTGTGGCTTTAACTAAAATGCAGTGATAACGCGAGGAACCATTCAAAAGTCCTTTCCAACAGTTAATAATAGGCCTATTTAAGGTCACGAAAATCATCCTGATCTGTGTACATTTTGCAATTTCACCCAAGACCTTCACATGGAAGACTCGTTTAAATATAAAGGGCTGTTTAGATAGCGCAGTTTAATAAGACTGGGATGTCAGGAAGCGCTGCAGTTTCGCGTGGAATAATCCCTGGGAAAATAGCACCTATTACGTAATGCGAGGGAGGGCAAAGGCGGCTCCGTTCAGTGGGTCGCCGATATTTGTCAGAATCACCGTTTATGTAAATTTTTAAAACGTAAGTTTCAATTAGCTTGAAATAACATACATCCACACATAATGTGATTAATAACAATAACGTATATTTATAACTAATTCATAAACAAAAGCATTTCTGTATATTTATTTGTATGGTTGATTTTCTCCCACTTCCTCATGTATGCATAGTACAATCAGCTAGTTCTGATTTTTTGCATTATTTTCATATCCCAGCATAATATGTAACAATATCCGTGGTTGACGAATTAATTTGACATTAAACTTTTAAAGCTCTTGGATCGGTGCTTAGTTAATCGTATCGGCTACAACTGTGTACCACAGACAAATGTAATCTGCTTGGTAAAGCTGCTTTGCTGTGTACTGGGTGGTGTTTGGGCTCAAGAGTGCGGCCAACTCTAAAATTTCAAACTCCCCCAAAATGGAGATGCTGGTGGTGTCATCCAAAAGAAAATCATTGTGTCCCCACTTTGAATGCTCTGATTTCCTATAAGACACTTCGCAAAAGCAGGTGTACCGCTAAAACCACCTCCCCCTGTGCGCCACGTAAAACCCAACGACAAAAACAAGAGGAGAGAAGCGAGAAAAAAAAACACAGAAAACTACAAGACCACGGGGATCCGCTTACGGCTGACTTGCATGGTTAGTTTTCCTGCTGGTACGAAATACTAAGACCTGCGCTCTATTCTCTTGTGATTCATTTGGCAATAAAAACAGGAGACGTCACTTTCTTCAAAGTTTACTGAAACAAACTACCATATGCTGTTATTTTTACGCTTTCATCCCACATATTTACTCAAAATTCTTTTTATGTTTTCTCCGAATACCTTTCTTTTCACACAATAATATTAAGATACAGAACAACAGGAACTGTTTCATCATTGGAACCCTACAGCGATTTGAGCGACGGGAAAAAATGAACGCCACTTTATTTAACCAGACTGTCCTCACACAGGGACTGTTCTTCAACAGAAGCCAGGACTTCGCCGGTACTCTGGTGGGCTGCTGTAACGGGAGCACCATAGCTACAAGTGACGGAACTTCGCTGGTTCTGCCTCCGGATGAGCGCAAACTCTTCGTTACACGGGTGGTCCAGATAGCGGTGCTGTGCGTTTTGTCACTAACGGTGATTTTTGGTATATTTTTCCTCGGTTGCAATCTGATGATCAAGTCAGAAAGCATGATCAACTTTCTCGTGAAGGAGCGGAGACCGTCTAGGGACGTGGAAGCGGTCATCATCGGGATGAACTAACCACAGCCACCCCGGGGAAGTGAGTGCACCGCTGGCACGCAACCTGCTCATGGACGTCGCCCTCGTACTGGGTTTCCAGGGTGGCTAGAAATATGCAAAGTATTTCGATTAGGACGCGAGAATGTTTTAATTGCCGGTAATGATTGCGAAGAAGAAAGTAAATCCAGCATGCCCCATTGCTTTCGGAAAGTGCCGTCATTGTTGTAATTCACTGAAACAAAGTTCGTTAGAAATGAAATATGAATGTATTGCCGTTCTGCGTGAACTTTCGGGAAACGTGCGTATTCCTTTTTACTCCCAGAGAAACAAGGAATGTTAAATCTAATTCTTTCCTCATCCTCGTTTTTAACGTTACCTTCCTTTGATTCCGCAAGGTAAAAACTTTTTAAACTTGAATTTTATTGTTATGATTAGTGTTTATTGTAAAGCTTCATGAAACCTTTACAGATGTCAACACCTAAAGCATGGGATTCGTGCATGGGAATTAAATACGTATATGAGTAGAGATTATGTGGATATTCTGTACGATGAATATTTCCTCCTGTAGGCTTGTGTTTATAATGCACGCATAGAGAAGCTAACTAAATTGCAGGGAATGCGCATGTTTAATTAAAGTCGTTTTTGCACTTTCTTCAAGGATGGTATTCCTGAAAGAATAGCGGTGCTTGTTTGTTTACGGTGAATCTGAATACACTGTTTTTTGCACTTTTATGAATTTGCAGAAGCTATATGATGTTTTGTACTTGAATTAAACTTAATATATGCATGACGCATTGAAAATAAAAAATATGGTTACAGTATATGCTTACATTGTTGATTTCTAGTGGTCTGGTGAGCATTAAGGAATAAATTGTTGTCTGACCAGTACGTCTATGGATCACAGTGTGAATTATAGAGCACCTTCGAGAGACATTTTGTTAGAAAATACAGTACACTTGCGCGCAGGGTACATCCCAGGTAAATGGGTAGGTGAAAGCCAGCATAATCGTTTTATTAATTAGATAAACTTTGTTATGAATATAGGCTAATTATTAGCCAAAATTGACAGACATTTCTTATTAGCATAAAACCAAAACTATGGGGGGGAAATCTACTACAAGGAAGATGATTTTCCTCACGATCCCAGTAGAAATGTACATAATACTTACCCAGGACCAACTTAATATAAAACAATTCGAACACAGGTAAGGTGGGATTTTTCTGGAAGACAGGTTTGCCAACAAGTGTTTATAGATTGTTCAGTTTGGTTAAACAATCCACAGAAGGCACCAAAAGGACTGTCATACCCAGCTCTACGAAAAGTCCTTGGCGATAACTTTATCATAAAATCTACAGATGATGTTCTTTTATTTCCGGCAGAACGTCAAAGAGAATTTCGGGGGTACCTTAAATGTTGGTATAATGGGACAACATGATAGAATATGTTTATTGAGCTGACTTCCATCACTCCGACGCATATGTATCGCGACATCAGGTGATGTACGTCTAGACATGGATAGACCTGAATTTACATGCCAGAAAAAACATTGATCTGTTAAAAAAAGATGCTATGTACAGGTACAGATTCTGGGAATCCATACTGGGACAACTGGAATGGTGATGGAGACATCGCCCTGGTTACAGTCACGGGAAGACGGCTCACTTTGTTGGAGTGTGCCAGCGCAAATGTGAATTCACCTGTTTTTTCCTATTATGTTTAAATAAAACTTTTCCAATTGTCCAACATA
Organism: Mormyrus hasselquistii; assembly: GCA_026779605.1. Lineage (NCBI taxonomy): Eukaryota > Metazoa > Chordata > Actinopteri > Osteoglossiformes > Mormyridae > Mormyrus > Mormyrus hasselquistii. The sequence continues at coordinate 166,721 of JAODKE010000126.1, forward strand.
ATCCATGCAATGTAAAAAATTAATTTGTTAAATGCAATTAAAGCTGAGTTTTGTGACGATTTTGCATATGGCCTAACCCAGTTCATCACGTCTCTCCTTCAGATTAGAGGCACAGACAATAGCTGGATAATTTCAGCCATGCTGTTTCCCTGCCTACTCACATCCTCCTTTCTGTTATATCTCTGTATCTTCTGCATATGACTCTAATATGGGGTGTAGTAATGAGACCTGTAGCTCAATTAACATGTCATTTTCTCATAATGAAAGACCTGTCAGAAATCTCACTGACCATGGATGACCTGACTCACCGGCCTTTTCACTTTCCAGTCCTGCGGTACGTCAAAGACTCCTCCCCTCTCGAAAAATCACACAAGACCATCTCAGTCTTATAAACGAGACCATTCCCCACCTCAGCAAAGTTACTCATTTGGGGGGGGGGGGTTGACATCCTATATTTCTTCAGCGGGCTGAGCCCCCTAAGGATCAAATCCTACAACTGTCTCTGGGCAGTGAGAAGAACACAGAACAACGTATGGGTTTAAGGTTGGTTAGCAAGCATTTAGCTGCAAAAGATCATTAAATAAAACACATTATCCTACTCAAAAAGGTCTTCTGTAAAACATTTTATGTAAAAGAGGAAGTACTTTACAGTGTATAGAGATGATGAACTAATCATTTATACAATAATTCAGACATGAGCATCTTCATGGTTCTGTAGGGTATTTTCCCCGAAAAAGTTTGTACATGTCAAACAAGGGTAGACACAAATCAATACAAGATTCATTAATACAAACATTACAGTATTAAATTCTCCAGTACTGCTCTGCTTGCACTTGTACCTGGGTATCCACCAGAAGCTCAGCCTAGCTGCTCTTGCCAAATCAACTCCGTGACACTATTACTCTGGATGCTCTGATTCTGACACTATTACTCTGGGTGCTCTGATCCTGACACCATTACTCTGGATGCTCTGATCCTGACACCATTACTCTGAGTGCTCTGATCCTGACACCATTACTCTGGATGCTCTGATCCTGACACTATTACTCTGGATGCTCTGATCCTGACACTATTACTCTCGATCACTTACTCCAACCTAGAATGGGTTCTTAGTTTTTTTTTGCCCACATGCCTGAAGACTAGTAACTTCATTAAGGAAAAAAACCCTGCTCTAACCAGCTCCCTGGCAAATGTAATTTCATGATTTGCATAAAACAGATTATTCAAAGAGTTATCATACAGTTTTAACAACTTCCTCTGATTCTCTGCTTAGAAACACAACAGATACGACGGATGTAAAATAATGAGCACTGGGCGGAAGAAGATCCAGCAGCCAACAGCTGTTTGGTGAGTTGGAGGAGCGCTGTTATTGCCAAAACACGGCGTGCATCTGGCGTGGCATCCACAGGCATGAGGGAAGACAGAGAGGAACATGTGAAAGTAAGAACAGCCTGATAAAAAGCGAGGGCACAGAAAAACGGACTAACGGCCAGAGGGCGGCGAGATGCTGGGGATGAGGTGAATATCCACGGACCTCAGAGCACACAGCTGACGTCTGTGCTTCAGATCTCTTTATTTTGGACCTAGAAACCCAAGATTAAGTGGGACTCATCCTAAATTAAAGGACAGGTTGGAGAGAACGGCGCTGCTGTTGGTCGTGAGACACCTAACGCTCACTCCCAACAGCCCCCCACCGTCTCTCCCAAGGCAGACAGGGCAGTGTGGTTCAGCCCCCATAGCCGGTCTGGTCACGGTCTGTTCCTCCAGGCTAGAACAGAAAACGAAGGGCGAGACAGACGGACCGGGCTGTGGCACTAAAAAGCTACCTCAGGACTTGGGCGGAAGACCTCATAAAGCACCCGTCCCGGCGGTCCTGGCCTATCACAATGACGGCCCCCCCAAACCCCCAGTCTCTGCCTCGCTCCATCGTCTGTCTCCAATGCCTGACAGCCACTGGCCTTTATTCGAAATTAATCAAGCGTTTCATCTACCCTCTACACCCCCCCAGCCTCCACAGCCTGGCCCCTTTAGTTCCCTCCATCGATACGCTTGTTCCCTGCCATACCCTTTAAAATAGATTCCTTGACAAGAGTCTCCCCCCCACTTTTCTCTTGCTCCCTCTATCTCCGAGCTGTACTCGCTATCTTTCTTCGGCTTTGTTGAAGAGAGCTGGCTCTGTGTAGACTCCCCCCTCCCCCACAAGAAAAAACTACACCCAGTAAATGGGGCTGTCACTCCATGCTCGTGACACCTGTTGTCCCCATTCAGCAGCTTGACCTAACGCAGGAGGTCCTTCCTTTCGTGTGGGAGCAGTGGCCCTTACTCCCACCACACCACCTCCCAAAGTCCCCCCCCCTCAAAAATGTATTGATCTCCAAAACTAAATACATGAACATCTTGGTTTCCCACACAACCCTGCTATGGTCATATGGTACATCCCACAACAGGTCACATGGTATTTATGGTACATCCCACAACAGGTCACATGGTATGTATGATACATCCCACAACAGGTCACATGGTATATATGGTACATCCTACAACAGGTCACATGGTACGTGTGGTACATCCTACAATAGGTCACATGGTACGCGTGGTCCCTTCTGGCACCCTCCACTGCATGTGATTCTCAGTTTCATGTTCAACACAGAGCAGTTACTATAGTGTAACTCCATACATGACTTCAGATAAGTCTGTTCAACCTTTTAAACATGACAAATGAAACTTGGAGATGGGAATTTTATCTAATTACTTCACAGCAGATGGTGAAGCTGATCAGTCTGTATTAGTGCAACTATTAAAAAATGTTATTACTTAAAGTGAGTCAAAGGGGCTGGGAGCATCACGAAAATAGAAATGAGTTTCTTATATTTATGGTATTATAATGTCTTTGGAAACCACAACACTTAATACAATTCGTACTGCATGGGAAGAGGACCTGGGGATGGAAATTTCTGACCAGGTTTGGAATGCTGCATTAGACAGCGTTAACAACCTGCATGACTGAGTTTAATTCAATTCAAAGTCCTCCACCGTATTCATCACAGCAAAGCTAAGTTGGCTAAGATATATCCTGATGTTGATGAACAGTGCGATTGCTGTCATCTAGATAAAGCCAATCTGACACGTATGTTTTGTACATGTCCAAGTTTGAGGAGGTACTGCTCAGTAATATTTAATACTTCATCAGATGCATTTAACTTGGACATGCAACCCAGTTTTGAAATGGCTATTTTTGGTGTCACGATGGACGGCGTCTCAATTCATAAAATAGAAAGATGGCTTTGCGTTTGCTTCTCTTCTTGCAAGAAGACAGATTTTATTCGAGTGGAAATCTGCACACCCACCTAAGGCCTCACGATGGTTTAGTGACCTTCTGCAAGTTCTAAAATTGGAAAAACTTAAATTCTCTCTTAGAGGGCCTGTTAATAAATTTTATGTTAAGTGGAACCCACTGCTGTTATATTTTGAAAAGATTCCAACCATTACATTTGACTAAACTCTAAATGGTCCAATTTGGCTAAGATGATATGCAGCATGGAACCTCCCCTTTATCTATTTATCATATTATCATAATTTTTCTTTTCATTATTTCTAATTAATTATTTTTTAATTTAATTTTATTATTTAATTGTTTTGGCAGCGTGAAGATTGGGTACTGTCACGTTCGCAGGTCGAGCAGGTGAGCAGCAGCTCATAAAGCAGGCAGGCAGGCAGGAGAATGGGCAACGAGGTTTAATACGGTCAGGGTAACGAGCACGAGACATTACATCATGTTACATCAATGACAAGTCTGGGGAATACAGACTGAGACACAGACTAAATACACACGACAAGCTGAACTCAACAAGCAACAGGTGGGAACAATTGGGCATAAACACGAGGTATTGAGGTGGGCGTGGCACACAGGAGGATCGGACGGAGCTGGGGCATGACAAAACCGCCCCCCAAAGGGACGCACACAGAAGGCGACGGATGAGGGGGAGGGAACAGGACCTGGAAAACAAAAGCAAGACATCAGCAAAGCACAGGAAACAGGACAGAGACACAGAACAAACACAACGGCAGAAGCGAGGACAAGACCTGACAAAGGACAGGGAACGCAGACAGACAGACAGACAAGGAAGAGAGACACAGGGGGAACACAGGCAGGCGGAACAAAAGGGTCAGGAGTAAACACTGGAGACACAGGAGGAGGAACAGGCAGGGGAGACCAGACAGGACGGGACGGGGGACAAAAGGAAGCCCAAGAAAGCCCAGGTGGGCGACGGGCGGCGGCCGAAGGGGCCACGGGTGAGAGAGAGAAAGGAGCAGGAGGGAACCACACAGGGGCCAAGGGAATGGGACAAAGGAGTGATGGAGGGGACATGGAGGGAGGAGGAGGGAACACCAGCAAAGGCAGGCAGGAGGGGGAAGCCACGGCAGGCGACGGCGCAGCTGGAGGCGGGACCAAGGACCGGCACCAAGGCACCGGGGGGGGACCCGGAGGTGACCGCTGACCCCGAGCCAGAGGAACCGCGGGTGGCCCCGGAGCCCCAGCCAAGGCGCTTGAGGGCGAGCCAGGGAGCAGGGTAGGCGGGACCCGACCCCTGCGCAGGTGTCCCCTGCCCTTACGGGACACCGACAAGCGGGGATTTGGCTGAAGTTGACCATGCCAGGGCGAGACGCCAGGAGTCATGAGGGAGGTCCCCGAGGGGTCCCAATCGAGCTCCTCCTCCTTTCCGGAGGAAGGAACTGTAGTCCCATAGTCCGGGACCTCCTCGGGGACTATAGCCCGGGCAGCGGGTGCAGCCACAGGAGCAGGCGGGCAGGGCTGCGGTAGCAGGCGGTGTCGCGGGCGTGCAGGGCAGGATGGGCTGGACCGGCAAGACAGTATAGCCGTGCTGGACGGGCAGGACAGGAGAGGACAGAACAGCAGGGGGCGCCGTGGGTGTGGCTGCCCCAGCGGCGGCTGGCGAGACAGCCGCGAGCAGAGCGGCGGTGGGAGGTGCAGTAGGAGGTTGGGTACTTCCTCCAGTTCCTCCGGGACCGCCAGCGCATCAGGCGAAGCCACGGGTGTGACGGGTTCCTCTTCCGGGGGCGGAACCGCAGGTGTGACGGCTGCCTCTGCCGCGGTAGAAGCTGCAAGCGATACGGAGGAAGTGGGCGTGGCGGAGTCCTCCCAAGCTGGGACCAGAGAGCAGGATCCCAGGTAAACCATCAGGGCTTCTTCTCCCTTTCCCCTGCGCCCTTTTCTCCATCGCCGACCGGGGCGGCTCACCTCTTCTCCTCTCGACCCCGTCCACTAAAAGTTGGAGGTGGTGGCGTGCGTCCAACAAGACGTGCTTACCGGCCAGCGGGTTTTTCTCCGCGAAGAGAGTCCGGCATCTCTCTGCGATTGCCTGTAGTCCCGGGTCCTTCCGGACTTCTGGCCGGCTTTGCCAGAAGATACACTCCCAGAGCAGGTTGAGACGTTCTGCCTTGACCTGAGGAGTTGCTTTCCGGAGACTTGTCATTCTGTCACGTTCATGGGTCGAGCAGGCGAGCAGCAGCTCATAAAGCAGGCAGACAGGCAGGCAGGAGAACAGGTAACGAGGTTTAATACGGTCGGGGTAATGAGCACGAGACATTACATCACGTTACATCAATGACAAGTCTGGGGAATACAGACACGGACTAAATACAGCTGAACTCAACGAGCAACAGGTGGGAACAAATCGGGCATAAACACGAGGTAACGAGGTGGGCGTGGCACACAGGAGGATCGGATGGAGCTGGGGGTGACAGGTAGAGTGTTTTGTTGGGGGTCACATGATGCCATTTGACAGGTTTTTATGGCTCTGGTGGAGTGGATAAGTCCGGCCTCCTGCACCGTGTGTTTGTTCAGTGTGAAGTTGTGAAGAACTGTTTCGCTGTTCTTAATTGTCTTATTGATCGGCAAGATTCGATCAGTGCAGTATGTCAGTGATTTAGCAAAGGCAGACAGACACCGATATGAAGTGATCCATCCATGCTAACCATAAAAGGAGTAATTAAAAATGTGACTCTCTGAACTTGACTATCTGATCTTATTCACAGACATGCATGACATGCTTTTGGGCTGGTAACTGCTAAAATGCAGTTTTGATTGGCTGATCAGAAAACACAGACCAGCATGGGGTAATCACTGAGGCATGTGTGAAGCTCTAAGAGGATACAGCACCATGTGACACATTATGACATCTCCTGGGTGGAGTAGGAGGACACTTTTGGACCACCAGATGAACACCCTCAGTAGACAAAGGAGAAAGGACACTTATTCCTGCTCTGGTTCCCTGTTTCTTCTTCTCAGCAGAGCTATAGGCTTAATCATGTGAAGTAACATACCCAATTTGACCCCTAGGCCCCTAAACCCCAAAGCATTTGGAGGGATCCCAGCTTTCCAACCTGCCTAGGTGGAATGTGAGCCCGTTCATGGTTCCTGAGCCTTCAAATCATGTCCAATGTCCCTCCTGTGGGATACCCCTTGGTTTTAAGCCACGCCTACCTACCAGATAGGTGTCGGGAACTGGTATTAGAGCACCCTGGGAACATCGGCTCTATTCCGCCGCGGTAAGAACGTGGGAACTAGGACAGATATTTCTACTCTGTATGTAGGCGTTGACTTTGACACCACAGCCCTCCACCAGCCTGTCCCCTGGCCAATTAGGTGAAGGCTAAGGCTGCAGAAAGATTCCAGCTTTTTCTCTACATGCACTAATAGTGGAGCATATTGCCATGGATCCCTGTGACTGTGATGAGACAGGTTTCCACCCTGATGCCGTTTTGCTGTCTCCATATGCCGTCTGTGGATAAACAGTATGGCAGATGGACCCAAGTCGCACCAAAGAGCGCCTCTGCCCCAGTCATGGGCGTTCCCACCCCCCTGCCCAGCACTGTGACCTGACATACTGTGGCATGAACAACATCCCATTAGTGGTCCGGAATCGTCACCTCACTCATCATGGCACGATGGAGCGGAATCATCCGTGACAGCCATAAATGTCCGACAACGGGCTACCGACTGGCTTGAGGTCAAAGTCCGAACGGGTCGTGTTTAGATCGAATTAGCGCGGGTCGCAAGGCCAGAAACAGAAAAGAGGAAAAACAACAGCATCAACGGTAACATTTTTAACTGTAAACAAAACATAGCAAAAGGCAGCTTTCATCCTGACTAACAGCGACGGTGGCGTGCCGCCATTTGGAACCCAGGCTTGATCACTTCACCTGCCAGCTGCGTTTGAAGCTCAGGATAGGAAAGATGTGTGTGGATCTTCTGTGCCGGTGTGTGAGTGGTGGGGGGGGGGGGGAGGGGGAACAAGGGAAATAAAAAGATGGATAGACAGCAGGACAGAGGCAAAGAGCAAACACAGGTCTCTGGGCATGATTAATTTTGCACAAAGAGACTGGAATACACACCAAAAACCATTAGACTCAAATAATAATACCTCAGAATGCTCCCCCCCCCCAATCACAGTCCCAGTGTTCACATAATACCCATCAGGGAACATTTTCTAATGTGACAATGACAAGACCTCGACAAGCAGAAGGGGGGGAGGAGGGAGGCGGGGGGAATAGCAAATTTCCAGAGCTGATATTTCACAAGTCTCAGACGTGCCACACACACACAGACACACACAGACACGCACAGACACACACACGGTGTCGCGCAGCATTTACCTCGCACAGGAATAGATTTCTTCCTTGCTCATGTTGTGTGTGTCTTTCTTCAAAAAATGACTTTCAGGAAAGTCTTTAAAGCGCATTCCTGCAATCTCTGGTACATGGTGTCAGAAATGAGCCTGCTTGCTGTACAGTCGGCTGACAACTGACTCTGGAAATGTAATGACACTTTAAAGCTGGTTGAGTTTAATACGCCAATACCATTGAAACAGAGGCGCGTACAGGTACTCTGTAACTCCTGCAAAGTTAAACTCTCACAGGTCAGTCCGCAGGATCACACACGTACAACATTGTCACTAGGAGTTTCCAAACTTTTGACATCACCCGAAAATGAACTCTCTGCCTTTAAGAGCATCAGGCAACTGAGGAACTAAGATACAGCGATTATAATTTTTACTGCCTACCTCATGTCTATCCAACGCAACATGACTTTAACGCATCTGTGTGGTCAAATATTTGGGTACGTCGTTCGGCAGGGCCACAGCCTCCCGTAGGACTTAAACCAGGGTCGTAGTTAGAGATGAATGGATTGGGGGGCTTTACTAGAGAGGGCTGATGGCAAACTAATATTTAATATAAAATGGTACTCATGACCTAAGCTAATACATATTCTTTTAGGGAGACTAAACAAATATTTTTTGGGGAGTGTAAAATGCCCCTAAAATAGGCGCAACGACGCCTATGATTTAAATCCACAGCCTTGAGGTTGTCACAGTCAAGCAGTTTTCAAAACTCAGACTATTAGATTATAACTGTCTTGTAGAACTTTCTCAAAGATGTTCAAGCGACAAAATGATCAGCCATGGGCAGACTGCGCGGTCTCGCCTGGTATCTCTGTCATACATTGTTATCCACCATAACGCCTCGTCCACCTCGCCTAGAGACACAGGAGGCAGCATCCTTGAGAAGCCGCCCCCAAATTCCTGTGTCCAAGCTGCACATGAAGAACTCCCAGATCAGCAAAGTCGACTGGTTAGTTGAACAAATTCCTCTCACCCGCCCCCCCTCCAGTCTTGCTGATGTTTTAGGATGATATTGGAGATACTTCTAGGTCTTTTCAGGTTATAGTTATAATCTCTTCTACTGTCCTTTGGGGAATATTTTACAACCAGGCCATTTACATGTAGAGATAGGCAGTATGTCATCAGAAAAAACAGAAACTTGTCTTGGTCCAGTTCCAACAATTTCTTACAGGATTTACCATAGATGAATGCAGAATTGAGTTGCTAGGGACCTTTCAGGCACGGCGGCGACGGCTCTGCTGTGGCACCTTCACAGTCTCTCCCCAGCTCGACAGTAATGAATCTTGCCTTACCGGTGACAGATACCGCGCTCATTATTAAACCAGAACAGCGGAGAGTCAGGCCCGGCACATACAGAGTGACTCGCAGAAAATTAAAAACAAGAAATCGCATTGAAAGACGCTTTTGTAAAAAGCAGCCTCAGAAACCAGAATTTTTCACAAAGACTTTTTTTGTTGTTCTGTGAGAGTGAAGGTGGCAGTTCTCTCTTAATATTTTAAACACCCATAGCTCCTCTTGAAGTCAAAATGGGAGGCTCTTACCTTGCCCAAGGAAAACTAAATAAATTTTCCGAATGTCAGCACTCTTCCGTCCCCCACGCGTTGCGACTGATTACTGGCTTTTCATCGCAGCTCTTGCGAAGAAGATTTTACTCACTAAAATAACACCGGTGGCTGTACTGAAAGGGAGTGGGAGGGATGACAGACAATGTGGAATTGTGGGACACAGAATGTCTATGAAAACGGACAACAGGGTCATTTTGGAGGGATCGTCAAATCCAGACAGTCCACCCATCAGCCTTGGAGCAAAAAAAAAAAAGAGGCCAGAAACAAATGTCCAAATCCCAAAACTTGTATCCTGCCCTTCTGTTCTCTTTTATAAATCCATTTCCCTCCACGCACCAAAAATATATATACATATAATTGATGCAACTGACCGACTTGTAATACGGAACGTGACTCGGGTAGGATTTACAGCCCACTGAGCCTGCAGGCGAGAACATCTGTCCTCCAAATGAAGGCTGACAGAAAAAGCAGGGCCCCCTCTCATCGACTCATAACTTTCCTCAGGTACCGAACTGATGAGAACAGCAATGCAAGACTCCCCCGTGACTGTGTACCATAAGAAACTCAGAAAAACGGTCTAGCCTGTTTAAACACATGTTAAGAAGATGATCGGAGACTTCTGCATGTCGATTGTAGGTTTAAACAAGATAAAAATTGGGGGGGGTGGGGTTAATTTTTCTTAAGTGTCCCCCCCCCCCTCAATTTTTCTGTTCCAGTTTCTTGGTGTTTCATTTTTAATAAACACTCAGTTGT
>JAODKE010000126.1:179650-193156 GCA_026779605.1 Mormyrus hasselquistii
TTACAGAAGTGTGATTCATTATTAAACCATATCTATTCATCCATCTCCCAGCCACTTATCTGGGAAATGGCCATGGGGTGGTCCCCTTCCCGGGCAGCACAGGGCACAAGGCTGGGCCACACCCTGGGAAGGATGCCAGTTCAGCACAGGGCACATGCATAGGCCAGACAGTCTCACACAATGGGCCGTTCAGAGACGCCATTGAGCATAATTGGATGTCTTTGGACTGCAGGAGGGAAGGCACTGGACACGAGGAGAACATGCAACAGAGTGGCAGCATGGCTCAAGTACCCGACACTGGAGCATTAGCCCTAGAACAGCCATAATGAAACATCATTCTTAGTAGCCAAGTCACACTAATTATGCTAAAATTGCGCTTAATGAACGAAATGAGGGCGCCTCAAATTGCCTCTTGGAAACTTATAATTCGGACGTTTTAGAATATATAAATTATTACTGGATAATAATGTTTGTTCAGTTATGGCTGAACGGGAGGGGGCGGGGCAGTAACAAGTGCAAACGCTTTCAATGAGTACAGACTCGCGCATGTGCGCAGGCGCAAACAGCGCAGCTCACTAAAGACATACATAAGTACTGTACATGCAGTTAAGATCTCCTCTTAAATATGTTTGAGACTAACAATGCATTACATAGGCTGAAATTCTGCATTACATAGGCTGAAGTGCCTTATAACTACTGATCGTACTCAACGGGAAATTAATCTTGAGGACAAACCCACATAACGTATAATTACGGTGTACAAAGCAATCAAAGCAGATCGCCCAATCAAACTTATCTGTAGAGCTAATATCCAGATTGAAAAACCGCACTGAAAAGCAATCAAAATGTCAACCGCACTCATTGCGTGAGCGGCACTAACCAGTCTCCGTCTGAACATTCCAGAAAATTCACTGTGTTGTCACGGGAATGATTGATCGAACTATCTGGGGAGCTTATAAAAACAGAACCATTTAATTTATTACAAGCTAAGTTTCTTTTGCATATTATTATTAAGCGGTTTTGTTTTCCTTTTCTACTAGAAAGAAGCACGCTATAAAATATTGCAAACGTGAAGTGCCTCAGGTTCACAAGATTTTAGAATATTTTCCTTCCTTTATTTATATAATATGTATGGCTCCCATTCAACAAGTGCAGCAAAAAATTTATCTTTGCAACCTGGCTTAAATCAGCGAAGGCATTTTGATCTCACTGGTGCTCAGGTTAATGCGATTCACCAAAACTCACAATCGCCGCGGAATACGCGTATTGTACAGTACACAGTTGGTTTTGCTGGGGGGGGTGCTTTGCTGTCAGACCTGCATTTCCTGCCTCCCTCGATAGGTGCGCGATTATCAGCCCACGACTCTTGTTTTCATCTGATCGTCTTTTGTGCTCCCGTCTCCTCACGGCGGTCCGTCCATGTTCACCCGCGTCACATTGATTAATTACAGAGCTTAAAGCGCCTCTATGTGGGAGAATAAGGGGGGGGGGTGAAAGAGTCTGCGGATGGTGGGCGAGAGGGATGAAGGAAAAAAGGGAAAAAGGAGGACAGGAGCGAGACAAAGAGAGCTCAGTAGGGTTATGCTGTAATTGGTGTGTACTGCACAGTTAAAGGACAGGTCCGAATTGCGCATAATACCATTACGTCAGAATGGAACATGTCTGTCTAATATCCCGTTAAGGAAAGTTATTAATTGTCATTGGTAACACACCACAGCAAAATATGTCCTCTGCGTTTAACCCATATGTGATATAGCAGTGGACAGCTATATTTAGCACCCAGGGAGTAGTGCAAAACGGCAGCGCCTTGCTGGTCTGGAATTCAAACCAACAACCTTTCAATAACGAGCACGTTTCCCTAACAATTTGGACTTCACGTGACGCACAACACACCTACTTTCACATCCAGGCGATTTACAGTGGGGGGTGGCGAGAAACGGCAAGGGTAAACAGAAACAAAAAACGAGTGCAGTAAACCCCCCTCAAAAGTCAGGCTTCCATCGGTTGTTACTTTAAATCTCACGGCCGACATACGAATGAGGTACACCCTGCAGAGGTCATCTAAAGCGTTTCACCAGGAAGCTGTATTTTAATAAAATAAAATATTTATGGATTCCGATATTATAACCTCAACTGACTTTATATGCGCTGATCCTCCAAGCGCATTTGAATATCTACAGTAGTTAAGCAACCGAATCTATTCCTGATAACTCTTATTGCCTAGGCTATGTGATGCTCATCGGAAAACGTGTAGCACATTAATCGCCACCAGTTTACATTTTTAATTGGATGAGAAAACTCAGTAGGCAGAATTATGTCCGGTAGGTTGGTTTCCATTTACCAAAGGAAAACCAAGAAGACTATAGGGCCGTAATCGGGCGTCTAGGAGACTTTAATTGCCTGTTTGTACTCTGACTCTATGGCAACCTGACCGAAAGGCACCTGCTTTAAGCTTCGCGTATCTCACCGAAAAATACCGTTTTCATATCGCTGTTATTTACATATAATGGCGTGGATAGACGGCACATACTCGCAAATCCAGCCATGTTACCAAGACACTCAAAACGTGCAGATTATTCAGCAACCCGTAAGTAAATTTCCTCGCAGTAACAAATGTCTCAGCGTTCATCCGATCACGGGGAATGGAGGACGTAACTAATGCAATATTATGTCATGGTTATGCGCGTTATTTTTCAACACTGTGGGTTTATTTAAAAAGCATGGATATTTAGTAGCAAGATAATGAAATAAATGGTGCTTCTACTGTGGTACATTAAAAGCATAGAGTAATATTTGAATATTGTGAAAGTAGCTGTATTCAACACTGAACCTACCCATGGGTCACAACCTAAATTTGAGTCGCGGCAAGTTCTGAAAATGTCGCGAGGCAGAGTTCGAAATGTAAGCATTTTAAAACCAGCAAGCTCCTATGCTGATCCAGCATCAAATTCCCCAGTCCTAGAATTAACCCATATAAACTGGTCTTGCGTCCGTACGTGCAAAACTAGCGAACACTCAAACAATCCAAGAACCCAGACTTCAGACGCTAAATTTAACATTCAATGGCACAATCAGATTTGTGCGATAGTCATCGATTGTCGTAAATTGCAGAGCGCACGGTGTGCTTGAACAGCGTTAATGTAAACCTAATACTTGATATAGGGTTGTGACTGAGCTGGCATGGTAACACTTGATAGACAGTCGAGAACCACCATTTTAGAGGTTCAGACTTTGTAAAAGTGCAGCCTTCAGCTCTTGCCAGGGATTTCCTTGTTTGTTGCACCACAGGCTCCTGAACAGCACACTACGATCTTCCAGCAGATTCAGTCAGCTGTGCCATATCCATCTCAGCTCATTCGCTGGGCACATGTCAAAGAAGGTACGGGGGTGTACACTAGCCCTCTAACACAACCCGTGTCTGTGTCTTGTCCTGCAGACAGTCCAGATCGGAATATCAGCAATATATCAACATCACCTGCAGCGTCTTGACCTGTGATTGCTTGTCTCCTTAAATCTCATCCTTGTCAATAATTCAGCAACTGTGGCTGCCCAGAGGCCGTTAGAGAACAGATCCCCCTTCAGCCTGCCCTCCAGATATGCTTAATAGGAAATGCAAACCCTAATTCACATTTACATTGGATGCATTCAACTAATTCTTACGTCACATAGTCATGCTGATGAAAAATGGAACTAGTTTTAATAAAAAATTGTACCACAGAACATTGGTACTTGATTAGTTGTTACCCATCTTGGAGGCCTGTTAATTATAATAGAGTAATATAATTATAATATGGAGCAGTGCCACAGCTGGGTTTTAACAAGTGAAGAGTAAACACCGTAGAAAGCCGTTAAATGGATGCCAAAGAGCAGTGCAAACAGCCTGCATCAGTCAGAACAGAAGAGCGGGAGACTCATTAAAATACTCCGCAGCACACAGGGTCCGTAGCCGCTTAGAAGCTGGGGTAGTGGGTTTTTGCATTTCACATGAGCTCCCACGCTGCTACCTTGCTAATCTGAACACTCTGTGACTAGATCTGGTGGAACTGATGATGATCCAAAATGCCCAGATGCACCAGGTGATTATGAGCAACATGACCATGTCTGCACTCAGCTCCTTCGGCTGCTGTCAAGCCCCTCCGGCTACAGAGGTACTGATCAGTCAGTAAGGGTCATATTACATCTGCAATTCTCTGATTCTCAGAGGACGCAACTGTTCCTGCTCTACCAGTCGAAAGTTTTTTCACGCAGAGATTTTCTACATTTGCATGTTACTTAATATTTACTAAAAGCATACTAATTCTTTGCTAGCAAATAAATTAACAGTTGTGTTCACCATGTGAGTACCTTTATTACCAAGAAAATGTCATATCTTTGATTCATCGAAACAACTTCCTCTAGCAGTTATAACAGCAGAGAAAATTCAAGGCATTCTTTTCTACAAGGGACATTAAATGCTGCTCTGTGTCACGGGATGAAACGGTTAACTAGTACATTTAAAATACAGCCTAGAATTAGACTATTACATCACCACACAAACAGGTAATAAGATGTCAGACATGCACTGTTACATACTCTTTAAATGTTATAAAGGAAACTTTTTATTTGACATTTTCATTCATAGTTGATCGCTCGACTTTGCAATGGTTAAATATAAAAAGCTGCAGTTTATGAAATAAATGGAAAAGTGGTAAAAACCTGTGGTGTGCAATTTATTTATTTTCTGCTGGCAGTATAGATTCAGTCCTAGATTCTCTAAGACTCCTAATCCAAGCTGAACAGTTTGCCAGCTCAGTTTGTTTTTTCTAATAGGTAGAGAATGACAAACACATTTTGGTTCTCCTGGTTTAGTCATATGACCTCCATCATTGATCACTTTAGATTAACAGCTCCTTAAATTCAGGCCTATGGGGCCTCTCCTTTATTGCCTTTGTAAATATTGCTTAATGAGGAATTGAACGCTCAATTGATGACTCACATTATAGCTCAAAGTGTCATAGGATCTTTATGCCCCACTTCCTAATACAGCCAGTTTCTGTACTCCTGTGCTCAGCTCACTACGCACCCCGTGACCGTGGAGGACCAGAGCCCCGAGATTTGTTGCCATTACTATCAACCGGTCCCGTTCTGCCTCGGCCCTTCCTGGATCGCCCCGCCTCAGCCCCAGGCAGGAATCGCATACCAGGCCTGCAGCGACCACCAGGCACCGGTGGTCACTTTCCACAAAGATAGGTGTGACACACACAAACTTGAATTTCTGTCTTTGTGGGAATAAATAAAACATACTGATTTTTCATACTGATATGCTACCAAAGTCAGCAAAACCGGCTGTGGCAGGACAGGAACCCAGTCAGCGGAGAGGACTGGCTCAGGTGAGAAACTCTTTAGCTAGCTAGCAGTTACTCTTCCATCCTTCCACACTTCACTGGCTCACTTTTGAGTGTGATCCAAGGGTCTCAAAGAGGCTTTGATCGGTCACCAGCCACAGGCAATTGAGGTCAGCACATGGTAATCCTTGGCACCACCATATGCGGGCACGGTCCTGACACCCAACAGCCATGCCGTTACAATGGCGCACATAGAACATTGAAAAGATGTGTAGGAAGTTCTAGAAAGGAAACGGGGATCTGCATAATTGGCCTTGAGGAGAGGCTAACAGGTGCTCAACGTGTGGGTATGACTGCTGAGCAATGTCTTACAGGAGGGCTATCCCATCTCCATCTCCACCCACACCCAGAGCATTGTGGACTGAGGGGTCTGGCATCCCGCCTGCTGCAGGTAACCATCAAGCCCCCAAAATAGATTTAGAATAGATTCTCTGGCTTGCTTATAAGAGCCTAACCACATTCATCCAGAACCATGAATACCCTGCCCCTTTATCTACAACCAGGGGTGAATATTTTAACACCCATGTTTGTAAACCCAGTCCTGTATCGGGTATTTGGTGTGCTTGATTGTTTGGTTATGGTGTGCCGGGAGCTGGGAGAGAGTAAACGTGTGAACCGCTGCTGGTCCCTGAGGACAGAGCCGTGAAACACCGGCTAACAGTATCTCATTAGATGTGGTCTCTCTAGGGTCTCAGACTTATAGACTCCCGACAACAAATCCAAATCCAACTCGTTCTCCATGACGCCACACAGCTGCCCAAAGCTTGTGCTGACTCTGTGTCGTCACATCAACGCTCATCCTTTGGAGCCTCGCGTCATTCGCCCATCATCCAGAAAATCATTCCCCAGATTATGGTGAATTTGCTTGCACTCATTTATATCACTTGCGCTTGACCTACCATGACACTCACAAACAAATCACGGAGATTAAATTGAACACCAATTTTCAGAAGGCTTTCTTCCCTCGCAGTATCCTGCGCTGACAGCCCTGTTTACCGTTAATCGGCATTTATAAATACACGCGTTGACGGCGCCACACTTTTACCTTGTTCACCATGGTTTAATGATGGACTCCTGCAGTGCATTCTTGGTAAAACGCACCCAGTGGGGACAGGGCAGTTCAATGAGTGTTCCCATCGCCTAGTATAAAACACTACATTACTTTGTTTGGCAGATGCTTTTGTCTGAAGCAACATAGAAGGGAAGCAGATAATACATCACAAGCATTCAGCTGTCAGCAGAGCCAACTAGACATAAGTATAGTTGGGCAAAGTTTCCAGTGAATGACCAGTAACGTGTAAGTTAGCTAGAGATAATAAAACACAAGGGCTACACAAATTAGGCACCATGAGGATCAGCTCCCCACCAGACAACTGTAAAATACAACAGCATCGCATGATTCCAAAGGAGCCTCATCAGCAGATGACGATGGGGCAGGATGAGCTAGCTGAGGCGATCCCGGAAAAGATGGGGCATGGATTTTTTTGGTAGAACTGTGGGCAGCTGTGAAACGCACTTTTGTTTCTGCCCCAAGCCAGAGTGTCGCAACACTGCAGAGGGAAACATTTGAGAGATGCGGATCCGTCTTCGCAGGAATGGAGATCGATCACGCAAGTGGCGAGATGTATGAGAAGAAAATCGCTCTGAAGTTCCACACAGCTCTCCATATGTACAGTTGTGTTATGCCTTTTTATAGTTATAGCCCTGTTTATAATGCTTTATGAATGCATTATAATGCATTATGAACGTATCTATGACCCAGATTTCAAATAAACAAAAAATTTGCATAGCTTCTAAAATATTGATTTTAACAAAAAGAAAATTACATGAAACATTTGCTCCTTGAATCAATACTACTGGAAAAAAAGCCAATACCACAAAAATAAAGAATATATACCCAGCCCTAACTATCAAATAAAACAATTACCAAAGAAATTGTAAGTAGGGAGTGTGTGTCCATGTGCAATGTGTATCTTCTTGTTGGATCGTGTTCTCTGTATTTGCCTAAGCGGTTGTGTTGTCTCTCCATAAAATGGAGCGCAGATGCCGCAGTATCATTCTGTTCCACGGTACATTTTTTCGTACAGTAGCTTAAGTGCCCGCACAGGGCAAACTGGCAACAGCTACCACTGTGTGTCCATCAAAAAGCACACTATGCATAGTTAGGACCATTAATTTAGTGTTTTGGTGTTCTGTAAAATTTTCACAACCTAATTACCTCCCTAAGTTAATATTTCATGAAGAAACTATGCTTAATTAAGTTAGTGAGTGTTAGATGTCATTTAGGCTGCTTTAATCACTATTCATTGAGGACTAACTTTACCTAAGGTTTTCTATCAAAGGCTTCATGTATGAAGGTGCGGCTGTGCAAAAGGCGTCTGTTAGCCATCTAGCAATTAGGCTAGTAACATAAGAAATTTACGAACCAGAGGAGCTCGTTTGTGGAGAATTCAACTAATAGCTCAGAGATGTTATAATTTTATCTAGCTCTGATTTAAAGGAACCCACTAACAGGAAGACTATTACTCTAACTACACGCTGTGTAAAGAAGCGCTTTCTCAAATCCAGTTTAAAATGTTCTCCCGCTAATTTCCAGCTATGACTACGAGTTTTTGTATTTGAACTAATATTGAAGTGCATCTATCATGAATGTAGATTAAACATATATAGCCTACTGAACAGGCACCGAGCAAAATATAGAACTAAATTACGTCTTCAACACATGAACGACCTGGCGGGGCGGGCGGCAGGTACTTTATGTCAGTGATTGCGGTTACATTAGCTTACCCATAGACTTTTCCTCAGGTTTCACCTCAAACATTTCGATGTTTGCAGCATTTACACTGTATAGTAATATTAGAGCCCCCTTTTCTGAATTCTGAATGAAATTACTTTTAAATTTCCAGCACCTTCACCAACACGGAATCCACACTCTTCCATCCTTCTGACTAGAACGACGCGATTTTATTTGATTGTCAGACGAGAGGCGCCGCAGAGAACCAATCAATGACAAGGGATTTGTCCCAGTGCCTTTGGGGAACCACGCTGCCTGGAAGAAGGCGGCATGTCTGCCAGAGAAAAGCTGCAAAGCGATGAAATGAATGATATGTTCTACACGTAAACTTCTTTTTTTTTTAATCTAAATGAATATGTTGGGATGTCACTCTTTTGTAATCACCAACATTTTGATTTCTCCGGTAACGGTAATGGATTACATTTATTTTATTAATTTAATTATATAATGCTGTTACACGTAACTAGTTACTCCCCAACACTAGTTATATATCAGTGTATAGATTATATCCATTTATGCATTTATAAGCGCTGAACAAACCCACGTACATCACCTTTTCACTACCAGGTAATGGTTTCTGACTTCGCTGATGGCCACAGGACATGCCATCATGAAAACTGAAAAGCGATGTCTGACCCTACTCTCCATGCACACTCTGCAGAGTCTCGGTAGGAGTGATACTCGCAGACACATGCAAATAGCTCGGCTCTCGCTTTTTGACAGCCTAGGTTCTCACAGGATCTCGTATGCATTCCCCGTTTCCTGTCGCTTGGTTCTCGGATCGTTATGAAGCGCCGCTATTACTCCCCAAACGCCCATCATGCAGTCTTGGAGCTGGGACTTCCATGTGTACCATGGTGCCCTACGGGCATTTCGGGTAGCCATGGGCTGCCATATCTCTGTCTGGAGACCTGCTGTATGTGAAGACAGCACTCACTTCGATGACAGTGTTCGATGCAGGGTGGGCTCAGGGAACTCTGGGCAGTGAAACCTCAGACCAGATTGAAAAAAATAAACTGGGTTTTAAAAAAAATACGGATATGGTGCTTGCTTTTAATTTTAAGCACATGCATGACGCAGACTTTAGCGTAGAACTAGATTATCCATCTAACTTCAGAGAAACTCTCCGTAAAACCTACATCTGGAGCCTGATTAAGGTCGTACAGTAACCCTCCAAGTGGAAAAGTAGAAGATGGAATCAACTGCAACTCTAATGGTAATAATATGAAGTCATATAATATGAGATTATGGAAGTTATTACACTGGCTACTTGTAAATATAGTCTATTTTGCCATTCATAGCCGTTCATGTCCGCTTCGTTCAGTCTTATGAATTGCGTCATTTAATGACGTAACTGAAGAATATTTAGCCGGCCACTTATTCTGCAGTATATTGATCATCTGTCATCTTTTTCTGGCCAAGCTACTCAGATGCTATAAGTTGCAGACGTACTGATCATTTGGGAGGATAACTGCCTGTTGCTGCAACGATGTGCTGTATGGGGGATGACCCCTCATATGTGTCGGTGTGTCCTTTGGTTTTGGTTTTGTCCATTTATCATGTACAGGGGCATGGAGGAAGCATAGGGCACAAGGCAGGAGCGCACCCTGGAGGAGGGGCAGGATACATACACGCTCCCTAAAGGCAATTTAGAGCAAAACCCTGAGAGCATTAGGCAACAGCTCTACCCACTGACTCACTCTCTTGAATGTATCCCATTTGTGTAAATGTTAAAATGTCAATAGCAGAATAGAGTAAATTCAATAGCTTTTTATTGTTAAAATAATCTATTACAGCTGGTGAGTTTATTAAAATTTCATATAAATGAATTAGTGAAATACAAAAGTGACTCTACAAAAACTTGTTTTTTTTCCTGCTATGCTTTTTAAATAAACCTTTTTCTGAGCTCTGCACTTAACGAGGGATGTATTTGGACAGCTTGCCCAAACTCTGAATATTGTACAGCATGAAAGAAATTGTATCAAAGCCTGGAAAAAAACATGAGAGAGAGTGAATTGCTGAAGCCAAAGGCCGTGTTTCCATGGAATATTCTCTTGAATTTCATTAGCTTTTCTTCAGAATGTGCCTTAGGAACTGCACTCGTGTTGTCTGTCCCCAGGGTCATGCAAACTCTACCCAGTTAATGAGCAAGATGCAGGCTGAATTTATACAGGGAACTGTGAAATCATCAGTCAGGCAAGCATTTGTTTGGTTTTGCAGCAGCACTCAGAACCATATCCGGAGAAGAAGCTGTATGTAATAAGAAAAAAAAATGAACCAAAGGCTATACACAGTCAGGGGCGAATTTGTTGTTTCTGGGGCTCTACTTAAAAAGATCACTTTGCTGCCCCAGTGCAGTCACTGTTTGTGGCCAACAGAGGGGCGCTACACAAATGTGTGGTTTGCTTGCTGGTAAACATAGCAGTTTTACACAGCTTTTCCACTCCTCCTGGAATTATCAACTCATTCCCCACAAAATGCGAGCTGGAAAGCACTGACCACTAGGTGGCAGGCACGCGATGGGGATTGTAGGGGAAGCTGTCTGTTGCTTGCACCAGTCTACATTGGGGGAATCTCTCCAATGTGAACACGACCACCAATCAGGGTCCCACCAGTGCCTGTGTCTGTCAGTCTCTCTGTGGGATACAGTGTATTTATGTTTCTGCTTGGGCATCTTTACTCGGAGTGTGTTTGTGCCAGTGTTGCCAGGCGAGCAGAGGCGGTTGGCTCAGCACGCTTCCTGGTCACATGTGAATTATACAAGCACCTCAAACAGAGAAGGGAATCTTCGTTATCTCTAATAAACTTTACCGGAAGAGTGATATCAAGAAGCAGAAGGGAGAATATGAGGCCACCTGCTATATTGGTGGGCAATGGTGACTTAATGGTTAGGGAAGTGCATTTGTAATGGAAAGATTGCAGGTTCAAATTCCCAACCAGCAAGGCACCACTGAGGTACCTTGAGCAAGGTACTGCCCCCAGGTGCTGCTCCCCAGGTGCTGAATTAGCTGCAACACAGTTTGTTGTTGTGTACTGTGGTGTGTCAACAATGACCACTGATCTCTAAATTCTGGCTGCAATTTATCAACAATGGAAACCCATAGTAAGGAACAAATGAAGATACCTTCTGTTTTTTAGGCCACAGACAATTTACTTACAAAGTTTTGATTGTCCACAACTGTTCCTTTTTGGGCCAGGCCAGAAAGGGCTTAAAGGCTCCCTGCCCCAGATCTTGGAGATACAAAGGTACAGAAAAGGAGGGACCAGTGGTGTGGGACATCAGAGAGACAGACATGACCCGCACATGCAAACACTGACCTCGCACGTTTGGGATGGGCTTGAAGGAAAAGCCACTGATGTCAGACCTCATTCCAGAGCAGTGTGCACAAACATTCTGTCAATCAATCAATTCCGTCCTTGCCAAGACAAATGCATGTTGGCTTTTCTCGCCCCTTAGGACGGCGTTCGCATATAGTTTGTTTTAGAGAACGTAGCCATATGGCTGGAGACTGTGACAATGATGCAAGCCTCGGCACTGCGTTGACTTGTTGTGGCGAAAACAACGACCTGTAGAATGAGGAAGGCGATAGTCTTTTACACTGCCGTCCAAATCACGGTCCCCTTGGGTCCTTGATGTTATTCCAGGGTCACCAAACAAACAGAAGGCAGCGATGAAAAGTGTTCGGACCAGTGCCGCTTACTCAAATCCCCTGAGCCGCGTACCGGCAGGCAGTGGCCGCTCCCTTGCACCTCGATCGGGCCCAAGAGCCGAAAAGCCCCAGCGCACATGGCGGGGTGGGTGGGTAACGGGAATTGGGCAGATGGTTAGTGCAATTTACGTATTTCACACTACAGGACAGCCCCCTCAGTTGGACTCAGTGCTGGACGTGCCGACAGAGGATGGAGGATAGGAAAGGAGCGGTACCAAGTAATGCAATCTTCCCCCAAGATTCTTCTGGCAAGAGAAACGAGGGAAGAATGGAAGTTGGCCGCCGCCACATCGGCTGAAGAAAAACTCCGAAGTAACACCGAAAAAGTGTTTAACAGTCAAAGCTTTTATTGAATATAGAAAAAGAATCACGTCGGATAACTGAAGGCAGATGAAATAAAGCTCACGACTCAATCTCAAACCTGTATTTAACTGAGATAATTATGACAGATCAGCTTGGTATAAATAGTTGCATTGAAGGTTGAGATCGCACAAAGCTGGATTCGGTTAAAAGAAAGCTCTCTCCTTGACTGCTGTAAAACAGATGATATACTTACTTGTGCCTTCAGCTAGCGGAGGGGTTTTAGTGGAGATTTAATGCCTCCCAGAAGCCCACTTGGATCAGTGAATGAAAGATAAATAAATACCCCCCAGTTCCAATCGAAGCCCGAAGGGTCTGGCCTAAGTTAGGATTAAGTGGTAGATGGGATGCTGCACACACGTCCAAGCCCCTTCACCGGCTCCCTCCCCCCCGGCGCCAACAGTATGGGCAGGAAGACTGCAGCTCAGGGGACACTGGCCTGGCCGCCGACATGAGTTGTTTTGGGCTGCGGGCCGGGCGGGCAGGAGGCCCAGGAGCCGCGGTGTCTGAACGGCAGAGCAGTGTATGGGCTGGTTTCACCGACGCCAGAGGCACCGTAAGAGTAGATGAGGGGGGTGTCCATGTCCGAGTTTTAGTTCCCTGCTAATGCCAGTGGCATCTGGACACCCGCAAAAACAAAACACGGGCCGGGGGGGGGGGTTCAGAGGGAGGTGGGGTGAGGACAGCATGTTCTTGGCAATCAGCCTCACTGACATGAAAGAAACTTCGAAGCAGAAAGAGGGATGAGTGTCGCGGTACTTTCTGGGCAGAAAATGATTTTTTTTTTTTCCGGTTTCCCATGGCAACCGTCTCACATCGATTCCATATTGTTTACCACTTACTTACTAATATGCATTTCAGATTTTTACATGCCTGTGGGTTTTCCATTTTATATGGTAGAATTTAGTAGGACGGTGATCTGTCAGTCCTGCTTGGTGTTGGCTTCTATATCTTGGGGATGGACATCAGTCATGTGATGTATGATGGCTGCCTCCGCGGTGAAGGTCCAGGCCGCTTTGAGGTAAAATTGGTGGATTGGGAGCGGCCATGAGTACGCAGAGTCCTGGACCAAGGGCTGTGACCCGACCGATGATGGATGGGAATATTGCAGTGCACCGAAACAGCAACAATGCAAATAAAAACTCATTCGGCCACTGATTTTAAGCTCCGGTCTGTTTGGACACTGATTTTAAGCTCCGGTCTGTTTGGACACTGATTTTAAGCTCCGGTCTGTTTGGACACTGATTTTAAGCTCCGG
>JAODKE010000126.1:193256-207484 GCA_026779605.1 Mormyrus hasselquistii
TCTGTTTGGACACCACTCTCAGTGGGTAGACAGTCACTTTCTGTTTTTTTTTTCTCAGATCTCTTTTCAGTGGAATTTACTCACTTTGTGCTTTTGCAGACAAAGTTTTAGGGGGAGCAGCAACAGCTTAACACCTGACTGGCTGTTTTTCCAAAGCCCTCACGTCACTAAAGACGCCCCCCACCCCCCACCCAGTGTGAAACATCGCATTACTAAATGCTAACAGACAGTACAAGCACTGCTGCACACATCTGTGCCAAAAGTGAAGCGGACGAAGAACAATCACAGCCGGGGTTTCTGGTGTTCGAAAAAAGACCCCCCCCCCCCGCCAGATGCAAATCTGGGCAGCAGAAACACGAGGCTCTTGTAAGTCTGAGGTAATGTCAAAGGTCAAAGGAAGTTTTAGCGAACACATAGTGGCCGTATTCAGAGTGATGCAGTAAAGATGCAAACTCCACTCTGGGAAGCTGTGCATGGAAGGCAAACCGTTAGATCTCAGGGCCGTATTTCCAGGCTGTATAACCAGGGTTCTCTGAAGAAGCACATCAGAAGGTCTGGCTGTATTTCGGAGTATTGTGTCATGTGTAGCCACAGGGTTGAACCAACTTTATCACATTTATAACCCTTCTGGAAGCTGTAGTAACACTCCTCTCTTGGGAAATAGTCAATGGAATTTTAATAGAACTAGTTTCTGGTCTGTAGAAAGGAGGATAGCGAGTTCAAACACATCAAATTCTCCTCGGAATAGTAATTTACTATCTGTGCCCTTGGAAGTTACTAGCTAGGTGTTAGGGCTCCAGTTAGACTGAAGGATACAGGGCTGAACACCAGAGGTGGAAAGTTCAGGTCCAGAAAGTACAAATCCAGACCAAGGTGTTATTTCAACTAACTGGTTGAGTATTAAGAGTCACAGTCACAGAGTTTGTTGAATCAAAACCTTAGTCTGGATTTGTACTTTCTGGCCTGAAATTTCCACCTCTACTGACCACAGAGAGTATGGAAAACACAGATTAACACGGATATCAGGAGACAGTAAAGACAAAGCACAGCCAGGGCTGCGTGTATTTCTGTAACTTTATTGTAAAAAATAACGACATGAACACAAGCTATGTAAACAAGCCGACAGGAGGGCAAAGCTCATTAGCGTTTCGCTAGCGTGTCGACAAAGGTCCGAATCGAAAGCCTCTTCCGGTAATCGGAAGCAGAGATGAAATCGTAACCACGGTGACCATCTTCCACAGTAGACCGTTTATTCGTCCTTGGCTAAGGGCCCTCGTCTTCATCACAAACTTGCACACCATATTTTCCCGGGAAGCGCCATACGGTAGCACTGGGCTCAGAGGTGAGAAAAGCAAACCAGGCTGGACAGAGACCAGCCTGAGCTGCAAAGCCGAGGTCCGAAAGCCAAGGTATGGCAGTAGCTACGTTTTTGGGAGCCCAGTACAGTTACACTCATATGTGTATCACCTCCGTCGCTTTTTACAGATCATTACACTCTTGGATTCGATCATCTTAGCCTCCATATATGGGGTCTTGATGGCCCTTCACACAGAAATCTCCTACTTCCTGTAGCCACATTCCAGAGTCCACCGATCGCCACGCTGCATAAACACCGCCACACTGCGACGTTCCCCCCGGCAGCCGCGCTACACCATCCTTCAAATCTGCAGTAAAGGTGAGTCTACAAGCCTCACTGTCGCTCTTGCCGCCGACGGCTGGCTCCCTAACCCTGTCCAATATTCCTCAGACGTGCAAACAAATCTCTGACTGACTCCTTGAGTCATCTACTATTGAGTCAAAAGAGGGGTGACCTGGGGACACAATACTGAGTACTGAAGTCCAATTACCCAAACCATGCAGGAGGTGACCTGGGGACACAATACTGAGTACTGAAGTCCAATTACCCAAACCATGCAGGAGAGCTAAACAGTTTGGGATGTTTAAGATGCAAAAAAAATACCCGCGGAATATATAAATATGATTGTAATTTCCGTATGCTTCTATTTCGAATGGAATTCCTATATAAACTACTTCCATTTTCAGGCAATATATTCCACCTCTCCCCCAAAGTCTTTCTGTCACCCTCTCCACATTTTGCCCTCTTCCTCTCCTCCCTTCTTCTCTTCTTCACCCCCTCTGGGCTTCCTGTGACATGGAACGGCCCAGAGATCTGGGCGCTTTGGCAAAGTCCATGCGCATGGGCTGCACCGGCGGCAGGTCTTTGGTGATGTCGCACACCTCCCTCTTGGTGGAGCAGGAGCCGTCGGGGACGGGGAAGGCGCGCAGGTCCTCCAGGGTGTGGGGGGCGCCGCGGCCCAGCCGGACGCCCAGCTCTGCGGGGGTGAAGATGGGCAGGGGCAGGATGTTCCTGTAGGGCAGCTGTTGGTACTCTCTCACCCCCTGCTCCAGGGTGCCCAGGCGAATTACCCCCGAGGGGCACGCCTGCACCAACCGCCGCGCCTCCCACTGGTGGGAGTAGGACTCACACCGATCCTTGTCCACCTCGTGCACAGTTTGCCTGTAAGAGTCAGCGTATCATATTAGATCATAGAAGATTCAACACTGAGTTTATAAGCCTCTGTCCTTCCTTCAGCATTTTTCAGGGATGTGTCAATTAGCCACTGAACTTCCGGATGAGGATTAAAGATTTAAACACAGCAAAAGCAAGTTACTGCCTTATCTTCAGAGAGACAGGGTTACTAAACCTGTTTTACCCACTACGCTGCTTAAGTGAAACATGCCTTGAAGACAACAGGGTTATGTGAGAGAGGTTAGGAGACACACACTGATTACAGCACGTTGTCACACCCGTCACATGACAAACCACCTCAGGGACCTCAGGAGAACCTGAGTGCAGCCGTGCGAAACATCAGCACCACACTAATCAAACAGCGGGACCATTTCCCAGCAGGTGGAGTACCGATCCTGCCACCAACTGCCAAATTTTCCCAGTAAGTTAGAGAACCTGCTTTCAGGGCTGGATGCAGATTAAGGTCATACCCCGGATGAAGCAATCGCAGGTTAAGGGCCTCGCTCAAGGGCCCCACAGAGAAGAATCACTCCTGGTATTCAGAGGATTTGAACCAGCAACCTTCCGACTTCTGGTATAAATCCCCAGCTGCAGAGCCACCACTCCACCCACAAATTCCTGGCTATGATTTCAGTGCTCAGCAGCAGAATAAATCAATAGAGAAATGGAGCTCGAAATAGCTACAGCACTGCTAGGTATATGGGGAGCGGGTTCGGACACGGGGAAGGGAACAAATGGTGGTTAAAGACCACAGCGCTCCTCTTAGCATAGGAAGGTATCTATGCTAAGACTCCAAACTTGTGAGTAGAAGCAGCCTCTGACAATCACTTGTGATTTTACACTCAACAAGTACAGCATTGTGCTACCGACCACAAGGTTATGGATTTAAATCCCAAGTCACTTTGGATAATAGGTATTTATTAAGTATGAAAAGGAATGGAAATAAACAAATACTCATAAATCTAGTCTGCTTTTGCTAAAAAACAATAACAGCAACTACAACCCCACACTCACCCATCTTCCGGCTGCGTCTTCAGTTCCACGCTGTTCCAGTCGGCGCTGTAGCTCTCCTTCCGTGTCGGGTTTCCATCCCGCACGCTGCAGGCCAGTCTGGCCCCTGCCACGTTTCCCCCCTGCTTCACCAGCATGGTACGGCCCTGCATCCTGGCGATCTGTACCGAAGGTCTGGCTCAACGTCTACGGACGATGTCTAGGTCTTTCGCTGTCTGTCCGCCCTGGGGTGTCTCTCTCGCTTTCTTTCTCTCTGGGGGGGTGGGGGGTTTGGTGCCTGTTCGGTGGCGTACTCTGCTCGTGAGCTTGGCTGTCTACTGAGGAGTGTCTCCGTTCAGCTTTTATAGTCGCCTGGCTACTATTTCCAATCGATGGTCTCACTCCACACCGTCTCTGACAAGACACTTGACACCGGGGCACTGGACACGATGGTGGGGGGGGGGGGGGGCACAGTACAGCTGAGTTTGCTGATAGTCCAACAATGCAACCCCCGGCCATCCCCTTTAATCCTTCCAGGATAAAATGGGTAACAGTAATTCCTCTGAAATCACACACACACAATGGGAAGCAGACACATGTGCTGTGAGTGGGGACAGGTCTACACAAATACCACACACAAAGATACGTTAATGACAATGGCGGGGAGGGAGCTACTGATAATGACAGTGGCACGCGGCAGCTGAGAGCTTCTGGAAGGACGCTGAAGGGCGCCGATGGTCAGGTCTTTGCCGACAGCACTGGGCGTCACACTCGAACACACGCAGAAGCTAAGTACCCAAAGTGAACTAAGCATCCAACGCTGGTTCAGACAGACAAAATATCACGTGATCTTGCTCACTTTTGCTAAGGTTTGTCAAGTTTAGTCCAACAGTAGGTGCGGCGAGGTGAGTGACAAGCAAAGAAAATTCAGTTCGATTCAGTTTTATTTGTATAGCGCACATTCACGACCTTACATTGTGTTAAAGCGCTTTAAGTTATCCCTGCCCAAAGCCCCCAGTGAACAAGCTAGAGCTGACCGGGACAAAGAAAAACTTCCTAGTAGGAAAAAACCCTTGGGAGGAACCAGATTCAGAGGGCGAGCCCGTCCTCCAGGGGTCGGCAGAGGAAGTCAAACTAAGAAATGACAAAATTCTGATTTATATAGCCCAGATTTGAAGATTCTAGTGTAAATGCGGAGGTTAGACAGATGATGGTGCTGCCTCCACCAGCAGGACGGTGCTTGGTACGCCAGCGGGGCAGGTAGGAGAGACCAAAATGACACAATTCTAAAAGAAAAAATAAAAACCTTTGTGGCACATCACAGTGTGCATTGTTTTTCAACGCTACAGATATTGCAGTCAGGAGAGAATACAGATCCAGGCACGGGAAAGTTTTGATTAATTAATCTCTGTCTCTCCCACACACCCACACATTCACAATGGGACACTGTCGTTGTGCTTTTGTCTTAATCTATTTATAGAATAAACATGCGACATTTCAATATTAAAAAATCGTTCAAACAAATCGAGCAGATGCTTTCTTCCCAAAGCTCCGCCCCCAAGCTGGCCTCACTCCACGCCCTATCTGTCTCAGATTACGGCAGAGCCAGCGAGGAAGCTCATTCACGCAGCCTACAGTGCATCCCCCCAGCCCCCTGTGACTCACTGTCCTGTTTAAGCTCTGACATTGCCTTGCCCCCCCCTCCCCGCCCCCCCAACCGCACGCTGCTTTCCACACGGCAAGCAAATACTTCAAGATAAAACGCTGAATCATATATACATAACATTAAAGTGCGTCACCTGCTTCAGTGATCCTTAATAGGGAGTGCCAGCACATATATCAAACTACACAGACGGAAATACGTCCATTTGGGATTTATTTTTTAAATCAAACAATCAAACATGTGCCTCATATTTTTCACATTCCAGAAATTTGCTGAGAAGTGCCAGTATTAGGCTCAGGTTACACACTCATACAGGTGCAGACTGTGATGTAACTCTGCTATGGGGCGATGTCCCTCCCCAGTCCCAATGGGACGCTTACTGGAAGGACCCCTGGGACATCAATTAAGGTGGCAAGAGGGGGATTACAGTTTATGAAACTTAATAAGAGGATAGAATGTGACGTTTGTGTATGTTCTGGAAATAAACTCAGCGCATTGAGATCAGGACACGTGTCACACAATCCATGCAGGACTGTGCAATGAGTGGATGGATATACAGTATTAAAGTAATAAGAACCACAATTCCCACCACAATCTCTTATTTTCAGTTCAGCAGGTCAGGTATTGGCTTGCAGACTTTGATGACGGTGGAGGTGGCGATGGTGACCAAAGGTCCTTCAGAGAAGCTCGGATGGGAAGATAATAATTTCGGCTGGACAGTCATTCCCTCCGCGCTGTCTGGAATGCAGCGTTGCGTAACCTCAACGGTTGGGTGGCGAGATGTTAAAGATCTGACAGAGAGAGAGAGAGAGAGAGAGAGAGACTGAGGTAGGGTGAGTTCTGGTTTTGTGGCCTTTTCTGTACCTTTCTAATCCACGGGAATGAGAGAGGAGTGGAAAAAAAAAACAGAAATTTGTGTTGGAAGGAACAACTTGAAGGGGGATGGATGAGGGAAGACAGTGTCAGGGTGAGAATGAAACGACAAACGTAAAATGTGGTGTGATGAAGTCACTCTGTGGAGGAGGTGTCAGGAACCCCCTGGCTTATTATAAACACAAGCATTTAAGGGATTTAGGAGAAAGTGAGCACGTGTGACAGATGAAGGAGTTTAAAAAGGTCTTCTGGAAAGTTCAACTCATATCAGTTCTTTGTAAGGGAAAACGTGTAAACACACACAAGGGCACATTTATGCTGCTGATGGACAATGGAATGAGAAAGAGGACTGGAACAATGGAAAGAGAATTAATGGAAGAATTAGGATAGCGGACAGATGCCATCGCAGGTGGTGGACCGTGCAAGGCATTATGGGAATCTGAATCCAAATAAACTGGGAGGAATGTGTGTGCCCAGACGCACGGAGTCGATATGGGACAACGAACTCCTAGAGGAACGAGTGAACAGAAGATTAATGGAAGAGTCAGGAGACTTGACAAGATGCCATCGTCTCTTTTACATCAAGGAGTTATGGGAAAAATCAAAACAAACCGTGGGAGGAATGCCTGTGTGTGTTTTAACAGATGCGCTTTGTTGAAAGACATGCCCTTTTATAAGTGGACAGTTATATAACATGGAGACTATCAGGCACCGAAAGAACACCCGCTGGGGGTGGAGTGGGGTGGGGGCTATAAGGTCCTGTCTGAAGTGGGAGGGCAGTGGGGTGTGGCTTTAAAGTAGAACGGGGTCCGGATTTTTGGACCTCGTGTCCCTGAACATCCTGGACGTCTCATTTAAGGTCATCGGCTGCGAACGCGGCGGTGCTGGCATGTGATGAGACATTGGGGATTTTCAGTGACACTAAAGCTCAGGTCCACACATAGGGGCAAAAATAGAACGGGATCAAAACACACCCCCCCCCACCAAAACACTCCAGCATCTCTAGCTCCTTTCCAACAGTCACAAATGACCAACCTGCCTTGTCTATTGTATGTTTTAATGGCCCTGGTCACCTTGGTGTCTTACAGTAATGCTCACCTGCTTTAAGGTCCTTATAAAGACATAGACATCTACTTGAACTTGGGGCAACACAAAGGAGGCCGTTCAGCTTGCTGTGTGTTACGTGATACGTGAAACATATCGCTATTTCTTTCTCGTACATGTTCTGCCGTCCTCTCCACAAGACGGCACCATCCATTTGCGGTACACAACTCAGATGCGATTGCGAAGCTACAACTCGCAGTCCAGGCGTCATTAAGCAGTCTGCTCGCCGCGCTTTACGCCATAATGTTTACACGGCTTGGCACTCGCAATACTTCACATGTAAATGAGCCGTAAGCAGCAACCTTGCATACTAAACGATACCTTCCTTAGCGACCTTAAGCACGGCGCTGAAGAAAATTAAGAGAGTCTTTGGTACACATACATGCAACTTATTCTACGTAATATAAAAGGGACGAAGAAGCCGTAATATTGACTATAAAAGTAAAATGCTAAACAATGCTAACGCTAGATGCTCAGACAGTATTCTTACTGGAAGAACCAGCTGGATGTTCTACTGGAACAATCCAGGGGAAGAACCTTTCTGTAAGGTACTAGTACGGTGCCCCTAGGGACGTGACCTCGCAGTCATCAGGTTTATGCTCTCAGACATCCCACCTTAAGCATATCGATTTCACCGAGGCAGTTGAGGGACAATTGGGAAGGGGTGCAGGCTCGGTTTGGGAAGTATTACGCTAATACCATATAATATATAATATAATACCACACCCCCCACACGTTGGGGAAATGAAAAGTGGTGCTTTATAAAATACCATAACAATATTGTATACCTCAGTACATGT
Source organism: Mormyrus hasselquistii (assembly GCA_026779605.1). NCBI lineage: Eukaryota > Metazoa > Chordata > Actinopteri > Osteoglossiformes > Mormyridae > Mormyrus > Mormyrus hasselquistii. The sequence continues at coordinate 201,217 of JAODKE010000126.1, forward strand.
GCGTAAATTATGGGGGGGCAAAACAACCCCCTGGACCCCCTTAAATGGGTGGAGACACAAAGTCATGTCCTCACCACGGTACAATGCCTGTACAGCAGGACTGTATTAGCAGTTATTTACTGTTATATACTGACTAAGCCTAGTATAGGCTGCGTGGGGAGGGGAGGGGCTGCCAACAGTGAGACGAGACACTCCCAGGGACGATATCAGATCTCTTAGCCATTGATATATACGAAGTACTAGCAGTTAGCAAAGTGAACAAAGTGTTTAATCCGTAACCAAAAATACAGGTTTGAGGGGCCTTTCTATTAAACGGCCACAGCTTCATCCTCCGACCCCCCCATCCAGGATGGAGAGGAATGGACGACACCTCCCCCCTGAACCCTGAGGCATGAGACAGCGGGGGCCGTGCTATTTCACCCCCAGTCCCTCCACGGTGTCTCCCCCAGCTTTGACTGGTGAACCTTTGCATTTCCATTCCACCCTGTCGTATATTTTTATAGACACAGCTCACGTAGTGTCACCATAGGTCAGATTACGCACAGGGTGACGTTGGCTTAGTCATACGTGTAAAAAAAAATCTGACTTTGGGACTTCGTGACTACAGCCGTCTTAAGTCAGTGGTTAAACCTGGATTTTACGCAGTGGGATTGTACAAATTGCCACTGTGGTGACATAACATACTGTAACATAACACTGCCCAGTAATTCTGGGCTTTTCCCGTAAGACAGGCCCAAACCCACCGCCACCCCTCCCTGCCACTTAACCACCATAAGACCCTCGATTCTCACAGTGTAGCTGCCACACGCCACACACTTTGCATTGGCTTCATGAAACATTCTATTAATGCTCATGTAGAGACTCGAACACAGAAAAAATGGACACAAATACCCACAGCAATAAACTTTAGACTCATATTTATTTATTGGTGAATTTTAATAATTAAAATTTAATCTTAAAATTAAGCTAGCTTTTAATGAGGGAAAAAAATAGTTTTATGTCACAAGAGGTATTGAGGTCCCCGAGGCAGTTCTGCTTATTATGAACATAAACTCAGATATTAATATCCACCCATCCATTTTTTGAAACTGCTCGTCCTATTCGCGAGGGGTCTGGAGCCCATCCTGGCAGGGTACTCAGGATGGGACGCAAACCCATCTACAGGGCTCACCTGCGATATTAATGTCATTAAACAATGTTAATTGTTACATCAAGATAAGGTTTTAACAGCTAACTCCAGATGCTCAAACGTCTGTCACAGCACTTAGTGTAGAAGTGCTGGCTGAGCAGTTTGTTCCCACCTAGAACAAATGGAATTAAGTGCTTTGTTGAAGGACAGTACAACAGAACCAGGCTGCAGCGTTTCTATTCCCCCTCCATGTATGACCCCTTATGCGATACGGCAGGGCTATTCACATCACGGTCCTCAAGGCCCGAGCCCTGCTGATTTCCCAGCATTCCTTTACTTGCGAGCCAGATGTGAAGCCTCTGTGGCCAATCAGAATCAGTAATTATTAAACTAACTACCTGGGAGAGCTGAAAACACGGCCTGGATTTGGAATCAAGGGCCAGACTTAAAGAGCCCAGCAGTACAGGGTCATGGGGAGCCTGAATCCAGCCCCAGACAGTACAGGGCTACGGGGACTTGAACCTGCAACGCCAGCCCAGGAGAAGTGAAGCGACAGTACACTGGGCCACTGTGTCACCCTTAACCACAGCGCCACCTACTGTTGAAGGCTGTTAAACTGGTGAACTCCCATAGCATGTCATTTTTTGGGATCAGAATGTATGAGTTCGCAGTCTTTCGGGTGGAAAGGGTCACACATGAACCAGTGGAGGATCAGAGTTAAGACCTGTACAAAAACGCCATAACTGACTAATGAGCGGCCGCTAACGTGCCACGCATAGAAGAGGAGAATGCTGGCCCTAAATATAATTCTGCCCCAAGGCCCTTGGAGATCCGCCCACAGGTAATGTTGGCCCAGGAGGAAGCAGTGACTCACACAGCCAAACAGTCAAAGCTCAATTCCGAGCTTTGATGAGCTCAGACCTCCCTGTAAACACTGGCTGCGTCTCTGAGGACTCATATTGATGCTTTTTATACATTTCACTCCCCAGGCCCCCCCTAGACACAATCCTGGCTCTGATCCTGTCCATGGTCCCCCCACCCTGCCACCCTCCCCGAAAGTCACACAGATTTTCCAGGCTTAGCTCCCACTTCCCCCTCGCATCACGGAGCACCTGCCGCGCGGATCTGACGTCCACGCCGAGACGGCAAGAGTCCTGCAGCAGAAACGTTGCTTCGCGGGCTGACCCTGCAGCAAGGCCCGACAGCACTCTAAGCCCCGTTTAACTTCAGCCCTGCCAATAAGTGAGTCTGTTTGTTATTCTAATAAATTTAAGTAAACTTAGTGTGAGATTATATACCGCTTAGAATGGTGCTCAAAATTTGACATAAGTCCACAGTGCCACCTTGTGGCCATTAGGTAAATAAAGATGTTGCCCACTGTTTCGGTACTGTGCTCGTATATCCCTGCCAACGAAAATGATCCGTTGCCTGCAAGAATGGGGTTTTCGGTTGAAGCTTCTCCACGTGCTCTGGGTCACAGTAAAGTCGACATTTTAAATGTCCCGGCATCGCTGCGAGTGACAGTGCGCTTGTTACGGTAACAATGGACCCCCTCGACGGTGAGGTCGCCGGGGTGTTATACGGCTGTCTCGGTGTATTCTGGTAGGTTGCGTTCTTATACGCTGCATGGGTTCGAGAAGTGAGCACAGCTCAGTGATGGCAGACATGAGATTTCAGAAGCAGCGGGGAATGGTGGCACCGCATGCTGTCAATCGCTCACCCGCTTAACCCACTTCCCACTGTTTACTTTGGTCAGTTCAGATTGGGGAGAACCGGAGAATGACAGGCAGGAGCATCCAGGAGTAGGGATCTGTGGAGAAAGAGCCTCAACGAGGGTGTCTCTTCATCCCGGTGGTCTTCCTCAGAGCAGACGCAAGCCCGAGATCATAAATGCTTGAATGTCGAATGGGGGAATTTGAGCAAGAAAGACGAAGAACACAACAGTCACCCCACCGAAGATGAATAGCCAATGTTGACAGCTCACACTTCCATAGGACACCTGGACAGAAGCTTCTGAACTCATGGGTTGAGTCACCTGAGTTGCAGGTCACTGTAAATCTTGCAGGGTCAGGGCTTGGAGCCACTCATCCCGCACTATGAATCAAACCAGCGAAATATAACAAATTTAACTAGCCAAAGCAATGACTGGATTGATGTTGACCTCGTGGTTAACCTATCAAACAACCAAATATTTGAGTATACAGGTGCTCCGCAGCTTACGATGGGATTACGTTCTAATGGACCCAGCATAAACTGAAAATATCTTAAGTTCAATATAAACACTGTATGAGATATTTATGCTCACAATCACTACAGAGATTGGAAGCGTGGTTGTGTGGGTTCTGCGTAAAGTATCGTGCTGCGTATCGCGAGCCCGAGAACACATCATAACACGAGTGGGCATCTGTACTGTAGAGGGGTGTCAAACTCCAGTCCTGGGGGGCTGGAGTCCTGTGTAGTTTAGCCCTTTCCCTGTTTCACCACAAATGCTTAAGCTCAAGAGCTGTGTGGTAATTCGCACAAGGAGGTGAATCAGGTTTGTTAAATGAGAGGAAACTCAAAAATATGCAGGGCTTAGGCCTGAGTTTGACACCCCTGCAGTAGAGTTTCATTACAGCTAAGCTTCATGAATCTACAAAGTTAGGCTTGAAGTAATGGGATCATGAGTCTCCCTTGGCCGCTTTGATGCCAAAGAGCTCTGCTACAAGAGTCAGTTAAAGTAGGTAGACATCCAACGCCACTCGTCCCTTGGCGTCCCTTAAATGGATCTATCTGGTAGGTGCTGTCTCCGTTCCCTTCATGGTTCCGGCTCATATTCTTGGACCAGAAACCAAAACTGAACCGTCTGGTGGGGAACCTTCTAAGGCCTGGTAGACAAGAACTAGATTCTTCGAGGGAGGATGTAGCAAATGGCAAAGAGTTGTCATCTCAGGTGAAGATGGTGTCATGAAAAAGGAGAGTACTTATCTTGACAGATACTCACAGTGAAGTAACATGCCAGCCTGAGCAATGAACTCCCATCCGTTACGTGATCCGCACTTTGGCCCTGAAGCATATGATTCCTTTTCGGCGGGAAGCTGAGGAACACGCTGCTGAGGACGTGGAGACACGGCGTCTCTAACGGCAGACTCTCACAGCGCTATTAAGACACGAAAAGCCTTCGGAGTCTATCACAGAGCGACGCCACGCCATTCCTCCTCATGGCAGTCAATCCCCACAGGTTACTGGATAACTGGGACATCAATTTTTTAATGGGGAAGAGCTGAAAAGGAGAAGATTGAAAGAGAACTTTTAGTGAAGAACTTCACAAAAAAAATCCAATATGACATCTTTATTAAGGGAAAGCTAGCTAGTACAGCAAATGTTATTGAAAATCATTCCACAGCAAGAGCCCGACGGCTCATCTCACTGGCTTCAGTCGGCCACTGTAATCACACAGTGCAGGACACCATAAACCATCTCATCATGGCGCTCAGAGAACAGCTGGCCGTCTCCTGGGGTATCGTAGAAAAACCAACAGCCTCATGTTCGCCAGTCACCCACCCAAGCTCCCGAGGGCCCCAGACCAGGCAGAGCCATCAGTCAAATCCATCCGGCCGGCCGCTCAACACAAAAGGTCAAAGGTTAAAGGCTGATCATAACATGAAGACAAACACAGCACCTGCCCTGTCTTTCAGCTGTCGTTCTCGCTGGTTCTGGTCTGGGAGGGTTCCAGAAAGCAGGACAATTGAGGACACAGCTGTGTCTTGATGACTGAGGTGGCGCGAATCCCCTCAAGTATTCTGAAGAAATGGGTGTGATCTTCTCCGGGACGTAACATGTAAATACGGAAGCAAATCAGGTCTGAGAAACACTCGTCAAATTCCAGCTGAACAAGGCTGGTATCAATGGTGCGTTTAATTATCTCTCCGAAGTCATTAATTCCGAGGTGAGTGACGTCACGTCCGACCACTCTCTCGTTCGAGCTACACGAACATGACCGCCTCCATGAACACGCTGTTGTGTATCGTTGCTTTATATTTTAACAAATTTAGAGTGAGATTCTTTTTTCCAAGAGACAAACAAAAAAAAATAAATCACTAACTAGACAAACCACATTAAAAACTTTATATTTTAGTACATTCATAGTGATATTTCTTAAGAGGCAAACAGATTTATAAAATGGCATTACTGTTGACTGGTAAGCCGCCATGTTGAAATGACATCACAGGGGAATCTCGGCCAACAAAATTCTGTCCGACATCAACGTCGGAAAGGAGGCGTGTTTCTGATGGGAAGTGATGTATTTTTTTGTCCGAGTTCCGACTCGGAGGGAGATCATCCTACGCAGGATAAGCACCAATCCCAGGGTGAAGTGAGGGAGAGTCACAATCACAAGGGCCTTGCTTGAGATAAGCAAGTAGACCAAGGAGCAGAGACACAAAGGGCAGGAGAGGCAGCGGACTGTGAGGACAGCCAATATCTATAGCGTAACTGCTGCCATATGTGATTTCTCCACAGGGTTCACGCTCGTCAAATGGCGATCAGTCCATGGCTATCATGTGACCCCGGCATCTAAAGGCTGATTTTGATTGGCTGGTATCATAGCAGCTTGGATCTACTGGACAACTGTTAGACCAGCTGTCAAATCCACACACTAACACACAATCCTTTGTTTTACTTTTTATTACAAACCATTTTGGTTCTGGTGCCTTAGTAACAAGAAAGACTGACTAAAATAAACATTGTGTAAAACATTATTATTCAGGATTACGCATTAGTTGTTACTGAATTAAGTTTAAAAAAAAAAAAAAAATAGGTCAGAATTTGAAAAGTAAAAATGTCCAAAGACTGTAATACATTTCTATTACAGCACCAAGAAATCTCTGGCAATACCCTCATCTTCATTAAAAGTGACATTTTCCTGACAAAACACAGAGGACGTGAATTTAACGAGGCCTAGGTCCCATTACTGATCTATATGACAAAGGCTTTTCTCACTCTTATGCGTGTGCTTGCTCCCTCTACTGACCAAAAAGAGGTACAACAGATGTTGCATTGTGAGCGGGCTAAACAAAAGCAAAAACGCGTGTGCAGGCAAATGTATGTTTACCTTGCGCGGTGAGTTTAGCTGCCCAATATAAAAATGATAAAAATAGA
>JAODKE010000126.1:257893-280862 GCA_026779605.1 Mormyrus hasselquistii
ATAATATTCTTGTACATGTATGTTTGTTACTGAGTGTGTATGTGTGTGTTGGGGAGGGGAGGGTGGGTTGGAGCTCAGTTTTCTCACTTCACTCGTCGACCGTTCATTTTTCCTGCAGAGAGACTCTGAATCGATCCCTACATTGTTCTATGTCCAATTTAAGACGGAAACGGGGGTGTTGCGGACGAGAAGGGGCACGGCAGAGAGTGAGAGAAAGTGAGGGAGAGAGTGAGGGAGGGAGAGGAGAGACACAGAGTCCACAGAGACGACGAGCGAATTTTAGGCACGAAAACCACGGAAGGAAGAAAGTATGAAGGAGAAGGAGTTGCCGGGCATCCGCATGGCGTTTCCGTGACATCAGCCGTCCGGGGCGGCGACAGACCGGCCAAATCGATCTCTCCATGTTGTCCTCGCCGTCTCTCTCCTCTCTGCCGGATTCTCTGCCTCCCTCCCCGTTCCCAAGGTGCTCTCCTGGCACGACAGGCTGTATACAGGCCCAGCGCATTTTCTGTTTTCCAGTTTCTATTCTCGTTCTCCGTTCACTGTTCCCGTCCTATTATCCGCTTCCCTTTGTCTGAGTCTCGTTTGCCATCTTTCTCCGCGTTAATAATTCACCCGTCTCTCCTCCATGCTCCTGGCTCCCTTCCAGGCTCCCACATGTCTCTAGCCCCGCTCTCTGTGCCCCTTGGAGGATGCCGCATGTCAGAGGTCCCAACCTCTATGCCAGGCCTCTGTGAGACTCCCTGTCAACCATCGAATACATGCCTATGTATGTCTGAATCTCATTGGTGGGGAAACCAATCGTCAGTAAGGTGGCTTCTGATTGGGCGCCTCAGGGTGCCACCCGAGGGTGGGCATCATGGCCGCGATGAATACGGACCACAGCGAGTGCATTAACGTTGTTTATTTTCATCCCCTTCTGTCTGATCTTTCAGTTTCCACCTACCGTTTCGTATTTATATCTAGTATTATTTACTCAAAGGCCAGACGCTTAACAGAGTGACTAACAACTCGAAAATAAAATAAACGCTGAAAACATTTGTGTAAGAAACAAAAGGATGTTCATCATCCATCTTCTGTAACCATTTCAGGGTCAAAGTGAAAAGAATAATCACATACAGCCGTGGAAAATATTAAGAGACCACAGTACAATTTTTTGTTTCACTCATTTCTCAATTTATAGGTGTGTGTCTGTGAATAATGTTTTTTTTTTTTGCAAACTGCAGCCTGGCTCTTCCCTGCTTCTCATTAATGAAGGGCTTCTTCTTTGCTTTATGGGTCTTCAGTCCTGCTTCTAGGAGCCTGATATGAACTGTCCTAGCAGTGCACTTCACACCTGCACTTAATGTTTCCCATTCCTTTTTGAAGGTCAGTGTACTGTAGCCTCTGCCAGCAGAACCAGGATTAAACCGGGCTTTAAAAATGCAGATTTGTTTAAAAATATACAGCGGTCTCTTAATTTTTTCCACAGCTGTGTTTCCACATACATCAAAATATGCCGTGTGCCACTAATATAAGGTATATGGTAAACACAGCATGATGATATAATGAGTTAAACCTGAGAGTCTATCTATTGATCTTCGTATTGAGCACATGGCCTCTAATGCATCAGCGACATCGTCAAATAAAGAAGCAGTCGACGGGCAAAAACATCCAGAATTCATTAAAGGAACTTCAGAGGGAAATCCGCGACACAGACACAGTCGCCGGTAGGAACACGGCCGCTCCTCGCTAATTTGTGGTACAGTGCGACCCAGCTCTGTCAAGCACATCTCACCTCCCACTTGCACCTGGCACCCCGCTGCCGCCCCCTGCTGGGCCGGGTCTCTCATTACTCAGAATCTCTCACCCACGTCCCGCCGTGGCCGCCTACCGCTCGTCTCAAGCCCCACCGTGGCGCGGCGGGAGCACAAACCCGCTGAGACGCTCACCTGAAGTTCCATCCTGCCGACTCCGGACAAAACGGCAAAGGCGCTCGGGATCTTGGATCTTCCGGGCCGTCTGTCCGCTCTCGTCAGCCGGAGGTCCGTTCCTAACAGGATGCGCATTTACAGCCCATCCCCAAGGAGCTGCACTTTCGTTTCTGTCCCCTTCGGACGCGCAGAAGATAACGAAGGGTGTGCTGGGTTTGACAGGAAGGCATCCTGTAATTCCCCGTAACCTCGCTCAGGATGAGCGACTGAGAAATGGTTGGATGGATAGAAATTTGATTTACATGAAAACACACTAACCACACAAATACAACTGGCACCAGGCAGCCAACCAGATAGACGCATCCATTCATTTGAATGAGTAATTCTACTTCTACCAAGATGGCAATTTTTACCTCTTCATTGGCTTCCTTTACAGCAGTAGTTCACAAACCATGGATTACGACCCCCTGGGGGGGGGACCGGGGTCACCGATTTTCTAAATATGCTAACACCCCACCCTTGCTCAACAACTTTTGTGGCTCACAATAAATCAGCAAATTTTGTCACTAGAGAATACCCCCCCCCCTAGTTTGGCTAATATTATCATATTGATAGGGGTCATGAGTCTTCACCAGTGTTTTCTTGGGGTGGGGGGGTGTTCCAGACTTAGGGTTTGAGAGACACTGGCTGTTTCATTGACCTGCTCTAACATTTGAGACACTTGACCCGTAGTGGATAACCGATGGACAAAAGTGTCACACAGCTCCAGGGTTTAAACCGGGAAAATATATGAGAGTAAATAACAGCACACTAAGAGAGAAACACTGTACGTCCAACTTATATGCACATATATGTACATGTCCACCTTAGTGAGAGACAGGTTGAGGAAATGGACAGCGTTCTCTGACAGCAAATTCTCAACACGGACTCTAGTAATAAATCAAAGTACAGATGGGATACTCACATCCCACCAGGAGCACAGGAGGAGGGAGGCAGCATTTCGCATCCACTACTGCGATCTTCTACATATTCATGATGCGGCTGGACACCAGTGGACACTGTGGGTCTCCTCCAAATCCCAAACAGACATCTTTCCTGGGTGACAGGCATGGATGACTGTTCGGCAGGCTTGCATCCTGTGGAATAAAGGCCGTCTCTTCCGTGATCGGGCACAAGGAATGGGAGTGGAGTTTTTAATCATAAAATTCCGCACGCTGTGTTCTGGCTCAGTTGGGTCCGTGATTTGTCTCATACTTCCATAGCTTCTAGAAACTTCCGATGAGGAGACATTTATGTAATTATGCCCTGATTCAGACCGGTTCAATTTGTTTCATTTTTTCAAGATCCATCCCTAATATGGTTTCCCGGAGTTCTTGGAGAACAATGTTCAAATGCATCTTCATCACGTCCATTGAACGTTAAGGATCACGATGACCGTACAAGGTATACAGCCAGAGACACCCAGGTTGGGATAAGTAACCTTATAAAATTCTGGGAAAAAGTGAAGAGATGCTTTAAAATGGAATGTGGTCCGGGATGCTCAGTCAACCAGCTGTGTTTTTGCACTACAGGCCTTGAGGGTGACATTTGTGCATCAAAATACATGCAAGAATGAGGCAGTAATGGAAAAAAAAGTGTGTAGTCAACCTACACACATACTGTACATGTCTATATATTCATGCATGCAAACATAAAGTACAAAGAATATACAGTATCATACATAAACTAAGACAAACTACATTCTGGGAATTGCTTCGATGTGGGCATTAAGTTAGGTTCGGAGCAATTAACACTCCACTGTCCTCATCTCAGTGCATCCAAATGGGATTGATCACCGCTAAGGATGGTCAACACTCTTCAAACGCCTCTCCCGGTCCGCCTGCCCCCCCCCCCCACGTCGCCAACTGAGCCACCCCCGGAGAAGCGGCACCCCTCGCGCGCCAGGCTAGCGCTGAATCACTCCGCGCCCACGCTCCCAAACACGCCCTCGCGCACCCCTCGGGACTGGATCGCGGCTCCTCTCGTCAAGTGTCAAGTACGCCATCCGCCGCCACCGGCGCGGGCTCATCATTGCCAATTAGTGGGTGGTTAATTGTTACCCAACACCGCGCGGACAGGCGCAATTCGGGGGTGCTATGATACGGGGAACACGCTCCGTCGCCACGCTCATCCAATGCTTTTGACTGCATTCTATTTAAAAAATAATGTCTTGTCATTATTACGCTCATTTATTTTAGCGATGCGACTCCGTCGACAAAAACAGGTTAAAAAACAATGTCGATATATGAAAATAAACCGTCATGCATGAATATGAATTCGGTGTGTCTGTGGATAAGTTTTGACTAGTAAGAACTCAAAACTACACAAGAATTGTTGGCAGCAAGAAGTGAATTTCCGCTTCCTGTGCAACTAGCCGCCTGGCCTATGCCGTTGGACTGTTGGAACCTTGGCAGTAATTACATTAAGTGCTGTAAACACCCCACGGTGTAAAATCAAAATTATTTTTAATTCCATAGTGGAGCATTATAGGGAAACATGACACAGATTATGTTTCTGGAATTTACATTGCAAATGGGGTCAGGACCTCGTCGGAAAAAAGCTCTAAAAAGAAAGACGAGGAGGAAAACAGTGCAAAATGAGAGTACATCAGCCAGACAAATATAATGTTTATAATTCTGTATTAAGCCAATGTGTTTCGCATTTCCGAATGCGTTATGTTGACATAAATAGCTTATGTCCATGCATACACCCACAAGCAAAACCACCACGCGCGCGCACACGCGCAGGCTCGCGCACGCGGCCTTGTAACAAAGCCGCCACCGCAGCCACCTCCTGGAACCCGCTCACATGCATGCGCGCAAACGCCCCGTCTGCGTGTGTTCCGCTCTGCTGTACTGAGACAGATGTCTACCCCCCCCCCCCCCTATCTGAAACCCCCGCGACAGTATGCAAACCCCTAACCTGCGCTGTCAGAAAATTCGGAGATCGTTTGTGCGTGTGCGTGCATGTGCACGTCTTTGTGTGTGTGGGTCACCAGTGTTGACAGGTGCCTTTGGTAAAGAGAGGGCTCCAAAGCCCAAGCCTGACTGAGTGTGTGTGTATGCATGTGTGCGCATGAGTGTGTGACAGAGAGTGAGGGAGAAGAAATAAAAAAATGGGCGAAAACTCCCAGCAGCTGTCGACCTAATTCCTCTAACACGGTGCTTGTGCTCCGATTAGAAAATGGATCTGACCCCTAATTTACTCCTGACACCGGCTAATGCGCTATATCTCAATCACTCCGTCCCTCATCGCCGCCACTCAGCCAGGCCCTAGCCAGGGATCCGCCTCTGACAGCAGCAGCCAGCCCCTCACCTCCCGCACACCCGCCACCGACGCTCATCACGCGCGAGGAGGGTTCAGCACGGCCGCGGGGTCTGCGCGCGCACGCTGCACACGGAGCCGTCGGTACGGACACGCGCGTCACTCTGCGTGCAGATGAACGCTGATAGTATATACGGACATAACGTCATGCAAAACTAGTATGACAATACTAAACATTCACTCTGCTTCAGGGTTTCATTTAAATAATGTGCAACGTGTCCACTGCAAAATCACTACAGTCATTTCTGCGCAGACAGAAAAGCGTATTTCACATGAAAACTGCATCTATCGATGGAAATGTCAATGAAAACTTTTCACAGTGCCGATATAAAAATACATCTTCTCTAGCACCCCCTGATGGAGAAACCTGTTAATTGCAGCGTGTTTTTAATTTCTACCTACTGCAAATATAATTCGGGTTGCTATTTTTAATTTAACAGTTTGGGCAAACACCAGCGTGAGTAGTCATTATTTGAGCGTCAGCGTGAAAGGGTCAACGTGGGAATTCACGCATGTGCAATTGTGGAGGTGTTGGCTGCCTTTTATAGCAGTACAATGCGAATGTCAAGGTGTGAAAGTGAGTGTGTCGGTTATGAATAACATTTGTGTCCGCATGTGAGTTTCAGTCCAGTCTGTGAGGTACGTCGGTGTGTAAGAGTGGTGTGTGCGAGCTGTTCAGCAGTTCACTTGTCACTATGTACGGTGACATCCTAACATGTGTGAATGCATCACGGGTGTGTCAGGATTTATGCGCATACGCTTGTGTGTATGTGTTTTCATGTGCCGTTTCAGTGCGTATGGCTCTGTTGACCTGCCAGTGTCAGAGTGTCAGTGTGTGCGTGCCGTTTCCGTGCGGCACTGTCAGTACGCGCATGTGTGTGTGTGTGTGCGTGCGCGCGCAGTGCTGTTGCTGGGGCTGCCAGCTTGTGTGCAGCCAGAGGGAGTGGCAGCAGCACCGAGCAGAGCGGGAATCAGAGGTAAGGACCAGTGCCAAGTGGGTCCCTGGAGAGAGATTGAGAGGGACAGAGAGAGAAGAAAGAGGGAATAAACAAGAGGGTTTCTCTCTCTCTCTCACACACACACACACACAGGCACGCGCTCGCCCGGACTGGCAGACAAAGGCACACAAAAAACGCCCTGTCAAACATGCAGTCAAACACACATTCTGACACAAACCCACCCCACGTGTGCGCAAAGAGACCGCAAACACACACACACAAACGCAGGTCACACAGATACCACATCCAAACACCAACAGCGGGTCAGAAATAGAACGATTTGATTAAACTGGGAATAATGGTGCTCAGGTTCATATTGGCGAAGAGCGCTGGGGGCAGGCAAATAAAACGCACGGCCCTCAGCACACTGGACAGAAAGGCCACGCCGCGAGGTGGGACGAGCGAATAACGGCGGCAGACCCGCACGCCGGCGGGGGTTGCGCGCGGAGAGCGGGCGCAGGACGGCGCCCGGTGAGCTCAGCGGGTCTGTCGCACGGCTCCAGAGATGGGCAGTGGGGGTGGGAATAGATGACAGGGGGGATGTCTGGCTCGTTCCGGCTTCACCTCACGCGCGGCTGCCATATATGTCCACATGGAGCTCCCGGTCTTCCTCGTGCGTTTGCGGCCGTCGCCTCGACCGCTCTACCCTCGGGTTTTTTCGGCATCTCGTTGTACGAGGATTTTTTTTTTTAAAAATTCTTGTATCGTTGTGCGTTATTTGTATTTTATTTTTTATTTTTTCCCGGAGAGCAGTTTGAACGCGCTATGCAAATGAGATGGTTATTACCGCATTGCTCATCAAGCAGCACGTAGGAGACATTAATAGGCTGATGAATATGCATGTGAATTTGTTAATTAAGTTAATTATTCTGCTGAAAATGCATTCGTCTTCCAAGGACATCTTCCCTAGGATTTCAACCTGCTCCTTTCATTAGTCATGCAAAAATTTTAACATGGAGCGGGGGTGTGGGGGGAGGAGAGGAGACAATAGTTTTTAAGTTTTATTGAACAAAAAAAAGCCCCAAAGTCACAGTACAGAGAAAAATTAAGTCGGCATTTTATACTTGTCTTGGCGCAAGGAGGCCATTTTATATGGTTGAAGAATTAACCAATTTCCTTGTGAAAATTCTCAATTCAGCCCCACCCAGTCCTACCCCCTCAGCTACACCCAGTTTGACTTATTTTCCTTCTCTCCCTCTTTGGTAGTTCTATCTTTCAGTTTTTCCTCTAATTGCTTATTAAAACCTCTTAAATGAACTTTTTGTGCCAACTTTCCAACACATTAATTAATTGTTGTAGCCAATTAAGTGCCGTTGTGCAAATGAGTTTCGGCACAAATGGTCCTGCAGGGCCGCCCTCCTCCCCGCCTGCCTGGTTTCCCACAAGCCCTTGCTCCCTTAAAGAGGCAGCAGAACACACACTCGGGGGTGCGGGCTGTCGAGCCTCGCCTTCGGGACTGAGCCGGGGGCGGTTTTGGTGTCGTTCACGTGGGGTATCTGGGGTTAGGACCGCTGATGATCAGGCTGATACAGCGTAAGCAGATTTTGGAGGTTTTGGGCACAGATGAGAAGCCTGGGAACAAGATCTCACAATGCAGGAGGGGGCTGGTGTGTTTGTGTGTGTGGGGGGGGGGTTGGGTGCAGGTGCCACATGGCTGCCTCTTGCCCACTGAGCCCGAAGTTTAATGAGATACTGTGCCGGAGAGCGAGCAGCCTGTCAAGCTGTGGCCGCCTCAGCCATTGGGTGCGAGACGGACGGCATGATCGGGACACACGCGGGGGCCGGGAGTGGAGCGCTGGAGCTGTGACCCTACTTATTGCTGGCGCCCCCGCCTTAACCCCCCTAAACCGTGCCCTAGTTTAGCGCATCGATCCCTGCGGCTCCCCTGAGCTGCCCGCTGAGCTGGCTCTTACTGCCACCGTGGTAGGGCTGAGTCCCGATCGGCAGCTAGCGGTTAAGTTACAACCAACAGAAGACCAAGGTGAACTTCCATAGTAACGACCTCATGCTCTTACTAATAGGAGCGATTCTATAATGTTTAAAGGTGGGAGCCAATGATATGTTTTGAATTGGTGAGTGATGGGGAGGGAGCACTCTGGGGGCCAATCAGCTTTCGGCTGGGCCCAGTGCCCCTGTGACCTCCCTCTTGCATGCATCCCTGTTCACAAAGGCCCTCTGGTGAAGATCTGTACATGTTGTATCCTGTCAACTCTCAGTTTGCCAGGTGACAAACTTCGCAAACCAGAAAAGAACATTTTACCACGCGATAAAGTGACGTTGAATAAAAACCATTTAATGAATTTTAACGGCACACGTAGTCTGGCGCTTTTGTCCGTTTTTTTTTTTTACTTTGAGGTCCTTCTTCAAGGTGTCGCCTCAAAGCACAACCAGCTGGAGAGCCAGCGGCGGGAAGATTGCGGCCTGTCGGACGGCCGCTCGACCCTTCAAAGCCGACGGGCATCAAATCAAATCGGCTGCACTTTTTGCTTTCAGGCCATGTGGACTACGCGCGAACGTGAGACGGGCACAGATGTGCAGGCTCCCTTCGAGTTTCATGGACGCGTCCACTGCGGCTGCATGTCCCCCTCCAGTATTACATTTGGCTTCATCCATCCCCTTAATAAACAGAGCTTTGTATTTAAATTATTAAGTCATGTGCCCCAGTATCAAACCATTGTGCAGACGTCCCCAGAATAACGAGATGCCTCAGAATGACCTTCTGCGTGAGGTCCAGCGTGTTTACGTCTCGTTGCAAGACCTCGTTTCTGCCATTCTCTCAGCCATGTTATATTCTAACCTCATACACCAATCACTACACAGTACAACTGAAAATTTCGGTAGGCTAATTGAAAAACGTCATACCGTACTAGAGTAACAGAACTTAAACAAGATTAAAAAATGATAGCTTTTCTCTCAAAGGGTGCTTGGACTATCGTACCAAATAGCTATTTTCTCTGTTGGAGCAAAATCCGAGATAAGACATGGCCCAGCTAACTACCTTAAGCTAGTTGTAGCTACTGCAAAAACATTAGCAACCAACAGCCATCTCAAACTACCATTAGTACAGTTACCTACTGTTAGCTACTGCTAGCTGTCGCTACCTACTGTTAGCTACGGCTAGCTATCGCTACCTAGTTACCTACCGTTAGCTATACTGTTGGTCACCAGTACCTGCCACTAAATATTGTTAAGATCCTTAGTAGCTACTGAGATTGAATGAAGATCTATTAGCCTACATTGGGCAGCACAATATACCGTCCTTATTTTCAGCAGGGCCTGGCAAAGGGTATCGCCAGGAGTCTTGGGAACGATGTAGCTGCGATTCTAGGTTGGTGCAGGTGACAGTTGGCACATGGGAGGCTTGGTGCGGCTGCCCCTGCTGATCATGGGCACGCGAAGGCCCTGATCAAAGAGACTCAGTCATCAAAAATAGGATGAGAAGCAGAAGGAGCAGACCCTCGTGTAAGCAGGAGCTGAGTGTGGAGGCTACGTCAACTCAGTAGCGTTTCTGTCAGCGCAGGAGCCCAGCAAAGGAGCGCTGACCTAAATTTTCTTCGGGATCAATGAACTAAGTTAGTAAGCGTTCATTCATCTATCCATCCATCCATCCAACTATTCATCCATCCGTCCATCCAGACATGTGGGGAGGAGCTAAGGGCCAGGCAGCACCGAGAGGCTGTTGATTTGAATCCCAGGAGAGACACCAATTGTCTGAAACTCCTCAGGACCACTGAGCAGATTATTATATAATGCGTGGAAATATCTACGCCCAACATTTTAGTAAGCAGTTGCATTTTTCTATGTGAGTGTGGCACGTTTTTTTGGGACAGGAAGTTCTAGTGAAGTGTTTTGATGCAGAGACCCCAAGCCGGAAATATTTATGAAGTGCTGAAGAACTTGCCTGTTTTTACAGCCGTGTCTGGGAAATTGGGATTTTCTATACATTGCAGTACAATGTATCTCCTACCATGGTACCACAAATATTTACATCATGTGTGCCATGGTTTAGAGAAGCCTTAAAGAACTTACATCACTCACATCCCCCCGATTCTTACCGGTCCACGGTAAACCCCACCCCTTTTCCAGATCACCAGACAATCATCACCCTCATCTCTCCGCCCCCTACAGAAATACCTGCCTACTTCCTCTATTCCTATTCTTAGAGTCCCACCCCCTGCTAAATTGGCCACACCCCCTCTGTCCCACACCCGTCAAAGATAAAGCCCCCTGCCAGCACCCGCCTTTAAGGCTGTCCCCCCCCCACCACTACCACCCCCGCCCCGCTCAGTGCTAATCACAGCCTTGAGCCTGCTAAGCCTGAGCAGAGGCCCTGCTGATCGGGGGGTCTTTGCCGCCAGCTCTTGGGGCGGCGCTGCTGGGATTATGTTATTCCGCCCACGGATCTCGCATAATCTCACTTTCCACTCGCCGCCACCTGGGGAGCCCCGTCGAGAGGTTGACTCAGCCCCGGATTCGTCCTGGCAGCTCAGGCCCGAGTTACACTCAAACTTTTCACTGAGGGAAGAACTTAGAGCTCGTCCACTTGAGCGTTAACTGATGCTGCTTTTTTTTTTTTTTTTTTTTTTGCGAAAAGCTTGAAATAGACTAATACATTTCCAGGCTTGTCATGCAAACTTTAAGCACATGTCATGCGGATAAACCTGTCACGCACCTAGCAAAGGGGGGGATTGAGAATTCGTTCTTCTTCATGTGCAGAGTAATACTCTACAGTAGTGATTCCCAATCCGGTCCTCAGGGACTCACTAGCAGCCCACGTTTTTGCTCCCGGGGAGCTGGGAGGGAGCAAAAAGGTGACCTGTCTGGCATGGAGCCCTGAGGGAGGGAAAACGCAGACCAGCTGTGGGTCCCGGGATACCAGATTGGGAAACACTGCTTAACAGAGGACAGCTTCCACACTGACCCCGGCACAGTACTGGATAAGCTGAATGAAGGATGGATGAATAGGCACTTTACAAGGGCACCTCGGGTGATGATTTTGTCGCAAACACAGAGTGACATTTTAAAGTGTTTGACTAACTTGGCACCTATGGCCCTCTGTGCTAACACAGTCAGGGACGGACCATTCTCACCGGTTCCTGTTTTGGCAAACTGGCAGGGTACCAAGGTCACTGTCGCAGCTAGAAGCTCATAGCTTCTTCTTAACCAAAAACCAAACATGTTTATTTATCTGCTTATTATGTTTCTCATGTGTTCATTTACTTTGCCTGCCTGACCGTGAAAATCCTAGGTCGCCACAAACATTTTAAATCGCACAGACATTGTACACATCACTCCCTCCCACTTTTCTGTTAGTGGTTTGGTCCGACCTAGGTGCTCCACCTGATTGACGGCCGCGGGACTCGTCCTCCCTCTTCCCCCGGCCGTAAACCCCGCCTCCTGCTGTATTCCTCCCCCCATGTTGGCACTCTTCCTCGTGTCCTCCCCGGGGTCTCATTAATGACCGCGCCTGGCTCGACACGCACGTACGCGTGCACGCACACGCGCACACAAACACGAAAATAAATAAGAATGAATAAACTAAAAACTTCCACACACGGAAACACAGCTCGCCCTCTCAGACTCCCGCGTGCGCGTGCACACGCATAAACAGTGTCGTTCCGAACACGGCGGCAGGTGAAGATGCCCTCTGAACTCGGGCTCAGCTGTGCCCGCTGAGGGGCTGGGGGGCGGCTGCTCTCTGCCACTCAGACCAAATGCGTCTGGCACGTGCCAAGCCGAGGATGCCCGTTGCCAGGGAGACGGCGTTCCCCGGGTATCCATCCCTGGCCTGCATGAATCCGAGGCTCAGCAGGACCGCGATCCAGCTTGAGGGCCTCTTACTCTCTCAGCGTGTCCTGAATGCCCCCTCACGTCACCCTGCTCGTGTCCGCACCGCACACTCACCACCCCGTCAGCCCCCAGCTCCCCGTCAAACAGACGACTTCAAAATACCCAGTGTCACAGCGTAGGAGACAACTCAAGGATCTCGCTTACAAGTGACATTGATCCAGGTGAGCCATTACCAGACCGTGTCGCTAATAGAACTTTCTATGGCTACCTGACAATTATTTTAAGAAGGTACAAGACAAATGTACAGCGCACCGTACAGAAAATGACACAGTGGCAACGGCAGTCAAAGATGTAGGTCAACGGCGTGGATAAGGAAATATCTTTGCTTTGACATCCTCATAATTCAATGGAAAAGCCCGACCTTCTCTTTATGGTAATCCAGGGTTGCCAACTGTAATGGTTTTGGAGTGACAGGTTTTCAGACACTCACACTCACGCAAGAAATCTTAAGGTGAATTTCTATTATTCCATTATAAAATCAAAATATGCTGCATCAAAAACATTGAGGTAGTCTGCAAATTTAAAATCTACTCCAGCCAGCTGGCCGAAGCTGGCAACCCTGTGGTACAGGTAACAATTTCTTTGTAAGCAGATTAAATACCATCATCATGAGCTGTACCTTTTGGAGCTTTGGGTAGAGTTCTGCACCGCAAATGTCAAACACAGGACATTACAAAACGAGTCTTACTCGCCATTTCTCGTCTTCGGGGTTTCAGGGGTTGTTCGCGGCGCGTGTTTAACCCTTCCCCGTTGCTTATGTTTTGCTAAGACGTAACATCGCTGCATTTTATTGTCGGTAGTTATTAACAAAAAAAAAAAACAAACCACTCCTTGTGTAGCTACTAATGATAACACACGACAAATTTGGAACAAAACAACATAAAACCATAATCAAAACATAGGCGTCCCGTGCTTAATAGCAGTTACAGAATCGCTTTCTTTGCACCCCCTGCGCTTTCGGAGACTAATTGCAATTCATCTACCGCAAATTCGCTTCCCCACCTATATGTTAAACCATGTATAAATAATTAGCACATCTTTAGCAATTATTCCACAAGTCTACAAGCATAGGCATAAGCGAAAGAGATGAATCGAGAGATATTATAGCCGGATCAGGTTGCGCCAGTGTCTGGCAGCTCAGATTAATTATATACATTTCCAGGAGACTGTGATCACGCTGAGGCGGATCCGATCCGCCATTGCACCTCGTCAGGATGTATTGCTCTTGAGCACTTGCGAAAGTGTGAACTTTAATTTGCCGTTTAATTTCCCTCCCCCCTGACGTGCGGAATTCACGGATACGGATACGCGTAATATTAATCGCACTGTAATGTGCGGTAATTACTTTTTATGGACTGAGCAATAACCTTAAATACCAGTTTGGAAAACGGAGATATCCCTTATAACCAAGTTTTTGAAACAACTTTTTAACTTAATCGTTACCTTCGAATATATCGAGAATCCAGTCGCGTATAGAGCTGTATTTGGACAACTTTAGGTTATATTGTACTTTCAAATGAACTGGTGTTTCCCCCTAGCGGCAGTTCTTTTCATAGCACGTTGAAGATCGTTTTATTTAAGAAGTCTTCAAAATACAATAATTGAACTGCTGTTTGCTGAACGAGATCCTATGAAGCCTCCCTTCGATGCTTCCCAATCCATTTTCCTCGTACTGTATCCGCAAGGCTGCAATTATTCCTGGATTAACTCATTTTGCCTGCATATTCTCTACATGGCAGTTAAAATTAATATATGATAAAATAGTGTTTCCACTCCTCGTCCTGGGGGCCCACAGTGTATGTTTTCGTTCAGAGTGAAATCTTAATTAGATTTGATTAGGTCGTTGATTGAATAAGAAAATCTCTAAAGTGTGTTTTTGTTCCGCTTAGAATTATTAGCAGTGTTAAATTACAGTCAGTTATCAGAAAAAAATGACTTAATTATCCCTTGAACGATCAAATAAAAGCATGTCAAATAAGTGATTACGAAGGGCGCAAATGGAGCTCAATTTTAACTGCTTCCCCATTGAATGGCTTTTTAAATATCCTGCTCTTGTTAATAGAAATCCTAGTTTACTCCGCCGCCAGGAATTAACGCAGCATGAAATCGCTCTTCTAAAACAAACTGTTTTAGAGATGAATCTTCGTCAGGTTTAAGACGAGCAAAGGGAGCAGCACAAGCAATACTTCCCCGATTTCTGACGTAGCTTGTGGTGAATTACCAACCGATTTCCACTGTTTAAAATAACTGCTTCAGTGTGCCTCATGTTTTCAGTAAAATAACCAAAAAAAGCTCTAGGAAAAAAAAACTCCTTCACAACGTCATGAAACAATGGCATTTCAGACAATCAGATGTTTCCCGCAGAAAAAGAAACGTAAAAATGTTGCTAAATGTCTAGTCATAAAAACACTAATTCACCAGATTTACTGGTGAATTAAGACAATGGGTGATTCTCAATACCAAGAACGCAAACACCGTACTTATGGTCTTGGCAAGACCGGTCTTGTTAGCCTGCCTCCTAGGAACGATCCATGATGAAAGAATCATGGATGTGTCTCGTTAGGCGATGGTGCAACCCATGTATCTTTGACATTTGAGAGAGCTACAAGTCCTCTGTACTTCTGTTCTTGAGTATTGGAATTGGTCTTGCAGTGGTCAGGCAATGAATGATAACGTAAACCGGGTACACGAGAACACATGTACGGTCAAGCAGAGATGGAAAGTTAAATATCGGAAAGTAAAACTCCAGACCAAGCTTTCGTTTCAACCAACCAGTTGAATACTTTAACAGTGACTTTCTTCTCAACTGGTTGGTTGAAACAAAACTTTGGTCTGGTTTTGTACTTTCTTAGAGTTGCCAACTTTGGTCAGCTGGCTGACGTGAGATTTTCAATTCGAGGCAAGTCTGTACACACGTTTACATATATGCAACAGTTTTATTACCGAATGCTTTTGATGTAGCTAATTTAAAGTTTATAGTGTAGTAATATAGATTTGCCGTAGGATTTCTTGCGTGACCATAAAAATCTGAAAGCTTGAGTGCCAGGGCAGATGCGTGAAATTTGGCAATCCTACTTTCTGGATCTCAACTTTCCACCTCTGTGGTTCTCGGCAACCCTCAGACGATCCATGTTTTTGCCAACTCCCAGCTTCTGGTCCGGGGGTCCCCGACGACCGGCTTAAGATTCCTAAGAATCAGGAGAATCAGGGCAGCCTTTAAACCAGTAATTCCTTGGCTCAAAGCGCCACCTGCTGGCAGTACTTAAAACATGTAAGTAAGCACACGAGTGTGGCCTTCGATTTCCTTTAATAAACAGAAAAGAAAACATATTACAAAATATCTTTACAGTCACAGGTGACCCAAAATCTGGCTCCTTATTTTCTACATTTCTGAGCAGACACAACAAAATCAATCTCAACTGTCAGCGTTAAACTTAAAAGTAGAAAAAAAAAAAACCTCACGCACACCAGTGTTTGCTGGGGGGGGGGATCTATGGCATGGGACATGAAAGGTTAACGGCCACTTGAGATAGAACATAAATCAGACAAAGGGCAGGGGTCGTCTAGAAAGGGTCACCTACGCCTTTATTACCATGGCAATTCCGGACAGTTGACTCTTCCATGCTCAAAACATCACCGCACAGCTGATGTCCCACAGACATCTGGAAGCAAAGCGGGAGAAGCGGTGGAGCAAACCAACGTGTCAGGAAGCGAAGTCCACATTTGACAATTTGGTGGGGGGAGGAGGGGGGGGGGAGTGACGGACAAACTCCACAGCAGCAACTTTGGCCCGAGACACCAGAAACAAAACAAAAATACAATTATGCCAAAACGCGCTTTTTATATTAGGAGCCTTGCGATCACATGAGATGGGGCGCAGACAAAGTGACCGGGAGTTTCTGAGGATTCAGAAGGAGGCACATGGACAATCAGGGGAGGTTCTCTGCATTTTCAGTTGTATGTATTGGTACCCCCTGCAGCCACCCTACCACTCATATTTCCATGCATCCAGACAGACCCAGGGAACAGTGTCAAAACAACTGCCTGTAGAGAGAAGAGGGGGAAAAAAAGGTGGGACAGAAACAAAACAAAGAGTCCTGTACTTGACCCTGGCAATGGGAAAACACATTGAGATGCCTCACATCATTCACTCTGTGTGCAAACAATTCATGGCAGGTTACATTCTAGGGCTGCTCTCTGCCTTCGCCTCGATACACACGGATGCTCGCTTTAACCAGGTGCGTGAAGACTGTGGGCGGAGCCTCCTCCCAGGGGCCTTTGCGGGACAGCCCCGCAGCAGCCTGGCTGGGGGGGGTGGGCACTTGGGGATTGGGGCTTACCAGACTGCCCTCCGCAACGTCCCTCCAAAACCTGCGATGTTTACATGCCCCTCACTGTCCTCTCTTCCCTGGTCCCTTCGTTTTTTCATCTCAGGCAAGTGGAGTATGACCAAGTACTAAGCAAGCAGGTGTTCCACACTTGCTGTAACCCCACCCCTGATTATTCAGGCTGCTCACATAGCCATAGACTCCTTGAGATGCCCGTCAGTAGGGTCCCCCTTTGCCCCTGCCCGTCCCTGGACCCTGTGCCTGGGCTTGGCTGTTGCCCTGGAAGCCCTTGCTCCCCTGGCTCCAAGCCTCATTACTAGAGAAACCAGGGGCCCCAGGCTTGGCTGGGGCCCCGTGAGCGAATCGGAAGTCCTGGTCCCGTGGGAATTGCGCCGCGGTGCTGAGGGTTGGGACGGGCTCACCACAGAGCTGGGTCTCTGGAGACTTGGGAGAGTCTGAGGGCTGAGTCCAGGACACGGGCGCCCCCTGCTGCTGGGAGGACCGTGCTGCAGCCCTGCCCTCCACAGACGCCTCGTCTTTGTGGCCCGGCTGGCTGTCTTCTAGGGGCGGCCTGGGATCAGTGTCCGGCTGAGACAGTAACTGGAGGAGGGCAGCCGCTACCGCAGGGTTGATGTCCTCGCCCGCGTGCGACTCGCCAGCCGGGTGGAGCGAGCCGAGGAAGGCGGTGGGGGGAGGCCCTGGTGGGGAGGGGGGGCGTCTCTCTGAGGGCAGAGGTCCCTGGCCCACGCTGACCGGCTTCCGCCTTCTGACCGCGCTGTCTGAATGGGGTCAAACACAAACACGGGTCAGTCACACGTCACGGAACCCAACACGCCTCCATCCTTAGCTCACTCCACACTCTGAAGGTCAAGGCAGGCTGCTAAGATACGGACACTTCCTACCAGAAGTGTGCAAACCAAACACCATTTACACACACACAAAGGTTCAGATGCAACACACTCCGCAGCTATGGTCACTCAAGGCATTGCATGAAAGCACAGGCGTCTATTTCAATCACAGCTTGTTAAACTGTGAGTAGAATCTGCATTGGATCCTGTTACATTTACAGCACAACTGACACACTGCAGACCCCTTAAAATGCAGACATACTGCAAAAAATAAAATTGTTAAAGTGATTATGAAGACCAAAATCCTGTGATTAAAATACTAGACCTGGTAAACTAAAAGCACAAATTTCACACAGTTATGAAGACATATACAGAACCCAGACAAGGACGTAGCAGAATAATGTTCAATCACACGACAGTAATCTTTTGAACTTGCTTCTGAATTCGATTACCTCCCAAGCCAACCCATCCACCGGAACCAAATTCACCAAGATCAGACAATCATCAATTTATTATTATTAATAATAATAATAATAATAATAATAATAATAAAAGACCTCCTGCATCAATACACTAGGAAGCAGCATGGGGTTAGAAGAGGACTAAGGTGAAGGCAGAGGGTATATTAGGGGGTGTGAACATGGCTGGAGAGGAGTCAGAGTTGGAGGAAACTCCAGTTGTGGTACAAACTAATGGTTGTGATTATCTTAAATCGGGAGGATTCTGACAGCACGTGGCCGTCCCACATAGTATGGGGCAGAAACCTCGGTCATCCAATCACTGGGTGTTAGAAGACTAATCGACGTTAACCCCCAAACGTGGAGGTGGCGGGCATCTCGTGGGCAGTGCCACAGAATCAGTGCGAAAAGCTCAGCCTGGCTGCCCGGGGCTCCCGTACTGGGGTGGAGGGGCAAACAGAATGAACCCCTCACATTTAATCCTAATTCTCTCACTCAAAAAAAAAAGAAAACACATAAAACACGGTGAAAATGGAGTATATGGAAGGAAAAAGAAAGACATGCAGTTGAGATCTATGGTTTAAAACATTTATTTTCAAATTATAATTTATTAGATTTTATGCATATAGACGTACAGACATGTTTTAAAAGAAAAACTTCGTAATAGAATGGAAAAAAAACAGTGAGACCAGAAGCCTTGAGGGGGTGGAGGCAGTGAGAGTTAACAGTACGTGTTTGAACACCCCCACTGGTGCACCGTGCCCCCCCAGCTTCCGACTGTGCCCCTCCCAGTCCACGTGACCGACCCCAACCTCCCCTCCCCCCTCCCCACCAGACAGGTGAGCAAGTGCTCCGCCTTTCGTGACGAGGGGTGAGATGGGAGACTATGGGTGGGGGTGAGCAGAGTGGCTTGATCCCCTAGTTGAACTTCAGCTCCAGCGACAATCTGTTTGCACATTGAAGTGTCCGTTTAAAAAAACAAAACAAAACAAAAAAACACACACTCATTTAACAGTAGCGGATTTGTGCTTCTTTATAGCTGGAAAAATGCGTTTGCCTCAAAAATGTACAAATTCTAGAAAAGCAGACCCATAAAACATAATAAGCCAGGCAAGGGCAGGGCAGCGACACGCGGTTGCCCTCTCGCCCATCCCTGACCCCACCCCACGTGCTGGACATCAGTGCCCCGGTGCTCTCTCAGTGCCCCCTAGAGACTGAAGTCAGACTTGCCCTTGCGATCGCCAGCAGCGGCACCACGGGGGACGGGCTCCTCTGATTGGACGCCATTGCTCTCGTCGGCTTGCTCCGCCCCCTCGCCCGCCGGTTTAATCAGCTGTCCCAGCAGCAGTGCCAGGAAATTGGCCTGGTCCTCTTGGCTAAGGGGCGGAGCGGGCTCCGGGGGTTCGTCGGGCGCTCCCGCGGGCCTTTCCTCGAGCTCAGCTCTGAGCGGCGCCCCCTGCTGTTGGGAGTGCTCGGTGAGTACCGACAGCGACTGACTGAGGCTCTCCAGCTGCTGCTGGCTCTCGGGGTGAGCCGACACGTTGAGCAGCTGGGCCATCTGGGGGAGGCTCAGGTCCGTCTGCCTCTGCAGAAGGTTCAGAAGCACCGCCAGCTCACTCTGGTTCAGCTGCTCCGTGGCCGCGCCCAGACCTGGGGCGCATAGGGGACAGAAGGGGGAAGTCATGGGAGTGTGTCTGTGTACCGTGTCCTTATCCGGTCATGGGTTTCTCACCTGTAACAGGTGTAATGTGCTTCACGTGGTCCAAAGAGGGGGGGTCATCAAAACACTACCAATATTACCCACCTGCTGGGTCTGACTAAACTCACGGCACAATACTGCCCTCTGCAGCTCCCCTCCGCAGCCTTAGCGCCCGAATTGCCCTGTGACCCACGGATAACACAGGAATTTCGGGACACGCATACAAGGTAAACCAGAAGCAGCTGACGTCTTCGTGCAAGGCTGCTTAGCGCCACGACCCGCGGGTCCCCAGGACACCCTGTGCCCCCGGCCACGTGAGTATGACACACGTGGGGGCTCCCCTTGTCTTCAAATGTCAGCTCTCTCACCCTAACCCTCTTAACGATGTTTGTCATAATGAGCAAAAATACTGGGTTGACAGATTTATTCAGGATTTGGGTCAAAATCCCAGATGCGTACGGCAGCAGGAACCAGAAGTGTCACCCGCCTTCCACAGAGGTTATCCGGTCACCGGGGACCAGGCAATGATACCTTTTAAGGCTAAGGACCTGCTACATGGGGCGAGAAAAGTGAAGGAACGACAGACATGCTGGAGGCTGCCTGTCCGGAACCCCCTCCCATTCCCCACACCTCTAGCGCAAGTGGACTTGCAGAGGCAAATGAAGTGGGGGGGGGGAGGGGGGGCAGAAAGTGCCTCTCACCTGCCAGCTGATTGTCGCTGGTGCCTGAAGACTGTGAGCGGCCCGGGGTGGGCGCAGGTGGGGGCGCCCCGGCAGGGCTAGCCGGGGGCCGGCTGTTCTCTCCACTGGGGGGCCCAGCTGGGTCCTTGCGGGGCACTTTGGCCACTGGCACATCCTCAGGCAGCCCGCTTTGGCGTTGCCGCCTACGCTTCTTGCTCCAGAGCTCGTGGCAGTCCTGCCAGTGTGGGAGGCTAGAGGGGGAGGGGACCAGAGGTCATTAAAATGGGAGGGGGGGGTTACATGCTTCAGCAGGTGGGGCACTCACTCGGGTGGGGCCATTTTACTGGGCTCTACGTCGATCAGGAAGTCGCTGTGGAGGGCCTGCTCTGCCGTGCAGCGCCGGCCAGGGTCAAGGGTCAGCATGTGGTCCAACAGGTCGAGGGCAGCGGTGGGCAAGCTGCAGGCGGAGGGGACAGCTGAGACACACACAGGCACACGGACACGCGCGCGCACACACACACTCGTGTCTATGAGCAAACCTAACTGCGATAACCTTAACTGGTACCCAGCCCTAACATTACAAACAAAACCCAAAACTTTGTCATTTTCGGTATTTGATTGCATTCAGAGATTTTTAGAAATAGTTATCCTCTATGGGGATTGAGAAAATGTCAGTTTTTATGCTGATGTGACACTGGTTCCCCACTATATATCATATACTGCATACACTCACAAATAGACAGAGAGGCAGACACAGACGGACAGGCGGACACAGGCAGGGGGACAGGCGGACACAGGCAGGGGGACAGGCGGACACAGGCAGGGGGACAGGCGGACACAGGCAGGGGGACAGGCGGACACAGGCAGGGGGACAGGAGGACACAGGCAGGGGGACAGGAGGACACAGGCAGGCAGACAGACACAGGCAGGCAGACAGACAGACGCAGGCAGGCAGGCAGACACAGGCAGGCAGACAGACACAGGCAGGCAGACAGACACAGGCAGGCAGGCAGTCAGACACCCACAAAGCGAACTCCTCGCGTAGCCGCCGCCTATACTGCTTCTTCGGCTTCATGGTGTTGAAGTAGGGCAGCTTGATGACATCAGGCCAGACTGCCGGGCAGGGGCTGCCGCACAGGCGGCTGCACAGGGGACACAGGGACAGTCACTCCGTGAATCAAATAATATAAACAAAGTCATGTAAGCAAATAGAAAAAAGAAGGTTCTTCCACAAGAGGGCGCCGTACCTGATTAGCTCCAGCTGGAGTAGTTCCTGATTGGCCTGGAAAATGGGCTTCTTTGTGAAGAGCTCTCCCAGGATACAGCTGTAGTGGTACAGGGGGCGGAGTCACGAGCCTTTCACTGACATGCCGCTTACCGTTTACTGCTGAAAGCATGTTTTTATAAGCAGCCTGAGTGCTGAGGCTGTGAGTGGGTAGCAAGGGGGGAGGAATGCCTGTGCGTGTGTTTGTGGGGGGGGGGGGGCATTAACCAGCCACAAGACTTAATAAATGCATTACAGAGGCAACTGGGACTTTAGTTTAAATTATAGAAGACTCCCATCAAATATTTAATTAGCTAAATTAGGGAAACATAGCTAAAAAATAAACCTCAAGAGCTCAAACCCAAATAAATTACTACATTTGTATAAATGGCGGAACAACGGTGACGATGGTGTTAATGTAGAATGAGGAAATTTAATTGGACATTTTAATTATTCAATAACAGATGGCACTCAATAGTAAAAAGGTTTAAAGGCCATGATGAAAAGCAAACTGCTACTATGTGATTTAAATGTTTGTCATCCCCGCCCCCCCCGCCACCCCCCCAACAGAGGACAACTGAGACAGAAAATAACATTTAAATACACAGTGCAGATAAACTAGAGGAGAGATGAACAGACAAGCTGAGAAGGGCAACGCCCATAAACATCTGAGTGAGATTTGATTGGCTGTTTCCTAGAAAAAGCATCCAATGAGAAAGAATTATAGTATGCAGCAGTGGCTTGGCCTGCCAGAGGGGAGGCTGTTGATTTGGATGCACCAGAGAGGACAGGACATGTGCATGTGGTTTGTGTGTGTGTGTGTGAGACGGGGGGGCACTGACCCGCAGCTCCAGACGTCGATGGCTGGGGAATACCTCTCCTCCCCCAGGAGCAGCTCGGGGGGTCGATACCACAGTGTTATCACCTTGTTAGTGTAAGGGCGGCTGTCGGGGGCAGGAGCGAGGCAGGGACAGTTACACCCGTGACAAACAGCTGAATGTAGCCGCTCTGAAAGGCGGCACACATGCTTGGCACAGCAATCAGATGCGTGTGCCCTTGCTGCCCGCCGATCGCTGACCGCGCTGGCAGACTAGCGTACGATCCCGCCGTCGGACTCACCTCTCCTCCGAGTTGTAGAGGCGGGCCAGACCAAAATCCGCCAGCTTGATCTGACCACTGCAGAGAAGGGGGAACCGACTCTCGTTAGCCCCCGTTTGGGAGACGAAGTCCCAACCCCCCCGCCCGAAATTCGGCCGGCACCTGTTGTTGAGCAGAATGTTGGAGCACTTGATGTCCCGGTGCAGGAAGTTCTTCTTGTGGCAGTAATCCAGGCCCTCCATCAGCTGCCGCATGAAGCTGCACACGTGCTCGTGCGAGAACTGCACCAGGCCCGATTCCAACAACCCCATCAGGTCGTGGTCCATGTACTCGAACACCAGGTAGAAGGCACCTGGGGGGGGGGGGGGGGGGCCGGGAAACAAAGCGGGGGAAGGGGAGCCCCCAAAAGTTTTCCCCCCAAAAACACGAGTGTGGTGGGTGTGGTGTGTGTGGTTTTCTTTCTTTATTTC
>JAODKE010000126.1:280962-301853 GCA_026779605.1 Mormyrus hasselquistii
CCCCCCGCGCGTCTGTGGTGAGGAGCCCCCGAGGAGTGGGGGTTGGGGGGGGGGGGGGGGGGGGGGGGGCACGGAACCTGAACTGAGACTACTGGAACCCTAAAAGCTTTCCTACCATAAGCACACGTGTGTGCGTGTGTGTGTGTGTGTGTGTCTTCATTCATTTAGTACTATAGGTGACTGATTATCTAAAGGCACTTTAACCTATTTATATACAGGCAGCTCCTGACTATAAATTAACCGGACTGGAATAAATTCCCGACATGCATAAATCACATTTCATTCTTTGGTTTAACATGCGTTCTTCAGCAGGTATTGCACTACATTGTTGGCTTACGTGATTTTTGCTACAAGGTGTCTTGAATGGCACGGTGGGTGGTGGTGGGGGGGGGGTGATGCGGTAAATCCGACGTGCGTAAAATATGACTCGTGTTTGTGTTTGTTTCCAGTTACTGCCCGTGACCGGAAATTTTAACATGGAATTTCTAGTATGGTGTCCCAGGATACAACAGCAGTACTTTTGCTCAATGAATGATCTGCTCTCAATGCACAACAGGACAATGAACATGTAGAATGTAAAATATACATGGAAAACCAGCATGGAGTCTCCAAACTGACTACAGTCCTGCTCTCATGATCCCACCCCCCTCTTTAAATACACTAAACAAGCCCCGCCTACCTTTGTCCTTCTTGAAGTCCAGGGCATCCTGCTTGTCCGTGACGATCTCCTTCATGTTCACCACGCTACGGTGGTTGAGCTGCCTCAAGATCTTGATCTCGCGGATGGCTGTGATGGGGAAGCCCTCCTTCTCATTGTCCAGGCGGACCTTCTTCAGGGCTACCAGTTCGCCTGGGGAGAGACGGTGAAAGCACGGTGACGGCCAGAGCCCGACTGACCCACGGAAGGGTCTGTACAGTCAGGAAACTCAACTTCAAGCAAGGGGGGGTTAGGAGAATGGTGAGATGCAGGCCTACCCGTGTCCTTGTCCTTGGCCTTGTACACCTGGCCGTACGTTCCCTCTCCGATGATGCCAATGATGTCGAACTTGTCCACACAGCGCTTGCCCCAGTCGCTCTGGGTCTGCTTACGCTCGCCGTAGCGGGGGCAGCAGAACCTGGTTCGTCCGTGATGGGAGAGGGTTGTAAGGGTCTGAGGAAGTCACTGGTTTTGCCCAAACCATAAAAGACCAGCCAGAAAGTAGCAGTTTGTTGGCGCAGCTTCCTGCGTTTGGGTTCAGCCCAGGAGACCGGCTACTTTTGGTTGCCATGCCATTGCCCCCCCCCCCCCCCCAACAAACTCACTTTGGTCTCTTCTTGAAAACAGGTTGCAGTGAGGGTAGGGCTTTTTGTACAGGAGACTGAGGGGGTGACGAGGAGTCTCCACCGGCCAGCATGGGGGGTAGCGGAAGGTCACTCAGCAGCGGCCTGCTCCGCACCTCCTTCTCCTTCTTGTGCGGTCTTTGTGGGGGGGTCTTCTTTGGGCTTCAGAGGTGAGAGAGGAAACATGGAGACAAAACACTGAACAAGAGGAAATGATGGACATTAACACCTAAAACCATTTAATTTCTCCACGTTCCTATTCTGGCTGGAAAATTCTGAACGGGGACCGATGGCATCTGTGGCGACAGAATGGGAAGCCGGCACGGAAATCCGGCCTGCGGGACGCGTGCCGAGAAAGACACTGCGCTATTTCTGTCGACAGTTGCATGGTGGGGCTCGTTGCGGGGGTGGTCGGTAGGGAGCTCGAAGCTTTTGATTCGGCCGCACGGATACAGAAAAATCACTAACAGCTTCACAAGGCGGGTCTGGTGGTGAGTCAATACAGCAAGGGGCGCGTGGAGAGGAGTCAGAGCATGGAGTGAGTCAGCGTGTTGGCGACTCACCTGTCCTGGTCCCCCAGCAGCATAGGCGGCAAGGGCAGGGGGGGCAGCGTGGAGGTCTTCATGGGGGGCGGCTGCCGGGCGGGACTGCGCGCCGGCAGCACCGCTGGGGATTTGGGCTGAGCTGCCGAGGAGGAGGAGGAAGAGGAGGAAGGGGTCGTGTGAGTTGAGGCGGGCTGTGCGACCTCTGGGAGGGGTAGCGGGGGTTGATGTAGCGTGGCTGGTGACGGGGGCAGAGGAGGGGGCAGGGGAGGGGTCTGAGAGGGAGGCAGCGGAGGAGGAGGGGAGGAGAAGGGTGGCAATGGCGGGGCCGCCGTCTTCTCTTCTCCACGCTGATTGGCTGGCAGGAGAGGGGTGGTGGCTGAGGGCGGGGCTTGGGGCGGGGCCTGGGGAGGTGGGTCAGCTGGCGGGGCCTTCTCCCTATCGGGGGGCTCAGGCTCTGGTTTCACGGGCCGCTTTGTGTTGGGGGAGGAAGCGCGGGCGGCTGCAGCCGCAGCAGCCTGCCGCTCCTTCTTCCGCCGGCTGAGCTCAGCACCCAGACTGGAGTTCAGTGGCAGGCAGGAAGTGGATGGGGAGCGGCTAGGGGGCCGGCTACTGTGGGAACCGCTCCCGCCCCCCGCCGATGAGTGCTTCTTGTTACGCGAGCGTGAGGAAGAGCGCCGAGAAGAGGACGAGAAGGGGCCAGGTGAACGGCTCCGGGAACGAGCAGAGCGCCTGTGGAGAGAGGGAGGGAGGTTTGGCACTTAACAGCACGGCTAGGGGAATTCAGTCAAAGTGATACACAGGGAAAAGGTTTGGACGACCAGAAACGTTTAAGGGCAGTAGCTGGTCTAGATTTTGGACGTATTAGTCATGGTTAAGGAAAGGAAAGGACGATAAAAAATGTTATAGACCAATTCTCTACTGTCCTCAGTCTAAAAACAGAACGTTTATTTTTCACTGTACCAAACAGAAGCAACGTCAAACAATCTGATGCTTTCTAAACCGGACATAACGTGGAGGAGATCCCAAGCCGCATCATCAAAGCTCGCCGTGCTGAGTTTGCAGTCATCAGAGCGCTGGGAGACAGTGCCAGCACTCATACTGGGGGGTGAATCTCATACTCAGTAATTTAGCATCTCTCTCCTCCCCCAGCAACACCAACTGTCAGCCGAGTGCAACAGTCAATCTTGAGAAAGTACATTTTGTTCAAGTTCAACCACGAATCAATCAGTAGCCCTTAAAGGGTATCCTATGGCGACTTTATGCTTGTTTTTCACAGGGGGGTGTGGACTCGATGCCTGGCGAGAGATGAGGCCCAGTGAAATAGGGCGGTGCCTATCCCATCCTGCTCTGCACAGCGACAAAAACCTGCAGGTTCTTCATCCTGCTCTGCACAGCGACAAGAACCTCAATTTCCTCCTCTTTAGATCAGTAGTTAAATACTTCACAAATTAATCTGTTATATGTCAGAAGAGACTTGGAACACCCAACCATAAAGTTGCATATATACTCAGCACAGTGAAAACCAAAGTGTACTGAAGGGGAGCATCACATTTCAAACATATTTTCCCAATTAGAAAATCTAAAATACTGACTTGTAAAAGGATGTACTGAAATATAGATTGCGTTAAAAGAGCACCCCCCCCCCCCATCCCTGTCATTACACAGCCAGCCTGTTTCAAAAAGGCTTCACAACTTACAGCTTGATGCCGAAAGCAGTAACTGGGAGGGATGGCTGCTTTTTAAAAGACTCTTATGAAACAGGCCCTTTGAAAACAGACACCGGTCTTGACATGAAACCAAGCAGGAGGTCTGCAAACCACAATAACATCTTAATGCTGCCTTCTGCAACCTCACCAGTCAAGGTGCCAGCTCCCCCTAGTGGCCACGCTGAGGATGGCTGGGAGTCAGTCTGCATTTGCAAAGTTAGACCACAGTATATCATCACATTCACTGCTTTTTCTTAACTTTCAGATTACAGCTGGGTTGAGGCCTTTGGTGCCACTTCGTCCTCACGGTTGGTCTAAAATGCAGGTTTGAAGCATCTCTACACGCGGTCCAGCTGTTCACATGAAGCAGCCAGTGGGGAGGCTGGCACGCTGGATCACTGGGCTCTCACCCTTGTTCAGAGGTTTGCATATTTTTCGCGCGGATCTCCTCTGGGTCCTCTAGGCTCCTCACACAATCCAAAGGTGTGCAACTAGAAAAACTAACATTTCACCTACGGATGCTTACAAATCCCTCTCTAAACAAAGAAAACGTAGACCGCAACCTTGGAACTTAAGGAGACTATTTACTACAAATATAAGGAATAATTCTGAGAAGTATATATTACTCATTTATTCAGCTCACAAAGGACCCTCTAGGCCTATGACATGGAGGTGGACAGGCTGTGCTAAAGTACTGATGGAGGAAAAACTGCTTTGTGAAACATCCGATAGAGTTTGTGCCCTTCAGAGGTGAAAAGTAAAACATTAAAGACATTTTTCAAAGACATGTAACCCAGCACTGCCTCCCTCTACATCTACATGACTGCAAAAAAAATAAATAAAAACACTACATTTATTTACACAGCTTAAGCAGGGGTCAGTGGTTTGACGCAGCACGATGTACCACTGAAATTCACAGAGAAGGTAAACTAGGGGAAGAAGAAACGCTCTTTAAACTGTGCACATCATGCGTGTAGCGTATTTTACAGAATACAGCAGTAGGAAATATTACTGTGAATTAATGCTGCACTGTTCACTGCGTTTAATTTCCCGTACTCTATGAATTCTTCATTTCAATCTATCATTGTAATAATTATTAAAATCATGCCAGTTAAGCAAGCATGTTGTCACCACGCTAAATATTCGGTAATAATCAACAAATCGTGTCTATGGAGCTAAATATATGGTTATAATAAATTAAACAATGTGCTACCTAGCTAAATGTACATCCTTACATGTCCTTAGTGAGCTAAGTACATGACTATAATAGAAAAAAAAACATGTTTTTGAGCTGACTGTACATTAATAACCTCATAAATCATGTCAGTTATACTATTAAGCTAAATGTAAATGATTTTTTATAATTAATAGGGGCAGGAAAATATTTCAATTTTATGATTGTGATCTTGGTTGCGATTAAATATTTAGCACAAGATTCCAAGAATGATCCATTTAATTTACGCCTTTATCCCATGACTTGAAAATATTTTTGCTGCACTTTACTTATATTAGTCCTCCTATCATATAGGTGGTGCTACTTTCTCTCACCTACAGGAGAGCTGCAACAGTATTGCAAAATTGTCTCGCGCCGCCATCTTGGTTCATTGTCAGTCATGGTAATGGAGTACTCTGAGCACGTGAATGCAGGCAAGTCGAGTCAAGTAGGGCTTTATTCTTACACCCATTTTCCCATTTTCATTACACTGCTCATGGTGACGTGAAATACATAAAAGCAAAATAAATAAAACTAAATAAAAGCAAATGATGAGACTATTACTGATTATCTGTTTTTTTCCTTCTCCAAAACGTGGCTAATGCTGAAGCAAGAGTAATTTATTTATTTCTGGCTGGGTCTATGAACTGCAGAGGGAAGTGTGAACGAAATACTTTGGTGTATTCATGGGTAAGCACAAGAAAAAATGTCATTATATATTGTTTCCCCTTATATTTTTTGTCATGTAATGGCAACAATTACGGTGCTTTGCAATGTTACTCCATAGTGCTGTGCTTGTAGTCGTTTTTACGACAGATCTGGTTTGATTGCACATGAATGCGTCTAAACAGACTGAACGGTCTCAAAACTGATTCCAACCAGGCACTTGAATTGAAATGGAATCTTATTGTGAGATCAGTGGCCTGTACTATGAAGCGGGTTACTGGCTTATCGGGGGTAACTCGTCGGATTTAAGGTAGTCTGGGCAAAATGCAAGTGAACGGATATGAACCTTCCGAAACACGGCATGTGAATTTTAGACATTTTGATTTTCAGCCAAAAGTCATTTTACGTGCTTTGAAAGACGGATTGGATTTGTCTTTAAATAAGTATACTCACGCATTCTTAATTCTCAAATAAAAAGATTTTGGTAAATAAGCGTTTGGCCTTTGGCGGTTTTCACAATGTTTCAAGTGACTCTGCATTTGTATATTTGTGTTAATTTAGAGCTTTTTAAGCATCTCTCATAGCTGCTATACAGTATTTCATATCACATTCCTATTGGATTGATATTTAATGAGATCCTAATTAAATCTCCCTGAATTGAATGGTTAGCTTGGCAGTCAGAATCGAATTCTGGGGCACCAGCGCCAGGCCCCAACAACGTATGAACACGCATCCTTTTTAGAAACAATTGTAAACGTATTTCACTGATGCAAACGCTTGCTGCCGCAATATGGGCAAACTTAGAAACAAAATACAGTGATATACAGCGAAAATGTGAGAATGTTTAAAAATATCGTGATACAAATTTTTGTCCATACCGCCCAGCACTACTGCGAATATTCCAGTATGGTAACAAGGCCGCTTGAGTTTATTCATCTTACCGCATTTTACGCTGCTCATTAGGGCTGGGCGATATATCGATATTGCACTGCGCATGTGCAATAATCAAGATGACAGCCGCAACATTTGGCCAAGCGCCAGCTTTTCAGTGTTATACGGGCATATATTTACGCCCACAATTTGCAAAGCAGTTTAGTGGCATGACTAAAATATTAATGAAGCTTTGTATGACGCCCATAATACAGACATATCACATCACCTAGCCCTACTGCTCATATATATTTTTTTAAAAATCCAGATTTTCATGGTGATTCATGGTGACCACAGATGTGTCCCACACTCCTGTTTATCGGCGACTACATCGTGCACCACTAGTTGTAAACAAACTTAGTATTACCTGATGGTGCTGATGCAGATTTAAACATCTAATTTAAAATCACACCGGGGTGCGTTTCTGCGTGTCTGGAATAAACTGTTACCGGTTGACGCAAGGCGGGCAGAAGGAAATAGGCAGGCTGTGATTCACTGTAGCTAACGTGCTAATGCAGCAAGCAGCCTTGGTCAGACTGGAAACAGATGGGGGATTTGCTTCTTGCGAGTCTGCAAAGCAGAGTCCGCATGCCCGGCTCACTGGGGATGAGAGCCGACGCAAGGGTGACTCGCGCTGCTCTGATACGAGGCACGGACCCCTGGCAGCCAGCCGACGGTCCAGGGTTCTGCAGGCTGCACAGGTGACGTGCCCCATATCCCTCTACCACGCAGCAGGCTGCTACAGCTGTTAGAGCTGAAAGCTTAGACTTGCCCCATAAAGGCCGGAGTTTACAGAAATAACATTCAGAATGGTGTTTACCATTTCGGCAAAAATCCCAGCAGCGGGAAAACAATCGTTCAGCCCCATCAGCCACATTTCAAAAGCTAATCTTGTAAAAAATACAGACAAAATGGGAAAACACACAAAGCACCGCACCTTAAATATGGTTTTTGCAAGAACAAAGCAAAACTGCATGTGAAAGGAGCAGTTTTATGGGTCAGGCATCGGCCACGACCCACCGCATGCTGTACAACTGTTCACCTGTTGGTTAAGTGCTATACATAATTTTAGTGTTTAAATAATTTATGGAGAACTGGGGTGTAGCTAGAAATTCTTGGCCCCCTCTTCGTTTGGCACTTTCAGTCTGAAGATGGAAGGGCAGACAGAGCCCACACAGTGTTGGCCCCCCCAGAATCTGCCAGGGCATCCATGACCTTGTGGCAGCCCAGATGGAGAATGACCCTCAGCCTTCTATCGATATACCACCAGCCCGAAATGAGAGTGTGACTCACTTCAAACGAGTCCAAAACGACAAGCTGCCCTGAACACAACTTCCTGTCAGTACCGTGGATGACATCCAGACCTGGGTTTAGAATAGGGCCGCCAAGCCGAGGTGATGGCGGAGGGCTGGGCTGTCAGAGTGACCCCAGTGAGTCACATGCTGGGCTCATGCAGGTCGAACTCTGGTGGGTGGGGCTACAACACTCAGCCCCCAGACGACGCGTCACATGCACAAAGCTCCTTGAACAGGCAGGCTGGCACGACACCCCATTTCCTCACTCACGCCGGCACAGACAAACACGGCAGCATAAAGTCAACACCCCCCCCCCCCCCTCCCTCAGCCTACCCCGTCTGACATGGGCAGGTCTCAGACCTACATTACGGCAAAGAGCTTAGCTGGAACTCGGAAACGACAGGGGATCGTGTGCGACGCTAAAATCACTCCCCGCTTCAGTCTGCTCAAAGGAACCATTTTAGCCCAGAGGGTGTAGGCACAGAACTGACTGTCCACCAGCATCATAACATGCACCATCGTGAGAAGGTAATAGCAATAATAAAACTCATGGAATTCGGTGCAAGATGTTAATTGCACTTATAATTTAGCTTACCCTTCATAGACCTTGAGAGTAGGAAAAATTTTGGCTGGGGACAATTAACCCCCAAGGAGTAATTTGATATTTAAAGACAACACTCTCTCACCTTTAGAGATTATGAAGGTGTAATTATGGAAATTTGGCTCTCAACATGTCCCCTATGGTTAAAAAGAAAAAGAAAAAAAAAATCGACGCTAATTAAAATTTCCCAAACCAAACAAATGAGTAATTAAACTTCACCTGCTTGTTAGGATATATTTATTTTTTTTAGATATATTAAAAAAAATTAAAATCTGGTGCTTTAGTTAGACACATTCTGTGGTCATCAACAACCTGCTGAGAGAGACTGGAAGTAAGCGAACACTGATTAAAGCGACTCGTCTCAAGCTGTGGACACGTACTACCGTTCATGTTACAATTTTGGACCCGGACATTAACAGTCTGACAGTCTAACTCCTAACCCACAGAGTGCCATGTTACTAAGCTACCAGTCCCACTAACCCAGTCACAGTCACTGCAGTGGGGGGTTGGTGTCAGTAATGATTAACTGCTGCCACCGCTGGTCACCCCGCGGTCTCATACCGCCATTCAGTGATGACGGAACACCGATTCACGACGGGATGAGAACACTCCCCTTCCTACAGCCTCTGGTCAAGGTCCAGCAGGCCGTCAAGCAGAATCAAAATGGCCGACGAGGTGGATATTGATTTTCCTTCCTATTATGGGGCACTAAATAGAAGTCTTTACAGCCCTTGTAGGATTACATGGAAACGATGCAGCAAATAGTGTGATCTAAAACTTTAGAAACAAAAAGACTTCTGTGCGTCATGACTGTCAACAGCAGGAATAAATGATACTGAAATTAAACACTAAGCCTCAACAAACCAAAACAGCTGCTATTCAACCAACACCTCTAAATGTGATTTTCCAGACTGGCTTCCCTAAAACTTAAATCAACACCTAGAATCATCTGGACACATTCTATGTCCTTTATGGCTTATGGGAGAGACAAAGCAATGCATGCTGGGAGAGGGAGCCATGTGCTGCTGTCAGTGACCTCAGTTTTCCCCAAGAGGCCACAGCTGACAAAAAACGTCCCCCGTCGCAACCCCCCACGCCCAGCCTGCCCCGCAAACACACACCTATCAGAAGAATCTAAATCACACCCAAAACATTCAGGGCCCATGCTGAGTTCTGGAAAATTCATGACAAAGGCGATGTCATCCCTTTACCATGGTCCCTGGTTGCTAAGCGATACAAGGCACGGTCCCACTGCACTATGGCATCATGCGGCGGCCTACAGCAATGGCCCACGGATCTCCCCAACTAACTCAGACTATCAAGAACCATAACCCGGACCTTGAAATGAAGATGTGGGGCGGCACTGAACCCATGACATCTCTGTGAAAAGTGTCAAGCGTCAAGTCAAAGCCAAACATCTTGGGTGGTCACCCTATGGCGGATGCAGCTTCCTGAAAGACCCTTGAAAGAGCCATGAAGGGCGCAAGTAACAACGGAGCGGGATGTGGCTGTGCTGTACTCACCGGGACATGGGGCTGATGCTGGAGGATCTCCGGTTGCCATAGGGACTGAGCGAGGAGCGTTTCCTGGAGGAGTAGGGGCTGCTGTCGCGCTCGTAGCTGGAGGAGCGCTGCCGGCCGCCGTAGGGGCTGTCCGAGCGCTGCCGGCTGCGCCTTGACGCCTCCCGGTACGGGCTGGGGCTCTGCTGGGCCTGTCGTCGCCGATGGTGGTAGCTCTCCTCCACGTCGAGGCTATAGCTCCCACCCAAGGGGCTGTCAGCACCTCCCCGCTTGGGACTGGGGGATTGGATGGAGGCGAGGGCCTTTCTGCGAGGGCTCCCCCTGGAGGACGGCCGGCCCTTGGGACTGGCCTTGTAGCTCTTAGACGACTTGCGGTGGCTCTTGTCAGCGCGCTCCTTCTGCGAGGAGCCATGCTCTCCACGGCCCTCGCGTCGCTGCTGCTTGTCCTTGCGTGGCTTGGCCGAGTGGCCACCGTCATCTTTGCTGCGCGACGACGAGGATGAGGATGCGGTGCTGCTCACGCTAGCCCCAGGCTGGGACAGCACACTCTGGGGCAGCTTGGCCCGCTTCAATACCAGGTCCCCCTCTATCTGGCCCGGCTGCCGGGACCCAGATGACAAGGTGGCCACGGAAGCCACTTTCTCCTTACTTTTCCCTGAACTTCCTTTTTCCCGGTCCCTGCTGCTCTTTTTCTTAGAGCTGCCGCAGGACTCAGCAGAGTCTTTAGCTCTGTGCGAGTCTTTGGACTTCTTACGGGGGTGCCTGTGCTTGTGTCCCCGGCCGTCCCTGCTCCCGCCGGCCCCGCCCCCCTCGTCCTTACCGTAATCCAAGTCCGCCTCCAGCCTCTCCCCCCCTCTACGGTCTGCAGAGGGGCGGGATGCGGGGGGGTCCGAGAAGGTGTCCGAGTCCGAGCTGATGTCGTCATACTCAACAAGTGGCTTGATGGCGCTGACGGCAGGAGGCGGTAGGGAGCCCAGCCCAGCAAAGGCGGCCGCCGGGCTCATCGCCGACGATTCCCGGCCGTGCTTAGACTTGTGCCGCTTCCGCTTAGAAGAGGAGGAGGACGATGAGGAGGAGGCGGATGACTTCGAGTGGAGTTTGCCGTCCCTGCTTGTCATGTTGGCGGCCGAGGAGTGCGGCGACAGCAGCGGCTGATAAGCCCCGCCGGTGCCGCTAGCTGGCGGAGGCTGCAGTGAGGCGCTGGGGTCCGGCTTCCTCTTGCTTCCATGGTGTCGGTCTGACCCGGGCATTCCTCACGTCAGCGGCGATCCGTCTCCCAATCGCGGGCCTACGCAGCCGAGACAACACATTAACGGCAGAACTGCACTCCAAAATCCGGTTAAAAAGATCATTAAAAACAAAAAAACGTTTACAAAGCAAACAACAAAAAAAAAAGTATGCCCACGTTCCGTCCTTATGCTTTATCCGAGTTAATCCCAGTCAGGTCAGTAGCATGTTTCTGGCGTTTTATACAGAAAAAAAGCAGCTAGAAACAAAAAAATACACTACTTAATAGTGATCGGTTCGACGTGTTGCAAGTTTTAATAGCCGGTTACAAAGAGTCAAGTCGGAGAAAGGAGCCCGGTCTCCCCCGTTTCGGTTTGGTTAGCCAGCGCTGCTGTAGCTAGCTAGCTCGCTAGCTTTTCGTAAAAAACGAAAAGGGGCGAAAAAACAAACCCTCTTTCCAAACAGCCACCTTTAGCCTTCTGCAAGGCTTTAGCAAAGGTGGCGGTTCCTTCAGTTTACGTTGAGTTCGGAAACAAGTAGCAGTCCATGATGAATGGGCAATATTGTTTCACAGAACTGAAAATGAAAACTTGACCCGGTTGGTACTGTTTACATGTTCGCTTTAATTTTCGATTTTGTCTCATTATATTTGATGTTTGGTAAGAAATTATAGTATATTCATGTGCAGAAGATGTCCCAGTTTATTTATAGTGGCCCTGGGAATCGACCAGGCCTGCATTTAGGGCGATGTTTGCGGATATAAGAACACCCACTGCCCCTGCTGTTATGAGGAGAGGACAGCCGCCATTGTGGCTCCTCCTACGAGCTTCAGCTTCTGTACTCCTCTTGCTCGGAAGCCGGAAGTCTCGGTCGCTGTCAGTCTTGACGGTAACTCGGCAACAACCTTTTTTCCCCAAATGCGACGCCCGCCCTCTGTTCTTGGCGCGCTGCTGTGACACCCCTCAGCCTACAGGGGGCTTCGACATAAACTACTGTAGTTGTGAAAGTTGCACACACAAAAAAAAACCCGGCTGTCTCACGACAACCGCAATCTTCTGTGTCAGACCCCATTCATATTAACCAAGCATCAGTCCAGCATTTGTAATAAAAAAAGAAAAGGCTGCTGATAGGGAAATGTTTGTGATTTTATTATAGAAAAGTCCATAAGTCATCCAAGAGTTCCAAACAAAATCAAATTAGCTACCGCGCAAGTTTCCAAATCAGTATTTTAACGTCATGACCACGTTTAAGTGTTACGTATGAGTACACCATTACAAAAAAATCTCGAAACCAGAGCCTAAAGAATATTAATCTAGCGCTGAAATTACGGAGGCCTCAGTCTATATGAGCTCTACCACAGAAGCAGACTAAAAAGATCGAATAAAGTGTCCTTCTTACACGGTAACCAAAACCAATGTATGAAGCGGAGCCCTTCCTAGCTAATTAGCGCAAAAATCCGCAAATACAAACCAGGTACGAAAAGCTTGCCAGTAAGGATCTTTACTCGCTGGCTACCTCTCTACTGTAGCTTGCTGTAACGACGGCGTTCTTTCCTCTCCCACGAAATATAACAATCTAAGAAAAGTAAACGTAGGTTAATATCATTACAATCGCAAGTTTCACCTTCTATCTTCATCAGTGATGAGTTGTGTCGCCGAGATCTTCCGAAATTAGCTATACCTAGCTTTTTAGAAAAATCACATGATGAGCGAGACAGCTTGCTAGCTAAGTAAAAGCATTCCCTGCAGGCAAGCTTGTTCTTTTGTCGCATGTTGATGACGTACGGGAAGTACTTATACTGGCGACGGAAGAGAAAGGGTTTCCTCCTTATTAATGTGCAGTTTGTATTTTTGTTTTTGCGTAGGTGATTATGGTCTTCAAACGCGTGTCGTCTGTTTTCCATATAACTACGGTTTTCCATTCGGGAATGGGATAATTGTTACGCTCGTAGCCGCAGGATTTGGAAGAATGTGGAATTTCGTTGACGTGTCACTTGGGGGCGTACAGAATTGCCTTGTGAGGTTACGGTTTGACGAAGGTCTGAGATGCATTTTGCAAAGGGAGCTCCGTTTTGCTGTAACTTCAGCACAATATGTGGCAATGTACGCCTTTGCGTTTATTAAGTCGCCATCAACTCCAAAGAAAACCAAGTTTTAAAAAGGGAAATTTTGTTATTAGGGCGATGTCGCTAAATATTGCTGTCTAGACTATGATCACAGTCTTGGCTTTAATTTTCTCTTTTCATAATTATGTTAAACTATGTACCATAAAAGATAAATCTGACCACAAATATAACTATTAACGTATGGCCAAGATAGCGAAACGAGTTAGGAGGTGAACATGAGGAACGGCGTTCATAAATTGATACTCGCATCTTGTTTTTACCTCCTCACTACTTCTCTAGCAGATTAGGATATCCTGTTTTTGACGGATATCTTCAGTTTAATTAAACCACACCAATCTGACGCCATTAACCCCTAAACCTCGTTGGCTACAGTAGCGTTAGTGACAAGCAACCATTCAAGTCATACATTGAAAGTAAAACCCACGTGTGATTAAACGTGTTTTGATTAACATTACTGAATTATTGAGCTTTAGGTTTCATTCGGTTTCTCTGAAATTGGATGGTGTGAAAGCTGCGATTGCTAAAAATAAACCTACATTAATCAGATGTCTGTTGTGGTGTGCATACCACAATGCCAACTAAGCACTTACATGACATGAAAATAAAGAGTTTACATTTTTAATAATAATGATGATAATAGC
Source organism: Mormyrus hasselquistii (assembly GCA_026779605.1). Taxonomy (NCBI): domain Eukaryota; kingdom Metazoa; phylum Chordata; class Actinopteri; order Osteoglossiformes; family Mormyridae; genus Mormyrus; species Mormyrus hasselquistii. Next base: position 294,752 of record JAODKE010000126.1, read on the forward strand.
AATACATTTCATTTGTAATTCGGAAGCACAAAATAACGCCATAATAAAAACAACATCAAACACCTTTTTTAAAAATGAACACCCATGGTGCTGAGCTTAGTCCTGGGGCGGAGGAAGTGATTTGAGTGCGTGTTGAGGTTAGTGGGTAAGAAGTTGTTTCAGGTACAGGGGGGTGTTTTACTCACTGGTGAGTAAAAAGGGAAACCTTGTCTTCAGTCCTGGCAGAGACGTGAGGCCAGTGAAGTGAATGAAGAATGGATGAATGTGTTCATATTTCACACTCTCATCAAGATCCTTGCTGTGCTGTTCTGAATGTATTGGAGTCATTGAAGATTCTTGCTAGGGATTCCAGTGAGTAGTGCATTGCAGTAATCCAGTCTGGAAGAGACAAAAGTGTGAACCAACTTAAAGCATTTGGTAAGGTAAGCGTTGGATGGAGTTTTGCAGCATTTCTAAGGTGGTGGAATGAAATCTTGTAGAGATGCTTGATATGGGCGTCAAAGGTGAGTTGAGCTTCAGAGGTCATTTTTATTGCAACTTTGTTGCGCATTGATATTTTAATGGATCTATTACACTTTAATGTGACATTATATACAGTTGGGTAATTCAGGTCCAGAAAGTAAAAGTCCAGACCGGGATTTTGTTTCAACCAACCAGTTAAGCATAAACAGTCACAGGATATTCAACTTGGTGGTTGAAACAAAATCCCGGTCTGGACTCAATAGCTTGTGTCTCTGGACCTGAATTACCCAACTCTGATTGTGATTTCATTCTGGGTTGAAGAGGTGAAGTGCATGTGGTACCAGAGCAAATCTCACTCAACGAGTTGTCAACAGCCCACAGAAAGCAGAAGACACATCACCTGGGCTCAAAATATGTCTTAATTGTTCTTTTTAGAATCTTCTGTTGATTTTTTTCCCCGTGTGTGTTTGTGTGTGCGGCTAGCTTCCCTTCGTTGCATTCAGAAGAATCTGTATCGTTCAAAACACCCTTGATCATACTCAAACCTTGGCAGTATTTTGGCGTATCGACAGTCAACACTGGGAAATATTTTGGAGATCGGCAGCCATTCCATTTCATGATCGAACATCATTACAGTCACGCCACACGAAATGTGTTTTTGACATTCAGGTTCTAATGAGGCAGCAGTTTCCCAGGGCTGCAGTCGTGTGAGGCTACTACTACCACGTCTCTTCCTTAGTCATGTTTCGGGTGGAGTGGATTTTAAATGATTGCACGACCTATGGCTACTCTGACGCCACAAGAAACGTAAGCGAGGCTCTCAGTAGTTTGTGTCTACCAGACGAAGGTGCATGTAAATAAATGCTTTTAACACGACACAGCCGTGTATCTGTTGTTCTTTGCACTTTGTTGTAATAGTATGTACATAATGCTGATGGGGAATAAACACGAGATCTTATTAGTTACAGTGTTAAAAGTTACACCTCAGATCCTTATGGCTTTTTATTTTAATATTAAAGTGCTATATTTGTAAGTGGTCAACTGTGAAAAGGATGAGCAATCAATACCTAAACCAAGACCGCAGGTAAACCAAAAACCTGTATTCATGTTAAACAACTTTGGTGTAAATTCAGATGTAGATATAATGTTACTCAGAGGAATGTTGACAAGACACACGGGTGCTGTTTCCATTGGCCAGCTGTTACCAAGTCCCACACTGCTGTCTGTCGTTATGGATGTTAGACATCCCCCTGTGTACGGTTTAGGTTGTTGTTTTCTTCATCGATAGTGGGTGTATATTTCACAGCAGAAAGCAATCCGCATAGAAGCTGCTCAACTTTAGTTTTCATTTTTACTTTTCAGTGCAGTCTAGATATAGTTAAATCCATCAGTTCTCTTATCAAATCCTTACTTCTCAATAAATTTATATTCGATGATAACAGAGAAAACTAGGTCCCCTTTTAAATATCTCTCAGCACGTTCATAGTTATCAATGTAAAATTTCTTAGAAATACGACATAATTAATTAATACGCATGAATAAAAGGATTAGAAAACTGTGCACCTGAATTAAAACCTGGCAAAACGAGTTGCAAGTGCAGCGCATTTGCTGTGGTATGTAAACAGCATTTGGGTGCGGGTCACATCACGTGAAGTGATGTAGAGACGAGAAAAAAAATAGGAATGACCTCAACTAATCAATTGAGCACTCCTGCCATATCAAAACAAACACACGCCAACGCCAGGCAGGCATGGTGTCACGTACGATGCTCATGCCCTTATATATTGGGGTACATAACCAAGATGGTCAAAAAAAGTCCATAATGTACTTACAAGAAGGGTGGAGGAGGGAAGGGACAGAGCGATTCTGAGCAAATGAGATAAGAGGGGTTTGTTTTGGCGTCTGGAAAGCCAGTGTAGCAGCAGCTTCAGAGACATCGGCAGCATGGTGAACCAGAAGCGGTTCCGCGAATCGCTTTTTGCGCGATACTGCTGTGGTGACACTGGGTTTTCTGTTCTGAATTGGACCGGATAATTTGCTGTCCGAGATGGGGAAGGAGGCGAGCGGGGGGTCGCGCAGCCGATTCGAGGTGAGCACGGTCGTCGGATTAAAAGGCTGTCAATTGGCGTGTTGGACTAACAAAGCGGAAATAATTACTTACTTTGACACAGCTATAGGAGAGTTATCGGTATTTCGTTACAACGATTACATTAGATAGACTGCGATAGGTGTTTGGTTATTAGGTTATTTCCGTCGATTTCGGTTTGGGTCCGATCACGTTGGGAATAATAAGCGGTACTTATGTTAATACCAGAACATTCTTGCCTGTCTGGTTTAGCATAAACATGCGCGTTAATCGCGCTTATAAAAATAGCCGCAGCTTTTTCACGTTGTCTGCGAAACGTCGGCTTCAGGGATGCTGATCGCCTTTTACAAATACTGACCTTAACTGTTCTCCCCCCTGCCTGATGTGTTTTTATTAAGTGGAGTATTTCGATGGCTCTCTGTGTTTTGCCGATTACGGACACTTACTGATACAAACTGACTAGTAGTATCCTGATGACCAAATACGTCCAACTCTGAATAGTAAAAGTTGTTTTTCCGTGTTAGTGACGACAGATCAAGCAGGTCACCATAAATAATGGTGACATTGCTTTATATTATAACGTCAGCTGTTAATGTCTAATGTAACAGCACGATTTAATCCCAACCGTTAGTCTGCATTACAATGTCAATTGATTTGTATTCGTTGTTTACATTGTGTAATAACTGTTTTATCGTTACAAAAAGTGCGATTGTTAACAGGTTTTCCTTTCTCCCCCAAGCATAATGGAAATGATGTGATTGTTTATTTTAATAGTGCAACAGATGACTGGCAAGGAGAGTTGCGCCGTACCTTATGCTCCGACAACTGCGGCATGAATGTGCTCAGTATCTTTTAACCCAATATTCAATAGCATCGGTTTTCCAGTTCCAAAGTTTTTTTGACAGTAAATAAAAGATATCTTCAAGTTTGATCACCGGATTCTCTAATGTATCTAAAAACAGAAAAGGGTTAACCGTGTTTAAATTAGGGTACGTGTAAGTTAGGCTACATGTATTCTAAACGGCAATGTATACATCGCCCTCAGTGATCTAAATTCGTCCTTTCATTGCCAGCCATGTGAAACGCGTGGTTTTTGCTAAACTTTTAGTTCCGTAAGTTAGGGGTGGGGAGTTTTGTAGAGAAATCAAGTATATTCGTTTTATTTGGAGCTAAGAGCAGGCTGTAGTCTTAGGAGTTACGGACACGAGTCTCCATCTGTCGCTTTGCTCGCCTCATTTCGCCTTTGCATAAACGCTACCATTGAACCGAGGGGGGACCTAGCAGTGTGGCTGTGAGTGGTATAAGCCAGCAGGGATGCCAGAACAGACCGCTCACTGGAGGGAACTGCTAACTAAGAATTATGCAAGTAATTCCTACATGGTTACTACTATGCTGCAGCCAAGTGCTTACAAATGTATAGAAGTTAATTTACTGGAAAACTGCTTAAATCTTGGATTATGTTTGTTTAGTTGTCTTTGGTATACATGTGTTAAATTAAAAATATTGCTAGTCAGGTTATAATGTATTAAGAACAAAAAGTATTCATTAGCGTTTATTAGCAGTATGCTTTGTAGGTTTTTAAACAACTTCCTTTGTGTTAAACCTGAGCAATTAACTGAAGGGCAGATGACTGGTATTATGAGTCACGCCAGTTGCCCAGAATGGAAAGCGTCTGGTTTAAAATGCCAGGGTGACCTTACAGCCGCTTCATTCCCGCATCCTATAGATGTTCTCGAACATCGACGAGGCGGCCATTAACAGGAAACTGCCGAAGGAGCTGCTCTTGCGGTGAGTACGTTGGGAGTCGTCGCCGTACCAGGGCTCTGCTTTGCCTGCGGTACCTTTTTCTTTTTGTTCCAACCAACCAGTTGAGTCTCTGTGACTCTTTATATTCAACCGGGGGGTTGAAACAAAAACATGGTCTGGATTTTGACTTTCTGGACCCGATATTTCCTCCTCTGACAAAACTACTGCAACACCCCTCGTGATCATTGAATTCGGGCCCATTGCCACAGGTGTATAAAATCAAGCACCCAGCCATGCAGTCAGGTTTATAAATGTTTTTGAGCTTCCATGGCTGAGCAGCTGCATGCAAGCCTGACAATACCAAGAGTCAGATGGAGTGATGTAAAGCACGCTGCCACTGGACTCTGGGGCGGCGGAAATGAGGAATCACCCTTCTCTGTCCGGCAGTCTGATGGATGAGTCTGCGTTTGGCAGATGCCAGAAGAACATTACCAGTTTGGTGAAGGAGGGATAAAGGTCCATAAAGACACGGTTGAGTGAGTCTGGTGTGGAAGAACTTGACCGGCCCACAGTGTCCTGACCTCAGTCCCACTGAACACCTTAGGGATGTACTAGAATGGAAATTATGAGCCAGGCCTTCATATGCAACATCAGTGCCTGATCTCACTAATGCTCTTCTGGATAAATGGACAAAAATTCTCACAGACACACTCACAGTCCTCCCCAGAAGAGTGGCGGCTGTTATAGCTGCAAAGGGGGAACCAGCTCCATACTGATGCCTGTGGATTTAGACTGTGATGTCATAAAGGTTCCTGTAATGGCCTGGTGTCCCAATACTTTTATCAATATGGTGTTCGGTTGTGTGTCTATATATACAGGAGTTGAGAGTAAAGTATAGGGTCTTGCAGTCAGAGGGTCAGGTATGTGGCACCCCAGTATTTTTTTTGGTGGGGGGGTTAAGGGCCAAATGGAAATGGGTAGCTACCGATCACAGACACAGGGGCCCTTAACCCACTAAATCATACTTTTTGCTTGCATTAGCTAAAAAAATATCTTATTCATTGTTCACCTGTTTTGTTATAACACAAGGTCTCATATTGGTGCAATACTTGTTATTTAGCTGCATTTTCCATATAAAGCTAATAGTGCAGAACAATAAGACTGGGAGGGCATCAGTATCATTAGCAATATCATTAAACTGGTGTCTCTGACTCCCCCGGAGCACATGATTTAACCCCAATGCCTGATCCTACTTCCTGCTGTTGCCAGACACCCGTTCATCTGCCAGCAGACTAAATCGATGGTGAGGCTTGAATGGACTCTGGCCCCTGTTTGCTTTTTTTTTGGGGGGGGGTAACCCAGAGGCAGATTTCTGCACGTATACTGTGGTTCAAAGATGGAGAGGATGCGGTTTAGACCCCCAGGCATGCGACTGTCTGCTTCGGCACCTGGGCCTCTAATGAGGAACTTTCCTGACAAGGAGGGCTTCCTCCTGGTCTGAATTCAGTTTCTATTCTCTGTTAAACATTTACCGAAATAGCTTCATGTGTCGTAGCGTAACATCGGGACCCTCAGGATGTCCTGAAGATCTCCTGCCACTAGAGATCTGGAATAATCCGGAATCTGTATTTCCTCCAGTCCCCACTAACCCAGATCATTAAAACACAAAGAATCACAACCGTGCGTTGATCGTCTCTCTCTCATTCCAGAATCTTCTCCTTCCTGGACGTGGTGTCGCTTTGCCGCTGCGCCCAGGTCTCACGGGTGAGAGTGTGTGTGTGTGTGTGTGTGTGGTCGTGGCAGCCATGCCCCTCTTGTCATGATGTAGGGACACCCTGAGTGTGTGTGTGTGTATAGATATCAGTGTCTGCATGGGTGTCTGTGTGTGCATGGTAAGGGGTGAGATGTTTCAGCCCTAGATTGACAAAAATAATTTATTTAGCTCTCCCCCCTCTCCCCCCCCCCCCCAGGCCTGGAGCGTTCTTGCCCTGGATGGCAGCACCTGGCAGCAGATCGACCTATTTGACTTTCAGAGAGACATTGAGGTCAGAAAGTCTACTTTTCTTTACCCTGACCCCCCTGTTCTTAAGATATCAAACCTGTATTCAGGGGCCACCATATTGGAGGGGGGGGAAGTGTGTCATGGGGACCTGGGACTTATGTGCGGCGGGTCTGGTGGCTGGGATGCTGCGTTTGCGTTTTGATTGTAAAATCGGTCAATGTGCCACATGCACTTGCGTTCGCGGTTTACTTTTTGGCACGTGGCCTGCTGACCTCACCGCCCCCCAGGGTCGAGTGGTGGAGAACATCTCCAAGCGCTGTGGGGGCTTCTTGAGGAAGCTGAGCCTCAGGGGCTGCCTGGGCGTCGGGGACAGTGCGCTGAGGTAGGCAGCGGGGCATGCTGGGTAGAAGGGGGGGGGGAGCCTTGCACGTGCTCAGTTCACGTGTTGTTCTCCATCAGGATCTTCGCCCACAACTGCAGGGGTATCGAGGTGCTCAGCCTCAATGGCTGTACCAAGATCAGCGACACGTGAGTGTGCCTTTGCTTTGGGGGGGGCGGGGGGGGGGGGGGCGGGCCGACAGCTCCCTTCCACAGAACCTCAGAAACTCTGTGCCAATATGTGGTTTGGCTTCTTGGATTGGTCGAGTGTTCACTAGTCTTGCACTAAGCATTTGCAGACCCAAGACCTGTTTATGTAGGTTTGTTCTAGGATTGGGGCTGGGAAATCTGATTGTGGATCAGCATTAGCTGGCTTAAATTTCCAAACCCTTTCAGAACTTGCCGTAACCCGAATCAGCCCCCCCCCC
>JAODKE010000126.1:328551-347007 GCA_026779605.1 Mormyrus hasselquistii
GGGGCACTCATTAGTGACTAGATCTGAAATGCCGGCCCCTGGAGGATGGGCAGCCGCTTTGAGTCCTCCCGACGTTTCTTCCATCTAGGGGGTTTTTCTTTGCCACTGTCGCTTGCTCACTGGGGGCTTTGGGCAGGGATGATGTTAAGTGCTTCGAGTCAGTGTGATGTTGTGAAAATGCTCTATACGAATAAAACTGATTGATGGATTTGAATGTGTGCGTGCGTGTGCGACACACGTGTTAGACGCCCTCCGCAAAGCAGATCTGGTAACACGTCCTGTGAAGCCCATGCACATAAGGATCTATGAACACATCCATAACGCATTGATACATGCATAAAGCATTATAAACGTGGCTATTAGTATTTATAAAAAGGCATAACCCATTATGGCCATGTCTATTATGCATTACGAATGCTTTATGAAACTCATCTATAATGCACTATAAATACCTTTATAATGCATTATAATGGTCGGTATAAGCATTATGGATGCTTTATGCTGCATTATGATGTTATCTATAGTGCATTATAGGTGAGAGCTTCATATGGCTATATATATGGTTATAATGTTTTATGCCTTTTTATAAATAGTTATAGCCATGTTTGTAACACATTCTGAATGCATTATAATGCACTACGAAGGCGTCTGTAATGAAGTACGAAGACTGCTTACCGCAGATCCCTCACTCCCACTAGAGATAAACCACATTGCTTATTTTGTTTCTTGGCCATCCTGAGTCAGGGAAATTGTCCCTCAGGCAGACCCTAGAGCCTTTGTGTGGAAAGCAGGCGGTGCTGGGCACACGCACCACCGCAGCTCAGGTTCTGGAGCAGCACACCCAGCTTGAACCCGTTTGGACTCACCAGCTCTCCTCAAACTGTCAGGCACCCACTGCTGCTTCCAATCACTAATTAACGTACAGTGACATCTGCTTTTTTTGACCCACTTTTCGAGCTGCTACTTCAATCTTCAGAGGAACCATGCCTGACTGTTTTCCCGTCCACCACTCTGTGTGCCGTTCCTGCGTGAACTGCTGCCAGTTGGATTTCCTTTTCTTGGAGTGACAACGATCTTCGGCAAGAGACACATGGACAAGAAAACGGAGGGGGGGGGGACATACATATTAAGTTCAACAAAATTAAATTATATTGTAAAGTTGTATTTGAAAATGTGACTTGTGTTAGTCATATCAATTTGTAATAATCGTACATTGTAAATGTATTATTATTATTTAAAATTTATTTATCTAGATGAATGACTGGTTAGGCTCTCTCAAATTGCACCCCCTGGGAAAAAAAGCCCAGAGTTGCCTATGGCAAAGCAAAAACCCTGCGTACCCAAGGACAAGACAGTCATGAACATGTGACCTTCCTCTGTCTCCCCACAGTAGCCACGTCTCAGTGGGGGAGGGGCGTAGGGGCTTGAATTGCAAGCGGAGCAGGTATATTTTGGTACACGTTCCTTGGGGCCCTGGTGATCAGCTCAGGTGCTGACATCCTACAGAATGAAGATTGTTTTCCAGAACAGGCACCTGTGCATGCAGCACCTTGGGAGCGATTGCGACGCTTTGGACAGGCAGGCTCCAGAGGCGTCGGCAGTACATAGTGGGTCAGTGTACTGGGTCGCTGCTGGATTCTCTGGCTCAGGAAATTGGGAAGAGTTAATGAGGCTTAGCCTCGCTGGCCTTCTCACAAATGGTTACAGTGTAATTTAATTTGTCCTGATGACGGTGTACATTCCGGTTGTGCAAACAAGGTCCTTACTGAGATTTCCTCTGACTAAGACTTCACGGTGCCGCCCTCCAATTTCACGAACGAACGAGACCACTGAGTTCTCAGAGATCTCAGGTCGTTAATGCTCACTAAGCACTCGCTGTACAGTTGGAGCATGAAGACATTCACCATCTGAGTAAATATACAACGGGCAACAAGCAGAGTAAATCAACGAAACAGAATCATAAACAAAACAATAGTATCTATCCATCAATCTGCCTTCCGTACTGCTTATCAGACGTAGACTTTATACCAAGAAGCACGGAGCACAAGGCAGGACACATTCTGGATGAAATGTAGTATAACAAATACATTGTGAGTGCAGTAAGAATTTCTGACTGCACCCACAATGCATCTTCGGTAAGCATCTAAGCATCTTCGGTAGCAAAGAAACGCAGGTTAAGATTCCTGGGGAATTTATTTTAAGTTGCCTTCCAGGTTCACATCAGACCCTGATAATTCATTCATTTGTTGTTTACTCACAGAAAATGCAAAATGCTTTTAAAAATTCTGTTTAGAAGCGCAAGGGAGTGTTTTGTTGTCCTAGGATGCAGGAAGTTTTAAATCAAATAAAATAATAAAAATAAACCTTCTAAAAATAATCGATTCTGCTCTCTTCCGCCACGCAGAGTGTGGTGATCTGTTACTAGAATTCCCATTGGTTAGCAAAACGGGACTTTCCAATAGTGACGGAACCCTCCCACCTCTATAGAGCAAGAGTCACAAAGACTGCTTATTTTGCTAAGACCCCGTGCCTAAAGGTTCTGTTCCGCTTTCTGGGGTGCAACCGGGATTAGACTCCGTTGCAGTCTCCTTTGCCAGGAGCCAAGGTCACCTCTACTCACGGAGACGCTTTTGCGAAAAAGGGCTTATCAGATTGAATCGGGTCTAGTAAAGCAAAGGGTTAAATGCCTATTTCCATCCTCATTCCGCTTTACACACGTTATGTCCTGTTCCTATATCCAGGCTGCCTATTCGCAGTTACTGGCTCGGAAACCGACTTTTCACTTTATTGCTTAGAGCTCAGTAAATATACATCTATCCACTGATTTCCAGCCACTTCACAAGTGTGTATGCACTACCCAGGAAGCACAGGGCTCGTGGTAGGGGTGCACCCTGGGGGGGGGGCGGCACACAGAAGCACCCACTTTAGGAATTTACAGGTGCTATCTCACGCCCCTAACCCTGGGGGTGTGACACGGCCGCGATCGTCTCCATGCCGCCTAAATCTGCTCACGGACATAAAATTCTCTTATGTATTAGCATTTAACGAAAGGCCATTAATAGGTCTAATTTAAGTCCTCAGGTAGTTTAAGGAAAGAAACTTTTGTCTAAAGTAATTCTGATAGCATAGCTTACGGCTGTCCCCATTTATACAACTGGATATATTAATGGACATTTTCAGGTTATGGATCTTAGGAGAACAAAAACAAGTCCACTCTTGGGGCTTGGATACTATGCAGCTTCCTGCCCTAATTAATACATCACCTGACCCAGCCGTTGTTTAAAAAAGTTACAGGCAATATATGCCGCATAAATGCTACGGTCAAATGTTTCATTCTCTGGGGCAAAGACTGATCTATTATTCTCCAAACTGCAGTTATGGCTACCAGCAGGGGGCACCGTTCTTTTTTTTTCTAATGCACTTTAACGTCGCCGTGCTTCTGTGGTTCTCTCTCCCTGGCAGCTTCAGCGTCTGAAGCGCTCTCTGTCCTTCAAGTCCATCATGCGCAGCAAGAGCGTCGAGAACTTCTTCCAGCGGTCCAACAGCGATGCTCGGATGCCGCCCGATTTCTTCACCGATCCGCCGCCCCCGTCCCCGCCCCTTCCGTCGGGATCCCCACTGGCCAGCGACGGCTCGCCATCCGTGTCTCCGTCCCTCAGCCCCAACCCTTCCCTGTCCTCTCAATCCCCGTCTTTAAGCCACTCCCCCTCTGGGTCCTCCAGGCCTCCAGACCCGGGCCGACCACAGCTGGTGCACTGCTTCCTGGAGCACGTGTTCCGACGGCCCACTTACTGCCAGCTCTGCAACAACATGATCGTGGGTAGGTCGTACCAATCCTCAGGAGGGCGGGGTCCCTCCCTCTGCTCATGCATCGTGACTCAAAAGCAGACCACGTTTGGCAGCCATCTGTAAACGCGGCACATAGAAATACTGAGTTTTATCGCCGCTCGTAGAAGTATGCAAATGCATGCAAATAAGCCCGCTCTCTTACAGTCGACTGTTTGGAGAAGAGATCAAACCGCAGACCTGTCATTTTGGTATGTGCTGAAATTCAAGCTTGTCAGACCTGATAATGGTATGGAAGCTGAAAACACATCACATTTGTATCCATGTGTGCCACAGTATCAACGACAGAAAAGTATAAGCTAATCAAGTTTTTAATTAGCATTGGCGCTGCCTAACAATGCTGTTAGGTCTTCACTTCGCTTTTGAAGGATTCATATGTACTCGAGTCATTCATCACACAATCTTTTCACTCCCATCGATATTTATCGCTCGTCGCATCACTTAACGGCTACATCTCGGGCACCTTTCCCACAATCCCCTCTTTGTCACGTTTCCCCATTTCTGCTTTTCCGTTGACTCAATCTGTTCCACCTCATTAGTCATATTTCATTATTAGTTATTTCTGTCCCTCTTCTTCGGCTGCTCTTACCTCTCCCTTCCTGCCCGTTTCGATCCGAGTCTGGGGTCCTTTGAAAACGAGTGTCGCCGGGCAACGGCGTCTCTCGCTGCGCGCACTTAAAATTCATAGTTTATTATTTATTGTCCGCTATCTTCCTGGAAAAGCCTGAAGCAGGACACAGGCCAAGTCCCAGCTCCATTAAACCTTAATATGTCCCTTTCGGCCCCTGAATATAAACCTGCAAAATTGCGAAAACAAAAGACACAGTCATCTGATGGTGTATTAAGTTTGTTCCATTCCGTATATCGTCTATCGACTGATCGGATACAGAGGTGTAATTGGCTGGAGCTCATCCCAGCCTGGACAGGACAGAGGTACACCTTGGCCAAGATGCCAGCCCATCGCAGGACGCGTACATGCTCAGACCCACAATGTGTGCAGCTTAGAGACACCAGTTAGTCCGGCTGCATGTCTTTGGACTGCAGGAGGAAGCCGGAGGACCTGAAGAAAGCCCATGCAACATGCAACCTCCACACAGGTGCAGCAGAACGGGGATTCAAAACCCTAACCCTAATGGTCTAAGGCAGGGGTGTCAAACTCCAGTCCTGGGGGGCCCTGCACATTTTTGGCTTCCCTTCATTTGACACACCTGATTCAACTCCTTGTGCTAATTACCACACAGCTCTTGAGCTGAATCATTTGTGGTGGAACAGGGAAATAACTAAGCTACACAGGGCTCCGCCGCCCCCCAGGACTGGAGGTCGACACCCCCGGTCTAAGACACAGTGAGCCACCATACCACCCAAATTACAAATGAATATTATTGGCACTTTTCAGAACAGATCAAGTGGTTGAAGGAAAAAAAAAAAAAAAGGTTTCTGACATTTGCTGAAAATTATATGTAGGGACTTAAAATAATTGGCATTATGTACCTTTAGGCTGAAGTTATTTTTGTCGTGTCGTAACCAATCAATCAGCGTTTCCGCCTGCTTTTTGACGGTGACCTTCTCTCCCCCGGGCAGGTAACTCGAAGCAGGGCCTCCGCTGTAAAGCTTGCAAGGTGGGCGCTCACCTGTGGTGCTCCTCTGAGCTCTCCCTGCAGCCCTGCAGCGGCAAGGTGAGGCCTCCGGGCATCCCGCCGCATCTCTGCCGCATCTCCACCGCATCTCCGCCGCGTCTCCGCCGCGTCTCCGCCGCGTCTCTGCCGCGTCTCTGCCGCGTCTCTGCCGCGTCTCCCCCACCCGTGCGTTCTGTACAGGAGCAAAGCTACCATGCCAGCTATTTACATTTGAGCTTTATAGAACTGGATCTCAGTCTCCGTTAATGGTAACAGGGTTTTGGGGCATGGATGTAGAGAAGGGTGTTTTTGTGGGGCGATGCCTGAACGGATAACAGCAGCCAGTAGACTTACTAGTAGTTAAAAAGAAAACTGACTCTACATAAAGTGGATTGTTATTGAGAAGTCATTCTACCCCAACACATTTATGCGGTTCTGTCAATGGGGGCGGTGATCCCACTGTCACTGATCCCAGAACAGTGCCCGTGAAGAGGAACAAGAATGTGTCTCTCCTCTTAGACAAAAGCCAACCATGTCCTGGAGAGAAATCAGACTTGTCCATAAATAGACGGAGCGGAAGGTTGAGACGTAGAAGCGAGAGAGGTGGATTATCCAATACTGTACCTGAGGTGTCCCTGTTCTTTTTTGGGCCAGTGGGGATGTTCTGAGCCAACAAGATCCTTTCATCCTCCTCCAGTCCCACTCATTGGCCCATTACTGTGGCCAGTTCACGGTGAGATTCAGTATACACCCAGTACTTTTCGTCACTTCGAAAAACGAACGGAGGTGCCACAGACACATTTAAGGAGGGCCTGACGCATTTGGAACCACGCGGAATCAGCCGGAACAGAGGGTCCTCCTGGGAAGCTGGGATGAAGGAGGCAGTGACTCACTCGGAGCACCAGGGCAGGGATTTATTCTGCCTGGAAGTCAAAGAGAACCAACAGAATCCTCACACTTCCTATTTGTGTAAGTTGTAGCCAACCTCAGACACTGAGCAGGTCCTCGGTTTGCAGAGAAGGCAGCAAATGCTTCTCATGTTTACCGCAGTCAAGATAATCGTCTTCCAAGCTTCCCCCTTTCCCTGGCAGACAGGTGGGAACCGTCCCGGAGCGGCAATGAAAACCAAGACGTTAATGACTCCGACGGCGGACGGTCGCGAGTTATAGAGCAGGAATGAAATTAGAAGCCTTATTTATTTATTGATCGCCTTTGACTGTTCAAGAGACGCTCCCCAGCACCCCCCCCCGTCATGCATAATAGAAGAGGAGCGCCAACGACACTGAGCTGTCACTCCGGAACCTTGAGTGCAGTTGGCGGAGGAGGGAGGATGCAGCTGCATTATTATTTTTACAAAAACACCGCATTGCCTGAGGTGCTTGATGCGAGATTAGGGGGAATGAGCTTTTGCCCCAGGCGCTGATTTGAGCCCGGTCCCATGGCATTTCTGGCAGAGTACAGGCTCTTCTTAAAGGCACATGGGCAAGTCAGGGGAGTGCAACGTCTCTCATCGCAGTCCTGAGCCACTGCGGCAGTCCGGTTCCGGTTCCGGTTCCAAAGGCGGGATGACTTGCCCCAGAAGAACCACAGTCTGCTAAAATAACGATCAGCTTTTGGTTAACAGTTAAGGTTGAACAAAGGCAATGATCCACATCAGAGATATTTCTGTCTCCTCTGCAATAAATGCATTGCAGTGAAACACTTCCTCTATCTACATCAGGGGTTCAGCTGCTCGTTCTGTTAATTATTTGGTTCTCTTTCCCTGCCAGCTCCTCTTTCTCCTTGGTTATCGCTTTTTCTCTCCATTGTTGTTCTTTCTGTCAGACCGGGGCCTTCAAACGGAACTTCAGCTCGCCGTTGCTCAACAATGACCAGCTACGCACCCTGAAGGAGGCCCCCCCAGCTCAGGGTAAGATGCCACACCAAGGGTTTGCACCCGAGGCTGGAAATCAGCAAGGAACAGAAAACACGGTGGCTGTAGCACACAAACTTCCCACCCCTGTCGACCTTTGTCCTTCTCCCTTCACCTCATCGGTTAAAATAGCGATTCTCCTCACTTCCACATCCTTGTTTCAGCACCTCTATTGAACTTTCCTCAAATATCACTTCTACCTTCAGTTTCATCCCAAATGCTCAGAACTATTTGTTAGGCCACTTACACTGAGAAAGTCAGGTGATGCATCCAATCCCATCCCATCCAATCCCTATATAACAATGATGTTTCTTATCCATCAAACCCTCCAATTATAAATAGAGGTCCTCACCCATGGATGTTCTATATTCCTGTCATTGTAAGTAGGTCGCTTGAATCCGTAGCCCAGTGACATGGCGACCGCTTGACACAGAGGTTTATTTTTCACACGACGGCTCAGCGGCTGAAGAGTACGGTCTCTGTGGCTTGGCGGTAAGGGTCTGCCTGTGTCTCAGAACAGGGGAAGGGCCGGGTAGACCCTGTGTACGAGACCCTGCGCTACGGGACCTCCCTGGCCCAGATGAGCCGCTCCAGCTTTGGCAGCATGTCCGAGTCGCCCACCTGCAGTATTGTACGTGGAGGGGCTTGGGGGGGGGGAGGGGGTCCTGCTCCTGACATCTGCTTTTGGTAGTTTTAGACTAGCTGACATCTTTGGGGGAAAATGGAGGGTGTCTCACTGCTTATAACTGTGTGACATTTGCACAGGACGAGGGGGGAGAAGAACGGGAGGAAGGCCAGCACCCCCCGGACGAGGGGAGTTCTCTAGAGATGCCGGGTAAGACCCCACCTCTGGAATCAGGTCAGTTCAGTTCATTCCCAACTCTGCCCCTGCAGCTGTCTAAACAAAGACTCAACAGCGATCACAAGTAGATTTAAGTTAACTGAAGCTCTCAGAAGTTGTATCTGTGAAGGAAGAGCTTTCAAAGTCTTTTACTTTGCATGCAGATCCTTCGGTCATGTTAGTCTAGTGAACCTTAACTCCAATACCATGGATTGTGCTCATTAGCTTACGAAACTTTATCCTCCATCAGTTCTGTTGTTAGTTTCATCCCGTCGTAACTCCGGCTTGGTCCAGAAGGCACCTGTGCTCTTGTGGCTAATGTGTCTGAGGGCACTTTAACTGGGAATCCAATACAAACAAATACCTTCTTTGTTGAAAACGATGGGCCAGAACTCACTGTGACACCATAATGCTCACTCTCTCTGCAAGAACCCTCCCCCCAGGAGAACGGGAAGGCAGATCCGGAGGACGGAGGTGGTCCAAAGGTAAGGTGGCCAGGACGTCGATAAATCATCCATACTATAAAAATGCTCCCACGAGCCCTCAGTGCAGAGAGCTCAGCCGGTATCCCTGTTCTCCGTCTCGCCAGGCTCCCAAGATTCACTCCATCCATACTTACGTGGCGCTCTACAAGTTCCTGCCACAGGAAAAGAATGACTTGGAGCTGCAGTGAGTATATTTCTCTGTGTGTCCGTGTAGCCTGTTACTGCATTAGTATGTCTGCTACCGCAAGCAGAAGAACTGACTATACATGTTCCAGTAAGATTAGATTTTGGCCATTGTAGTTTATGCATCTACATGCAGATTTATGCAACATTTTCACATGAATGGCAGGGATAGCATTCTGCCCAAGGTTGTGGACCAGGCCGTAGTTCCCTTTATCAGCTGCTTGACCTGATTTATTGCAGTTAGTCAGAGCTATATAAACAAGCAAAAAAAATCTATTTGCACGAACGTGTCGGCCGAAGAGCCAAAGGTAACAAACAGATGTGTGTGCATGGGAATTACACAGAGAGGGAAAGACAACAGGCAGGGAAGAGTGCAAGAAACATCAAAGGAAGGAGGAAGTGGAGAGGCGGGTCGTGGCTGGGGATTTGGAGATGCTGTAATTGTGTTTGCAGGGAGGTGGTACGAGGGTTCAGGGAGGTGCAGGGGAGTCAGGTAGCGGGAAAGATGGAGGATAGAGAGAGGAGGGCAGCGGAAAGAGCAGCATGGGCAGGTAGCAGAGGTACATAGCGAATGGTCTCTGATCGGGCCATCTGGCGTCTCGCTGGGGTGGGTCAGCATGGGTCCGCACGCCCTGTGCGGATCAGGCATCTGTGCCCCGCAGTACGAGCGGGAGTCATCGGTCCCGGAGTCGGCCCAAAAACAGTGACCCCCCTCCCCCACCTACGTAGGTCACATGATACTGCACAGATCCCAAGTAGAGGTCAGTTACGCATCTCTGTGAAATGCTATATTAAATTCACACGGTCCCTGGAGGAACTTCCCATGAATATGAAGGCGAAACGATTTTGTATATAACATGTGAAAATTGACCATGATGACCTATGACCCTGAGCAGTAGTAAGTGGTGGAAGATTGATAGAAGGTTGTAGTGGGCTAATGAAGATGTTTGCAATATTTATATGACAAATTGATTGCATGAACCATGACAGCAGCATTGCCTAATTTGCAGGGTTTTTCCAGGGACCATGAGCCCCAACAATGATGATCGAGCCTTTGTTCATGCTTTTTATTTCTGGGATCTCAAAGACAGGGTTTAGAGAAATTGATATCAGGATTTTTGTTAGGTTGGGAACGTAAGAGGGGATATAATTCATTCAGAGGGGTCAACCTTATCATTAGCCAATGATATGTCTTGAAACAGTGAGTGACAGGGAAGGGGGCTCTCTGGAAGCCAATCTGAGGGAACCAAGGAAGCACCAGTTTAGCACATTGTGTATCACAGTGTTTCGGGAGAGAGGCGGGACCTCCAGCAGATCTTTGTAGTCCTGTTTCTTTATTTCACATTCCACATTTCCCATTTGCCTCCAGCCCTGGCGATCGAGTTCTGGTCATGGACGACTCTAACGAAGAGTGGTGGAAGGTGGGTAAGGACTAAAGCATCCTGTAGATATTTGCCAGCCTCACGATGGGGCAGGGCATGTTCAAAAATAGTGGTTCTGCTTGTTTTCAGGTGCTGTTGTCCTTTGTAGTTTATGACAGACAAATGCATACAAGATCCTTTCCACATGTATACAGATTTGATCTATGTTAAGAAAAAGCTCAAGAGAGTTATTACTGCTCATCAAAAAACACCCAGGAATTCGTGGTACTCTGGCGGTATGGAAACTATCTCGTCTCCACACTGCGCAGGGCAAGAGTGGAGACAGGGTGGGCTTCTTCCCAGCCAACTTCGTGCAGAGGGTCCGGCCGGGAGAGCGAGTGTTTAGGGTCACCCAGGGTATCCATGGAAACCGAGAAATGGGCCAAATGACCGTAAAGGAGTCTCAGGTAAGACGAGACGCCGACGGCAGTCGACGGTCCTCTTCCGGGAACGCCTCAACCTTTTTGGGTCCCCGGCGACTGCTTGCCTGTTATCTATTATCTCCTTTGCACATTGCATCGGACGAAAGCATCTGCCAAAGAAACGCAAGTGCGAAATGCCGCTTGCTTCAGTGGCGTGTGACTTCCTCTAAGCTCACTCCCTGTTCTTCCCCTTAATGTTATACCCTTTAACATTCCGATCCTCTCCCTCACTGCCATTTTAGACTTTCCTCCATGACCATATTTGTTCATCTCTGTATTCCTTACTTACGTTCCTCCTTATTCCATCTATGGCTTCAGATCTGTGTGGGAAAGATAGAGGACAACGATGGCTTCTTGAAGCTGAGCAGCGGGAAGAAGAGGGGCCTGGTCCCTTGCAATTCCCTCGAGGAGATATGAGACGCGTGGATCTTTCATCTCCGGCACTCTACTTTATCCAGCCTATCCTCCTGTAACCCAAAAGCAAAACACAGGGCTGGGTCAGGACCGCAGGACAAAGGATATTGCTTCAAAACTCCTAATAACCCAACACCCATCAGGGGAGAACAGGAAAAAGGAGAAGGTGGTCCTCGAAGAGACTGAGCAGCAAGTTAAATTTCAGAATGATGTTCCTATCTACCCCACTCGGCCTGGCAAAAAGGAACAACAGAAATCCATTAACGTTACGAGACTGGCTCCAGGAAGAGGAAGCGCCAGGCTGCTTGTGGAGCATATTGCTACATCTTTCTTGGGGAGTCATAACGAGGCTGGACCCAGGGGATCGCGGCTTTCGAGCCAGAACCTTCAGTGGTCGTCTGAACCAATCGGGGAATTAAAGGGATCAACCGCTTGGTCCCCACACCAAGACTCTTACATTCTGGAGACAGCTGGGGCGCAGATGTCTTCATCCCAGATCCCTTCTGTGGTAGAATCACTTTTCTCCTGGATGTCCGTTAGGTTGGGGCTAAATCAGGGAGAAGGGCATCACGTGACAGGACGCTTCTCGTGACCGTATATGGGGATCTAGGTGGACATTATATTTCAGAGGTCTTGCTTTGTGTATAGCTTTCATTATTACAGGATGTTCTGCTGGTCTAAGGTACACAGATACTCCTAGCAGAGTAACATCTCAGGTCCGCTGTGGGGAGATCTATTAAGAGTAACATTGAGGTGTGCCAGTGAAGGCTGTTCTTTTTTGTACTTTACATTTGGCCACTGGAGTTTAAACTGGGTCCCTGAGCTGAGACCATTTCCAGTCTATTTTGGACCTGTAGCGCCAGTTGCTATTTCTGTTGATCCGTTTTCTTCCGATTTCCGCAAGAACAAGGCCTGGATCTTCACAGGATACAGTAATTACAGCCGTACGCTGCTTTACTTAACCATGTTTAATTGACTACACACCAGTGACGTCCACACCTTGCAATATTACACAATACAATTAAAAGCCTAAAATCTCAGTTTCTGTTGGGAAAATGGCATTTTTCTTTTTCAGGAGACTGGTACCAGTCACAGTGTTATCATCAGATATGAACAGCAAAAAGAAACATGACTAAGATATTCGGTGGAATTTCCCTATAAGGGTTTTGCAGTGAACTGATTCTGTAAAAATAATTTCACTCAAAGCACCCCCCCCCCCCGTGAGTGAAAACCCTGATATTTTCTTGTCGATGCTGCGCTACAAGAACAACAAACAAAAGCAACTGGGGAAGACAAATGAAGTCCTTGATCTCAGTCCAGCTGGCAGGCGTGCAAACTCATAAATGCCAAAAGTCTGTTATCTCATTAGAGGAGAATAAAAATTAGAGGAGCGATAAACAGATCGTGTTGTTTTTGTGCAGGGTAGAGGTACTGATCAAGGCAGGTGAACAGAGGTGACTTTCTGAGCTGTGTAATGGGTGACCCCATTTCCGGGGCATGGACATTTTGCCCTGTGTTTTGCCCTCATTTTGTTGAGGTCAGGCTAGAAGTTAAGTCTAGGTCCCTTGTTGCTCCGCAAAGACACCTCATTCCGGCCTCATCTAGTTACAAGCCCCCTCAAAAACGTTCCAGCTACCCGACACGATCTATCTTGTTTCCGGTTACTTCTTTCCAAAATAAATCGTATACCTTAGGCTTTTTATATTAGTAGTTGGATTCTAACCGAAGTGATTGATAAGTACATTATTTATGATATATAGCGCCGATCTGGATGTTAAATATGAAGGCTTGTGCAGGAGTTTCCAGTTAACCAGCTGCTGTCTTTTGTGTGAAGTAACAGCTCGAGGGCTGCAGGATCAGTGAGACATTGGCCTTCACTACACTGTACTGGCCTTGAAAGCGATTACCGATTTTTATTTATGAAGGTGTGCATTTAAGGAAATACATTCTAGTCACAGAAGGATTGTGATGATGTAGATCTTTGAGGCATTTCATTAGACATCGTCGCTCCCATCACAAAAATATAGAATATTTAGATAATAAGCTAAACTGTTTAGATACTTGTTCAGCTTCTGCTACAAGCCATTTCACACTTCTCAATTATATCCTCACCATTTTTCAAGACATGACTTTGTCTCCATGTTTTGCTAATGTAAAATAAGATACAGTTTTACTTTCACCATGGCTAAGGGTCCACTGGCCACAGATATGTGAAATACGAGAGATGACCTTTAGATGGAAAAAGAATAGTCCATTCGTTTTTTGCCTATATTAAAAACGAAATAACCTGACAATAAGGGAATCACGAGTCTAAATCTCCCTCAATCCTGGAATCGCAGGGCATTAATCGGCTTAGCAAAGAGCTACAATTGCAGCAAAGCAGTGGGTGGTCACAGGCTACGTGTTCTCTCCTCGCTGCCGACTGTGAACTTGATTCACGTAGATGGTCTGTATTATCCACTGTTATCAGAGGTGTGTTCTTGGCAAGGAACCATTTTAAGCGTCGCTTCAATAAAGTTTCAGAAGATAAACATTCAGCTGTCTGGTTGGCTCTGTTTCCACCCGGTCTGTTCTCTGCATTTTTCCATTTGCATCACGGGTGACGAAAAAGACCGACCGTGCAGGAAAACGATTATGAGAGAAAAGAATCTCGAAGATCCTTGATCACTATTCAAGGGAAAAAAAAAACAACAGTTTGTGCGTAACACTATAAAGAGTGTGACTCAGAACAGGCGGTTAACAGGGAAAAAGGCGCCGGAGTGTCAGCTTGTGAATAAACCCAGCAGCTTGACCAGACCTGGTAGAGATCATACAGTGAAGGTGAATGGAGAGCAGTGAACCATCACTGCAGCTGATCTCGGTCACACGCTGCATGATGGTCAGCATTCAGCTTTGAAACCCAGAAATCCTGATGGAAAAATAAGCAGTCGGGTCCGAACAGACCGGGTTAGGGCACCATACCCATAACCGGCAGGTCGCCAGTTCGAATCATAGGGTTGGCAGAGAGTAATTTCACCCTTTGGCCCTTGATAAAGACTGATAACCATCAATTGCCGACCCTCCTTGCCCCCCCCCCCAAAAAAAAAACAATACAGTGCTTCCCAAACAGGAGGACACCAAAACACAGCTAACAGAAGCTAGTTTTCTTAACCCAGTCGCCCATCTTATCCGCAAAGGGCCAGTGTGTGTGCAGGTTTTTGGGATAAGCTGTAGGTCAGCTGTTCAAACCCAGGTGTGAGGACTTCTCAGCCGATCACTCCTCTAATTAGTAATCTAATTAGGGAGTTGCAGCGAAAACCCGTATGCACAGCGGCCCTTTGCGGATTAGATTGGCCACCCCTGTCTTAACCCCTAACATCCCACTTAAGGAGTCTGACTCGGTAACTGTCAGGGCCAGCGACAGTCACAGTGAGTGCGGAGCCGTGCATCGCGAACAGGCTCCAAATGGGCTTCCCTGCTTCAGTTCCAGTCCCTTATTATGAAAGAAAGCCCAAAAAACCAGACACACCGTCCCTGATGGCGTTCCATGCAATTTACCTCCCCAGAATTCCATCTGGCCTGTCTGCGGGAATATACACACGACTGGCGTCAACAACAGGGAGCCAGAAATATTTACCGAACGTCCCACACCCCAAACCGCCGCGTGATCATAAACGCACAGTCATGCCAGTCGCACGTGGCGGCGAGCGTTTGCCGTGCAAAATTTCATGTGCCACTCTCCCCTCTCAGTAAAGCCATAAAAGCGATTCGGATAATCGACAACAGAGGAGGTGACGCGCGCATATTCCAGCATCTGCCCTTATCGGTGCTCTGTGCTGCGAACGATGGCATAAACAATGAGGAAGGTATTCTGCGGTGATGTGCATTTTCCGTCGCATCGATTCTCAATGAAAACACAGACCAATATAGCAAAATATCGGGAGGGGTTGGGAAGGTGGTACGAATTCCTGTAGGGCGGCGCCAAAACCTGCACATTTAAATCCGGAACTGGTGAGCTCTCTGGAACCAGGTAACAAACCAGAGTAATTCTCACCCAAGTCTTCTTAGTGGCCTGAATTAAGAATCACTTCCAACAGAAGAGTAGAGAAGCCGCCAAGACAAACGACACATTCAATATCTATCAAAAGCCCCCCAATTCTAATGGGAGCGACGGTGGTTTGCCAAGTTAGCTCCTCTAACATACCCCATCTGCATGGGGGCTGTAAAGATATTTTTAGGTATCCCACACAATTAAATGCACCACCCGTCGCATGTTGTGCCGCAGATGCGCATCATAGCATAAATATAACGCCCGAGACATCTGCTGCGATACTGCGCTCGGCCGCATCACTCTATTATTCACCAGCGACCCCATTACATCAGAACAAATAATCCACTGTGCAAAAATACTACATCTGCAGGGTCAATGACGAGACGCGTTTCGTCACTCGCTGCTTCGTTTTCGTCCTGCTTCATGCATGTTTCTGCTAGACAATTCTTCCAGAAAAAAATGATGGGAGTGCAGCCAGAAGCAAGTTAACGCAGGGGAAAGAAGCGCCTTTGATCTTGGAACGACGCGTCTGCCTGGGCCCCCCTTGCTGCCAGAGGAAGACCCGCATCCATTTTTTATTTCATTAACAATGGTCACAGTATAACTAATACATAAATCACATTACCGCTGACAAAATCCATAAATGAATCAACATTCCCATTGACATTAAAGTACTTTTCTCCTCAAAGGTTCAACAGCAGCAGCCTGATCATTAACCACTACAAATCCTATGACCTGAAATCGACACGTTGTCCTTGTTCCCCAGTAACCCCCTTTAGCCTGCAATCATTAATGCATCTGATGAATTTTCCTTTTCAGTTTTGGCATTTATCACATTAATGGAAAAAAAAAAAAAAACAAAACAATGTTGACACAGTTTCATGTTCATGGGCGAGACACGAAAATAACTGAGATGGAAACACATTGCTGACAAGCTGAGATCATCATTCCTGGGACTCATCGCCTTCATCTTCTGGCTGGAAAGTGAGGTTAGTCTGCATTAAATGCTGGTTTTATTAATAAAAATAACTCATATTTCACAGAGGATATCCAGCTACTGTGAGGTGACTGAAGTACAGGTTCACTTCCACACCCAGTACGTTCATGTTACCTCTGTATACTCTGTCATTCCCAGTGGCCCAAAAATACCAACCCAATTTGACCACTATACCTTTGGCGCAACCTGCCACCAAGCCCTGCTGTCACTCATCCCTATTCGCTCCTGACATTTGTTCCCCTTCTTCCCTTAACCTTCCAATCAAACCACTTTCACCCCCCCCCCTGATTTCCATCACAGACCCTCTGATCTTTGTCATTCCTCAAGCTAGTTCTGACCTAAAGCAAATATTAGCTTCCTGTAGCGACGCTCCTCACCGTGGGACATTTCACTGTGACGTCCTGCTAGCCCATTTCCAAGCCCGAGCTCCGGGGATTCTCCATAGCACACAAAATGGCATGTGTGGGGGCGCGCACACACACACACACACAAACACACACACCAGTCCCTGTACATGGCTGAAACTAGGAAATGGGGGCAGAGAGAAGAAAAATGCTATTAATGTCATTGATATTAATCACCCGGGTCACTGGTGACCCTTCATGCAGATACCGTCCACATTAAATTCAGTACTGCTGCCCATAAACCCTCATCCTTTAAATTAAAGCCTCACGCTACCCGTGCTAAAATCACACAGTAGCAGCTGGTTTTCCTGTCCACCGCGTTTTGGCCATTTTTCTTTTTAAAGGGACAATAACATAAGCAGCCCTTCTCCAAAACCCTCCCCCCACCCCCCCAAAAAAAGCCAAGGAAGCAACCGCAGAGGGGCAACCGGTCAATCAGTAGAAAGGGAACAAACGATGACATCATAAACTCAATCCGGTCCTCAGGGACTCCCGGGCCAGTCCAAGTCTTTGCTCCCTCCCAGCAAATGTGGGCAGTCTGCCAGGGAGATAAAACGTGCCAACATAAACCGTGACCCAAAGCTGAGTTCACCTTTACAGATCACCTCGATCTCTCCCCGTTTCTGCATCCCTGCCTCTTAACCGATTCCATCGCCGGTCTTATTCACTGGCCTCGTGGTCCCTTCCAGGGGCAGGCAAGGGTTATGTAATCAGCGGAATGCATCCACCTCTCTTGCAGCAAGCCGGAGGAGCACAGGAACGGAAGTTCTGCCAACTCCTTTTGGTGGATACATCTTCATTTACGGCCCTTACCCCCCCCACGGTCTTCCAGACCACTATTTGGGGGGGCCATCCTCCCCTAACTGTTGACAACCTTTGCTGAAGATAAGTGGCAAATTGCATGCCTCTCTGTCAGAGGGTCCCATATAGGGAAAGTGCAGCCCCACTGGTTTGCTGGTCCATGTCCTCTGCCTCTTATTTGTGACACACTGGCTGTAAACAGGAGCAAAGCGATTGCATGAAAAACAAGACTTTACACGAAAAAAAAAAGTAAATTGTAAAAAAGAGCAGAGCATGATTTTTCATCATGCCACTTACTGGATTAGGTCGTTGTCTAGAGCTGTTATGTACGCTCAGGACCAGCAGGAGGCACCGTTTGGGATTTAAGCCATCGCACATTACCATGGTGATTGATGACGGGCCCCTTGGCCAGAGCCGCCTCAGGTAATGAAATCCAGCTGGCCGTGACTGGACTGATTACATCGTTAGGGATAAATAGTGTGAACCGTGTTGACAGAGGAGTGAGTTTCAGGCACTGGCGTATTTGCTGCTCCGTTGTAGATTTCCCCATTTGGGACACAGATCTCTCTCTAATGCGTTTCCCCACCCCAGCTGAGCTCGGCGCTGGAAGGGGAAGCGTTTTGTCAGTGGTGCTGTTTTTGGCCCGACGCATAAAGACAGCGTCGCGTAAAGAGCATCGTTACGGCTAATGCTTTTATTCATAACTGCAGCTGCTGACATATATGAAGGCAGCTTACAGGGACTGTTACGGTAGATCAGGGTCTGTTGCCTCACTTCTCTTTCCCGGTATTGGGACCATTTTCAAACATTTTGACCGCAGGTTTTTGCTCCTTCACTGCATTCGAGATCACATTGAAGCTCTGTACTTTTTGACACTATTACAGGGAAGATTTATTCTGTTTAGTGTCACATTCAGGGCTGCAGTTGGAGGCATGACCCCCCCCCCCCCCCCCCCCCCCCACCGACAAAGCAAGTACAGGGGCGAAAAATGGGGTAGACCCGGCGGGGCTTGTTTAAATTGCCACCCCAATGCAATGGCCTGGGTATAAACCGGTATCCCCCCCATTTGACAAAAAAAGCTTAT
>JAODKE010000126.1:347107-362473 GCA_026779605.1 Mormyrus hasselquistii
ATTTATTCTGTTTCGTGTCACATTCAGGGCTGCGGTTGGAGGCATGACCCCCCCCCCCCGCCCAGACTGACAGATCAACACCAGGCCACACAGTCACCATTTGCACATAAAGCTAGATCTTTCAAGCAGAAACCCCCCCCCCCCCATGCCCCCAACGGTTTTTACTACAGTACTCCCTTAAGGAACAAGACCTGCTTATCCTTGGAGACACAAAGGTACCACCCACTAGCACCCCTCCCCCCTCCCCATTCTCACCAAATCAGCCAAGTGGTGGGCGTGGCCCATGCCATCACCCCTGACAACATCGCACGGAGACGAATCCCTATTTTCTGGTCCGATAAGTAAATATAGATAGACGTAAAAATGGAAACCAAAATGAAGGAAGGGATGAAGTACAACTGTTGGAACACAGACCAGCCTGCTAGCTGTGAGAACATCGACCAGCTGATTTTCCCCAAGCTGGGTTTGGGCCCCATCAATGGGCAGTGATTGCACTCAACTGGGCGCCCAGGACCCTACAAGGTAGGATTTTCCTGTTTTGGTTAAAAGTACTAAGTCAAAATGCTTCGTTGTGGTATATTGAACTGGTTAGGCTGACTGTGTCCACTCCAACCTGCTAAAGCAGGGCAACAGGAGAAGTTTTTAAAAACCAGCCACTCCGAAAGGACCACGAACCATGCCAACAATTCACCACAAGGGGGCAGCATTGCAACCTGACAGGAGGAGAGCTCATGGACCACCATAGCAAGATGGAGGACGGTGTATGATGGTAAGGTGGGGGGGGGGGTCTGGGCTTCAACCCTCAACAGCTTCTTGCAGGGAAAAAAAGTGCCAGGTGGCAGAGGCTACACCCAGTCAATGTAATGGTTCTAAGTTGTATGGGGTCAGTTCAAATACTGAGACCTGCCACAGTGCATAGACCCATTCAGAGAATGTACTTTGCAGCAAGAGAAGATTTTAAAATGGTTTGTTGCAGAACTGGTGTAAAGGGGATGAGGAACCATATCTGACCAGCGTGAAGCTACCACAGACCTTTTTCCACCACTTTACAAAATGACCACAGTAAATTTACAAGCTCAGACAAAGCAGAAGGAAAAACAGGCAAATAAAAAAAGCAGCAGTAAATCGATGGCAGTTTGAGGACACTGAAAATCTATAACGGCTCACTCCTGCCTCACGACCTCCAACCTGCACACCAGCCATCTGTGCTGCCAGTTCCCAGCATGCCTCACTGTTGCATGTAACTCACTAATGGAGACATGCTTGCTTAGGACCACTCCCTCACCACTTGGCTTCATGCCACGTCCTTTGGCTTGGCCACTTGCCCCCCCCTTCTACCGGCTTTCTATGCTCCTGGGGCACCGTCTCCCGCCCCTTCTCAGACACCCTGCCGGGGAAATCCAATCACGCCGCCTGGATGGGAGCCCTGATCTCCAGTGTGATTCCCACCTCCTCATCGCCGCCAGCTCATCCTCCAGCACGCTGTTGTCTCTTTGCTGGGCTCGTGGCCTGACGACAGCTATTAAGGACATTCCGATAGCCAGCTGAGGCTCAGCGAGCTTAAGAAGCAAGATTGGCGATTAAAAGCACGTCCTGCTGTTTTTGGGCTTCATCTGGCTTTACACTGGGACTGGTGTACATCTGGGAGATTAGACAGGAAGGGCTAAATGAAAACCTAAGACCTGGTTGACCATCAAAGGCCTAAATAATCAAACCCAGTCAACACAACCCCCTAGATCCCAGTCAAGTGGGTGAAGACCTCAACCCAAAGTTATACCCTTGAGGCCCATGACCTTTACAACAATTAAGAACCTTTATGAACGGGGGGGGGGGGACCAGGTGAGTGGTCAAGTTCCGATAGGAGCGTAGAGAGCTCGTCAGGCTACCGCTCCATAGCAAGGGGAGCTATTCCTGAACCGGGGCGGATAGTCGTGCCGTGTGGCCGGCTCCGGATTCTAGGTCAGCTATTCAAGAAGGGGGAGCTGGAGGACCAGCTGGCCCAGGAATCTGGCGGCTGACCCACTTCAGCAGGTTCTCCAGATTCCCTGATACGAAACGGCACTTCATCGCCACGCTCACACACCCCTCAGCAATCGTCTATTTGAGGAACGGCAAGATGTGGCAGATAAGGGTCACCAGCGTTCCGGGTGCTTTAACGCGTCGCTTTAACTCAAAGTTGCTTTTCCTGGCGGAGCCAACGGCAAGGCACGGCAAAAAGGGTACCGCCAACCCTCTGCATGATGGAGATAGAAATTAATGATTGAAAAGCTGAGGGCTGCCACTTATACTCTCTCCCAATAATAAATCACAGCCCCCCCCCCCCCTGCTCCTGGCTCTCTGCAGCAGAACCCTGGTCCTCATTCAAATTGTCAGTTTTATTAAAGAACCAATACTGAAACCAGCCCCTCCCAGCCTAAAGCAATGTAGCGACATCAACGGTGTCCTTAGGGGGATTTATATTTTAAAAAGGGCAACTTCATGCATATTGCCTTAAAACTCACCGGAGGCCTGTTCCCAGCCTTTGAGTGGCTTCCTTCTGGGCAGCAAATCCACTGCCCGGATCGCAGGACACAAAGGAGAAGAGCCACTTTTACTCCAAGAGCTGTTCAACTTTTGAACTCGAAGCCACTATTACCCTCTGCCTTTATGCACCAAACCCCCTAGAGGTATAACCACATTCTCATTCCCCTCCACCTATTCACCTCCCCCTTTTTGCATCATGTTAGTCTGTTAATTCTCTTACATGCAACTGTAATTTTGCACCTTATGTATATATCGAGAACCATTTTATTACCATTATTTTATTTTTTTGTTCCATTTCTTTAATGTCTGGTTCCGTGTGAGAGACACTGCTCTACCTGCCTCAATTCGCCCCTCGGGGACAGTTTTTTTTCCCCATTTGGTGTGGGACAGATAAAGGTACCAGATTTTGAATGCTGTACACCTCAATGAGCTAGCCAGCTAAGTTCAGAACAGTCATTAAGGATGCGGACAAGGCGATCCGCACATTACTGCCAAAGTTTAGTTTGATTAATGCGATCGCTCTGCTGGGCTCAGGCCTGCTCGAAGCTGGATGTGGGCACTGCACCAAATGGGGAGTATCGTGTTCAGGTACAGTACAGGGCAAATGGGCCAACTGAGTACACCCCCTTACACCCCATGCTTCTTGAGAATGAGCTTAAACTGCCATGATCTCGCCAAGATGTTATTTCTGAAAACCAAGGCACAGACTGTACAGACCAACAGCACAAGTCACTTCAGTGAGCAGATGTGTTAATAGAAGCAAGGACACAGGCTCTGCTCAACCAGAAGGGCATTGCGAACGGGTCCTGCAGGGTCAGGGGTCTGAAAGACAGCCTAACCTGTAGAGAAAGGAATCCAGATCCTCTATACAATATTAAAAACAAACTCCACACTAAAAATGTCACCAATAGTTTGGTCACAAAATTCATCCTGTTTATTAGCCGACACATCACACCAGTGTACATCACACCAGTGTACATAATCAGGGGTTGAGTGATTCTGCATCTTGCACTTCAAATCTTAAGACTTCACACAAAAGCATAAATGACGAAGGCCACCTGGCTAGCTGTCAGTGTAACGTTACGTAGGCAGAAAATCAGCAGCCCAAGCCGATTAAGCACCGCTGTCGAGCGTAATGACCATCCCTTCAAGCGGCACCCGCCGATTCGCGGGTTCCCAGCAGGCCTTAACGCAGGAACGCACTGGGCGGACCGCCCACTCTGAGATCTTCGCTTGGGACTTCAGTACAAAAATGCGCGACCGTCGTGAAACGCTGCACAAGCCAGACCGACTTCAGAAGTGAAGATTCAGGTCTGTCAAAATCACAAGAACCTGGCCGTTTTCAAGCCAAGTAAACGCGCATGATGAAATGCTGGGCAGAAATGAATAAAGTGATCCTACACTCCCCCATTGTTTTCTGAAATTCACATTACCATGGAAACCAGTCTCCACTGCCCCTACCTAAACCCCCCCGAATTACAGTCAAGAGACACCCCCAGTCTCCCATTACAATAACTTATCCATTACCCAGGAGTCTCACAGCGGCACTGGTCCTAGGTATTGGATTTCGCAAGATCGCCTAATGTGTTTACACAGACAGGAACAAATAAGGCACCGGCATCCAGCCCCACGCGCCACTGTAAATGTTTGAAAGTCGTCGTGTGTGTTTAAAAGGCGAAGCAACTTGCTACTTTGGGAAGCACTTTCCCCACTGAGAGCTCAGGTCAAGTAAGAACAGGGACCCGGGACCGAAGCTTTACCCTGTACACGCCGAAGGTAAAGCTAGGAAGGGAAGTGCCTATTAAAGCACCAAGAGGGCAACGGAGACCAGGAGATCACAACTTGGTGATCAACACTGCCCAGGCTGGAGGTAAACAAGCCAGACAGCTTCAGGGACTGCAACAGCAGCAGATAATTTAAAGGAGGCCTGTGCCTATTTACCAACACGGGAGCGGATATTACAAATGCATCCAAAATGACAGGGGGGGTTGAATCAAGTAGATATGCTAAACTACAGCAGATTGACCTACAAGTCAGTATCTATTTACAGACACAGCTTGAAGGCACATCAGAGGTCATTTCAGACAAGTGAGCTAGATCCTCGCGAAATGAAAACCGGGAGTCGAGTAACATTGCTAAAGGTAGGAAGGTACTGAAGTTTAATACCATGTCAGCTGCTGTGACACGGCAGGAATTAGGGTCCATTAACTTGAGATAAAGATGCATGAAATGAGCATATAGCATGACTTGCATGAAATGGGTGTTAGAATGAATTAGTTTACTTCAAGGGTTATCCAGTGGGATAGTTAAGCTGTTCTTGGTGACTGAAAACCTCTCAATGTAGTAAAGAAACACATTGCAAAGGGGAAATTAAATACTGAGCCTGGGGTGGCAGATTAACATCCCCCCTCCCCACACACACGCGTTAAGCCTCCAAATAAACCCAAAAAGTCTCAAACTTGCCCTCAGCTTGCTTCTAAATAGAGCAGCGTTACTCCAATTTGACAAAGCACCACACAGGATGGCAGTGATGTCATCAACTGCCATACATGCCTGCTAGCCCATATCACCATCACACCAAGCAAAGTTAATGGGGCCAGGAACGATTACTGGGAGGAGAATTAAACAGCCATCATAGTTCAGTGGTCAGACAGCTTAAGGCAGTGAGTCTCTGGGTAGTTTATTTGGTCAATTAACCAATTATGATGCACACAATGCAATGTACAAAACAGAAACTGAGAATCCAAAATGAGCTAAACTCATGCCATTCAAAGGCAAGTAAATACAATACCTCACATTTAAAGAAATATTCTACTGCACTTTAAAGGTTACTACCCAACCCAAACATCCTTTCCTACAAAGTTTAACCAGTAGGTGGACTGACTGGCTTCAGACTGAAGAAATCACGCAAGTTGACCTCTTGCGCCACAGGCCGTGGGATCTTGCGCTCGTTGAAGAGCTTGGAGAGGTTGGTCTCCATTGTGAGGCGGCGTGGGAGTCGCATGCGCAGGGCGAACAGCTGGCTCAGGTCATCCTCCACTAGGGGGCGCTGGCCGTAACCCACAAGGCGCTTCTGCCAACTCTTGCTGGACCGCTGCCGCTGCTTCTGCTGCAAAAGTCATGGCACCCAGTTCCTCACACATCACAAGCCCCTGCCAACAGGGGGAACCCTACCAGCAGCTTTCACTCCTTGCTGTACCATGTACACCACACAAAAAGTACCAAGACTGATGATCACTCAAAGTTTAAAAGCCTAAATGGCTCAACTGCGAGCCCCATCACCGCCAAGATGGGAACATCTACGGTACCTTCAGCCTGGAAGCATAAGGGTCATGGTGAACCTGGTGTCTGTTCAGACTTTCCTGTGAATCAAGCAGCCAAAATCAAAAATAAGCCGCACGATACCCTGCTCTCGTTGACAAGTCAGGAGAACACCTGCCCAATCACACCATCCTCTACTTGAATATTGGAACCGGTGTGTACAGCAGGGGTGTGGAACCTGATCCATGGAGAGCCAGTTGAGGTGTTTGGGACGACCTCACAATCAGCCAATAAGAGGAGGTCCCCAGGACCGGAGCTGAGAACCACTGCTTTGCTGGCGGATTGAGAGGTCGTCCCATAGACCCACAGCGGCTCTCCACGGAACAGGTTCCCCACCCCTGGTCTATGGGAACGGAAGATGAAGTAGAACTGACGGAACAGTGTAGTACTGTCAAGTAAGCATATTGATAACCCACAACTGATTCAAAGTATACAATCTATGTTGACTTAAAGCTATCCTAACAACTAGGCTGGTGAGCATGATATTAAAATGGATCAAAACAAGGCTTTAGTTTAAGGTTTTTACTAAAAACCTTTTAAAGTGTCAGTAAAATGGTCAAGAGATGATGTGCAATGAAACAAAGGGCTTTTAGACAGACGGATCATAAAGATCCCAGAACCAGGCAACCTTGAAGCTGGGACAGACGGCAGGGCTGCCACTCACACGCATGGCAAAGACACGCTGGCAACCTGGGTGGCTGCAGTGGTACTTGAGTAGCTGCAGGTGCACCTTGCGGATGTGGTGCTGCAGGTTGAAGGCGGTGGAGAATCGGGCCACGCAGCCGAGCCGGGGGCACTGCAGGGCAGGTTTCTCCTGGGCATGGCAGCGCTTGTGGTGGCGCAGTGCCTTCTGTCTGTCAAAGGCCTTCTGGCATTGCTTGCAGGTGTATGTGGCTAGAGGATGGGGCAGATTAGAAATTGCACATCTGGCCACTAGGTGGCAGCAAAACAGGCAGAAACTGACCACTGAGCAGATCTGCATTCAATGCCACCAACAGAAGGCACACTGCCATTCACCACTTAGTATCAGCCAATCCTAAGACCCATGCTTTCAGAAGCTTTTGGGTGTATTAGGACCGACTTCAATTTTCATCTTTTGCCAAACAAAACCAGCTGCAGGAAGTTACTTGGGAAATGTAACAGAACTTGGGTATGTAGATTGGCTACGTTTGCCGAACGGTACAGAGAGACCCAGCTGCCACTCCCAAAAATGGGCCCCTCCCCCAATCAGTACTCCTGCCATTTTCCAATCACAACAGCAGCAGGTAAAACAAGCAGCACACCAGCTACATGAGCATTATGCAGTTACCTGGGTGCTGGCGTGTGTGTTTGACCATCTTAGCCCAGGTGGGCAGCACCACCTGACAGCCAGGGTCACGGCAGGTATACCCTGGGGAGAGAGAATTTAAGGCAGATTACAGGAAGTACTGAAATTTCAAGGTTAGAACGGTTAAGTACGACCTATGGATGCTTCAAGCTCCATCACCGATCGAGCCAGACGGTTGGGGCTTACGCCATGTCCCTCACCTGAGTGTCTCCTTTCGTGGGCCCTGCGTGAAATGCGGGTCTCGAACGTGGCCACACAACCCTTGACCGTACACCTGGAGCGCGAGCAGAAGCCAGCGAAAGTTCGGCTTAAGTCCAGCCAACACCACAACTTTCACCAAGATTCCAGGATGTCGTCATCGCCGAAACATCCAAGGAGAACATTTACACGACACAGCAATCGCGTGTCCTCATTGTGAGCCACAGGAATACCGCCATTTCAATGTTAGAGTGCACGGCAGACAGCACAAGCCCATAACATTAACAATTAACAGCATTTCAACGATACAATTTCCATTTTGCAGTCAAAACAGCATCCATTTCTAAAGCCAGAATGGACCGTTTTGGGCCACTACACATGCCCTGCGCCACTTCAGCCATCTCCCTTTGACATACAATTAACACATTATGTACAAAGACCATTTTGGATTCAGACAATTTTGAAGCCTTTTGAGCAGTTAATATCACATTTCTAAACACTTTTGCTGTAACTTACTATGAGTATGAAAATCACGACTTAATGTGCAGGGGTTTTGATCACATTGACCCATAGACATGGTATTTTTTAAAAAGGTGAATCATTTTGACATGTGTCTGGACAGGTCGGTTGTCCGTGTTGTGACCAAAAAAATCCATAACCAAGTAAAGGCAGGAACTGACCTCCGTTCGAATTCCTGCTGTAATATAAAAGTTCAATGATGAACATTAATAATTCATGCAGGCGAGAAGCTGTACATCGAGCCCTTCCTGGAAAGCCAACCGGAGTCGAACTTAATATCCTACACTGCAAGACGGTGACTGCAAATCAACGCGGCTGGAAGCGGGAGGTAGAAGCAGACCTCTGCAGCCACGTCCTTATCGCCAAGTATCATGCGACTTCAGGCAGCTACGAAAGCCGAGCAGGAACTCAGGACAGCTGGACACCTCCAGCAACATACAGGGCGGATTTTGGAGGAAGACCAACAACTGATTGTATAAAATTCATGTAACGTTCACCATTTCGTTAAAGAAAATTCTAATAAAGGTCAAACGTTTTACTAAAACTGACATGCCATATTGCCGAATTTCCTATAACATTCAACTGAAATGTACACAGGTGGCAGTCAGCACTCACTTGAAAACTGGGGTAATGCCATGGACGTTCAGGTGCATCTTGTAAGCCTTGCGTTTTCTGAACATCAGGGTGCAGGCTGGGTAATGGCACTGTATGCAGCACAATAGTCATTTAAACACACACTGCTAAGAACGGCGGCATTACAAAGGCAGCATCTTAAACCTTAGCTACAACTTGTCCATGAACAAATTGCTTCAATTTAAAATTCATGGGCTTTAGACCGAAGCAAAGACCGCAAATAAACCAATAGCGTCACCTACGGGACCTTAGCAAACGTCTGAAAATGAGCAAGTGCGTTTTGAGCACCAAAGCTGTGGGAATATGACGTCCCCTAGTGGACAAACCTTGAAGTACGCGTCCTTGTTACCGTGGACGTATTGCGCATGTCTCTGCCTGGATCTCGCGCTGAGAAAGCGCTTCCCGCAGTCCGCGTTGGTGCACCTGTAAAAAGGGGCAGCATTGTTTCTAGTCGATAAATATCGCACAAAATATATCTGCGTGGGATATTTTAAACCTGAAAGGCTTCTCTCCTGTATGTCCAAGTTTATGGCGATTGAGGTGCTTTTTCCTGGAGAAGCTGCGTTCACAGCCCGGTGCGGGGCATCGTAGGGGTCGCTGGTAGAGAAACAATACGACTTGAAGCAAGATTGAAAACCAGTTTAACGCCACAATGACATTAAAACCCCGACTTCCACGCATGTTCATGGATAAACATACCTCACCAGTATGCACACTTCCATGCTCCTTCAAGCGCCACTCCCTGGAAAACGCCGCAGCGCAACCCTCATGATCGCAAACGAAGCGCTTCAAGCGAGGAATCGCGTCTAATTTCTTCTCGTTCAAACCATTCATTTTTAACCATTAAACAAAATAACTAAACATCCTATGCTCACGTCTTCTTAAAGAAAGCGCCACGAGTCGTTTGACAAATATATAGGCTTCCTTCCTAGTCGTCAACCTAAAGTTTGTCCACCTGTGTGAAATTTAATCTAATTCCCAAATGAGATCAGGATTAAGTAAATGGTTTGAATAATTATTGGTTGATTCTGATGAACTTACTCTGACACATAAATCTGTTTATTTAATTTCTAGAAAAATTACTATATGTAGGCTCCACTAACAAAAAAATGTTTTAGTGTGATCAGGACTGCCAACTTTGATCAGTTGGCTGGATCAGTTGGAGATTTTCAAATAGAGACGAGACTGCACGCGCTGATATAATGTATGGAACAGTTTTATTACCTTGTAAATAGTCTGTAGGGTTTGCAAACTGCCCGAAAACTTTTGTTGTAGCTAATCTTAGGTTTATAATGTAACAACATAGATTTGCCGAAGATTTTCTTGCGTGATAGTCTGAAAGCGTGAGGGTCATGCCAGATGAGTTGGAAACCGTGACTACGTAGTTAAACATTTTAAAATGCCATATCCTTTGTAACAATTGCATTGATAAAAAAATACCAGCCAGAATCACAGAAACGTTGCCTTGAGTGAAAAAAACCCTTACTTTTATTGCTTTTTGAGCAGAGATGGAAAGTTCAGGTCTAGAATTTACAAATCCAGACCAAGGTTTTGTTTCAACTAACCAGTTGAGCACAAACAGATATAATCACAGAGTACACAACTGGTTGGTTGAAACAAAATCTTCAACTGTATTTGTATTTTTCTGGACCTGAACTTTCCACCTTTTGCTTATGAAGCATACCTAACTTATTCTTCTATGACTAAAATGAAAATAGCTATGATAGAAATAATACTAATAAAAGCAACTACAATGGCAAACCTAAAATGAAGTTATATACATCTGGCGATAATAGTGCCTACAGATTTAGAGATACTTATTCTTGCCAGACAAGCTAGGTCATATTTATTTTAAATCCAAGTTAATGACAATGAGATCGATGAGTCTTTTCTAGGTGACTGAAGGCACCATTTTCAGCTGCTGGCTGTGATTTTTCCAGCAGGTCTTTGGTTGGCGCTTTGATACCAAAGCTGTAGAAAATGCCTGAACAGATAGTCTGGCTTCAGGATGCTCAGGGCACCTCGGCCAACTTCTCAAGATACGGGATTTGCTACATTACTGAACTCATTCCCGTTGCAGAATGAACAAATGGGAACAACCCCTGAGAAATTTATTTCTTTGGCAATGCTGTTGTTTTAGTCACGCTTCACATCTATAATTATGAATATCGAACATGAATCACATATTTTGTCTCTTGCTCTTGCTTCTGTATGATCAGGCGATTCAGAATCTGAATCAGATTCAGCTTTATTGGCCAGGTATGTTTACGCATACAAGGGATCTGGGTAACACTTCACGTTAAGTGCACCTTCATAATACATTCATAATGCATTCATAATGCATTCATAAGCAGCACGCAAGTACACCTTAACATCCTAACATCCCTTAACAGCTTTAATATACATTAATAACAAACATGATCATACAATTACAATGTTTGTAATTATTATATAATGTTTGTTATTAATGTATATTACATCTGTTAAAGGATGTTAAGGCATACATACACGATATTTATGAATGTATTATGAATACTTCATGAATACATTATAAAGGTGCAGTTAATGTTAAGTGTTACCGGAATCTGTCTCCGGCTTTTCATGGCGTTCGGTACACAGGACAGTAGAGGACATACAGCAAACATGAGACTACAAAAAAAACAAACAATGAAGTACAGTATGTACAGAAGAGACTTAAACAAGAGGGCCATAGTGCAAAGGTGTAGAGTGCAACGATGCTGGATTCTTTATATACATGGGGTGCAGTGGATTTTTGGCAATGACAGGTTTATATTGTCTTGACACTGTGTGCCAGCTTTAAGTGTTCAGAGTGATGATCTGTGCAAAACGAACTGCACGTCTGTCTGGTTGCTTGGCTTATCGTTCTCGGTAGCGCTTGCTAGAGCGGAGTAGTCGGCCACAGCAACGTAACAGGGGCAGAAACAAGGCAACTTCTTTGGTGTCTGATGCTATTCCTGAACAACACGATGCCAAATATATGCGCAGGGCTTTCATCTCATGAGTGATGTAATCGTATAGCACAGGGATTCGCAAAACGTTTTGCACCAAGTATCACTTGAGATCAAGCGAAGCAAAGTCAAGGCCAAAGTGTCACATGGGTCTAAACATATCAGTGTAAAAAATCTGTGTAAAAGAAAAACAAAACTGCATTTACCATTTCAGTGAGAGGGGTGAGCATACTTGGCATGACAGAGATTTGAAATGTCAGGGATGAGTGCAGTAAGCTTTAATTGAATAGTGATCCTTGATTAATCCATGTGGGGAAATTCTCTATTTGCATGCCTACACCATCTTGCTGACAATGAGACACACAGATGCAGGGGAAAGTAACCTTGGGGGGGGGGGGGGTCAGCCAGCATGCGGCACCCCTGGAGATGGGGGTTAACGGCCTTGCTTAAGGGCTCACACTAGGGTTATCACTTAATCCATGTATGGTGGGACAGTTTGAGCGAGGACGGAATCTGTAAGCTACCATTTCAATTAAAAAGACCTGGATCTGACTTCTTGCTGTGTGCTGATTGGCCAGTTTCCTATAATCATACATGTACTGCTAATGGGAACAAACTGGATGAGTCATTCAGTCAAGGAAACAAGCCAAGCACAGGAAGAATTGCACTATTTAGCCAAACAGGAGCCTTTCACTTTTAAAGTAGCTTGTAAAACCTGAAGTAGCTCAAAGTGTCATTCGTGCGGCAGTGCTGAGTTCAAGGTAACTCAATCTTGATATTTCCAGCAGAGGCTAGCTTAATATCGTGGGCGTCATGACTACCAGGTATGTACCACATGACACATTCCTCGGCTTCACACCTTTGCACTTGGATGATGTCACAGAGTGGATGATGTCACAGAGTGGATGATGTCACAGAGGACCCGTCTGGACAATGGAGAGGTTTATCTTTTAAGGTCACTGAGAAATGCGAGTCCTACCACTGCCCCAAAGGTATGAGTCTCTAGCCAAACATCCAAAGGGACTACAAAGCTTTTTTTTTGTTTGTTTTGCTTTTGATTTTGAATACTTTAATAGATTATAAAATCAGTTTTAATTCAGACACTTATTACAGAGTTGCACAGTTAAATCAAAGATACGTTTAAGTTAGTTACGAATCTTTTGATATTTTTTCTAAAGTACTGCTGGAAAGAAGTGAGTTTCATTTTGACACTAATACCAAATGATATGAGTTATATCACCATTGCAGTATTTTGTGAAGATGTCACATGATTTTTGTCCACACATGTACACATGTGCTTTCACTGACATATAATCTGAAATTAAGGACAACAGAGGTTTGGTGGAGTATGAGGTTAAGAGGTTGAAGACCCTGGGGATCAAATTTTTCAATGATACCTTTCAGCTATTTAGGAAGAAATCGATAGGTAAGATATCCCAACAATTCAAGGGCTGGGAACCCTTACAAACAAAAGTGAAATAACAGGTGTCTGAAAGCTGGACAGAACATTTCACAGATGTTAAATAAATGTACTTATTTTGCTGACAGGACCTGGGAGTCTGACAGGCAGGGGTAACCTCAAGGACAGGCTGACCTATTTGAAGATAAGAGGAACCAACAAAGCAAATTAAACTCACAAAATCACCCAAACGGGGTAAATCATCATCACCATCCATACCCACTTCTCCTGTGGTGAGTTGTGGGGCTCTGGAACTTATCCCAGAATCTACAGGCACAAAATAAAGAACAGACTAGGATGGGCTGCAAGCCCATTGCAGAGCACATTTTTGGCAACTTCAGTTCACCTTAGCATGCCTTTTGGACTGTGGGGGGAGACCCAATGACAATGTCAACATGGGGAGAACATGCAAACTCCACACACATGGAGCTGGGACGGAGACTCAAACAGTCCTATAGGTGCACGTGAGGCAACAGTGCTAACCACTGTGCCACCCCTATATACTAATATAGCAAAACAATTCATATATACCAGGTTTCAGCACATGTGTATGACAGCATCCTGGCGGATGTAAGCCTTCCAGATTGTACCTTACCTTTACCATTCAGCACCATGAGACACGCACGTAGCACGACTAAAACTCCAGGAGTACTCACAAAGCCTGAGTTCGGTATGTTCGCCCACACCTGCAATGTTTGATAGGTTCAGGATGTTGTGGCTTCTGCTCATGTGGCCTCAAGGCGCCTTCAAGTCTGGAAACGCCGTGGAGACAGATTTACAAGTTGAGTTACTGAACGCTGTCATTCTTGATTGTGAACAAGCTTTTAACAGATTTTAATGAAGTCCTGCTTTATTTCTTTTTCTTTATTTCTTATCATCTTTTTCTGTTTGCGTATGTACAAAAGAAACTTTAGTTTTTTTAATTAAAACAATTTTAATCAATTTATTGGTGTTTTAGTCAGAAAGCTATTATTTTAATCAAGTTTTTTTTTTACAATCAAGTCTGAGTTTGACACACATTCCTGAAACGATAAAAATTACATTTTTAGAATAACCTGAAATTACTTTAAGCTTAACATCTAAAAAACAGGACAGTATAAAATAAATAGCATTAAACTTCAACAGTAGTTGTAGTTTTAGCTAAACAACTACAACATTTTCATAAACATTTAAGTAATTAAATACAATTCAAGGCTTCTGTCGCTACAAAAATTGCACAACATTTAATATCAATATTAGTTAATATAAATATATTAATATCAGAATATGCTGTTTTCTCCAAACTGTATTGTCTAATTGCACATCTTTTTGTTCTATAATATACTAAAAGAAAAACTATTCTCTGATTTTACAATGGGGAAAACCTTCACGCACACCTTTTATTAAAATATTTAATTCCACTAGAACAAAACATAAAACAAATTAAAAATAGATCCAAACTATTTTTTAATAACTATACTGTAGGTATAAGATATTCATAGACTTTATGTACTCTTTTTATCTCATTATTACCATTGTTAAACTATGCAAAACTTGCCACTGACACGCACACACATATAAATAAATAGCATTAATTTAAATCTGTATTTTTTCCAACTCTTGATCTAGACCAGTGTTTCCTAATCCAGTCCTCGGGGATCCACAGACAGTCCATGTTTTTGCTCCCTCCCAGTACAAAAATGTGCACTGTCTGGCAGGGAGCTGGGAGGGAGCAAAAACACGGACCGACTGTGTCTCCCCGAGGACCGGATTGGGAAACACTGACCTAGACTGAAATCTACACTGCTTTAGTGTTTGCACTAAAGAGAAGCAATGAACCCACCTGTTGCTGTCTCCTGAGAGAGAACGACTGCTTAGGTTTGACCTGCTCTGCACCTGATTTCCAATCACTGTATACAAGAGTATCGTGATGATCGCTGACAGCAGGAAACTCAGGGTGTATGTCCAGCGTTGACGCAGCCATATCGCCCTCATATCACCCCTTGATGTTAGACCTACCACTGCTTAACTACCTTCTGTGCTGTTTACACTACAAGCGTCTCTTATTTTGTACTTATTATGACCGGATGTTACTCCCCTGCAGAGTTTAACCAGTCTAACCAGTCTTATTCATGTTTTTTGAAGTTTCTGCCTTTTTCAGGATGCACAGTGCATAACTTGAGGAATTACATCATGTTCTTTTGTGCGTCTTCTTTTCTGGACTCAAGTAAAAAGCCTGGAAAGGGGTTTCCCAATTTATTCTTTGGGGTGCTACCTGAAGGTTCACTCTTCTTTGGACGAGTGGAAGAGGTTGGGGAGACGAGTCTGTTTGGGTCTTGGTGAACACTCCTCCAGATGAATCCTGATCACACCCTGGTTATGAAGCTGTACCAGCTGGTTAAACTCAACAGGCATGGC
Source organism: Mormyrus hasselquistii (assembly GCA_026779605.1). Taxonomy (NCBI): domain Eukaryota; kingdom Metazoa; phylum Chordata; class Actinopteri; order Osteoglossiformes; family Mormyridae; genus Mormyrus; species Mormyrus hasselquistii. The sequence goes on from JAODKE010000126.1 coordinate 362,454, forward strand.
GTGTACGCTTTTCGCCTTCA
>JAODKE010000126.1:378401-392495 GCA_026779605.1 Mormyrus hasselquistii
CTCCGATCCTCCAGCACTGCTCGACTGGTCCCACCACCCCTCAAGGCACAAGGAAGACATGTCTCTCGGCTCTTCTCCGTCCTGACACCAAGTTGGTGGAATGAACTCCCCCTTGATGTCCGAAAAGCTGAGTCACTTAATGTCTTCAAAAAACGACTTAAGACACACACCTTTTCCAGAAATACCTAAATTAGCACTTCTGGTACTAAACTCTGAGCTCTTTAAAAAAAAAAAAAAAAAACTTTCCCAACAGAGTGTTAGATCGCGGGTATTCATAGCCTGGGTTCGACTGAGCTAGTATCGAGGAAAATTTATAGCAGAGTCTTAAGCACTTTAGCTCTGGCTAAAGGCATCTGCCAAATGCTGTAAATGTAAATGTGAATGTGTGATCATGGTACAGTATTTGAAACTGGATTGAGAGCTACAGCTGAGACCCTGAGACTGAGACTGCCAAGCCTCAACAGAATATTTAGCTATTTCTGCTTCATGGCAAGGTCACTTGAATCTTGAATCTCCTACCTGCGCAATGTAAACCATCCATTCATCTTCTCACCTTGCTCTGTATAAATGGTTAGAAGATGGATAAATAGATGGCCGGATGATTAAAATTGTGTACCTGGTAATGGTAATAAGAGTTTACCAGTACAGCAGCTTCATTGACATTACAGTAGAAAGGAAGTGAAATATCCTGGTCCACCGTAGTATTTCCACAGGACACCTAGTTTCTGTGTAAAGTGTGTAAACAATTAGTTTGCTCACTGCTTAGGCTAAATAGAATATTTAAAAGTGTTGCAGCAAAAAAAATAAATAAATAAATAAAAACCAAAGACCACAGTTAAGCTTCAGTTAAGCGACCAGCAAAGAAAATAGTGCAAGTAGATCAGCTTTCCTTGCTGAATATAATATTAACATGTACAGCCTTCATACTAAAGCAAAAGCAACAGTTCACCTCTGGATTTAGATCTATATCTCTGATATTCACCACAACTGGAGAAGGAATGGGAGACGAGTCTGTTTGGGTCTTGGTGAACATTCCTCCAGATGAACCCTGATCACACCCTGGTTATGAAGCTGTACCAGCTGGTTAAACTCAACAGGCATGGCGTGTACGCTTTTCGCCTTCATGTCATCATAGTAGTGGTTGGTGAGGGACCGGCAGTCACGCGGGTGCTGGGGGTAGGGCCAGAAGCCGTAGAGATGCACTTCATCACACAGCTCCATGGCTAGGCTGGCCATCATTAGCCCAGTGCTGAGGCGCTTCTTCAGGCCCCTAGTCCCCCAGAACCGGGCCAGGCTCCGTATGTATTCTGGGTTCATGAAGACGGGCCGGGCTGGGCTTTGAAAGTCATGCACAGTGTAGAGGACACGCAACGTAACCGCTGTGTTTTTCATATAACTGAAGGTGGGCATCAGGACCAGAGAGTCTCCAAAGGTGCCCAGCCTTTCCATGAATGGCCGACGGTGCTCCATCAAGGATCCAAATCTGTGAGGTTGAGGTGAGGTGGCAACAGGCAAGTGGAGATGTAGACAAAGAATGAGACTAGAGACATACACCAAAAATCAGGGGTGATATTGAAGTCTTAAGTCTTAAGACAGGAAGAGTATGAGATGGTGCCCAATTTGGAGTTGCAGAAGCAAATCCTAACTAACCTTAGGAATTCTATCTTACTTTACTTCGTCCTATCTTGTCTCATGTTAGGAAATCCTAAATAATCAAAATTTTATGTCTGTTACCTAGCAACCTGTCACTGCTTTTCTCATTCCTCTTTGCTGTTTTGTAGCAAATTATATTTTATATTATGATTTTTATTTATACAATTTATATGATATTAATAATATTTATTCATGACAAAGACCCATCAACCATGTCCAATTACACCGGGCTTCTGATAGTCGTGGGACAAAGCTTCCTTAATTACGGTAATTTCTTCTCCTCTTGAAAACTGTGTAAGGAGCAGCCAGGTTACTGATTGCTGCTGTCACTCCGGTTAAGCGTGACATAGTGGCCTGTATCTACCGTGCCAACGAGCGTTTTGTCATCAAACCGCCACGCATCATTAGGGTCTGCCATTCTGCCCGTTGACATATCATTGGTTGTGTAAAAGCAATAAAACATCAGCTTTATGGATTACGGAAGTTTGCCTACACTTACGCGGTGGCCAGTGAAAGTTTAGACAGCTTACCGATTGACTTCAAGGAGAGTTTACTTTAAGATTTTGGGATGGTAAGTAGCTGGTGTAATATCCTTTTCCAGTCTTAAGTTAGGATCGGATCGTTGACTTAGGAACTGTTCGTCTGAAATGACTTCTTTTCTAAATCAGGTTCAAAGCCCAGTTACCATAAGTTACTAAATAGTGAAGACAGGATCTGCTGTGATATGGCCAGGACCTGAGATTTACCTCTGACTTTTAAAAGAAGCTGGATGACTCATCATCTGCATCAGAATTTTATCAGGGTTGATTAAAAATTTGTTCATAAATAAACTGGAGAGTCCCACTGCAATGTGACTAACAGGGCCCCATGACTCACTTCTTTGCAAGGATGCTGGGATTGGATGTTACCAAGTTTGTCTTGTTGCCAACGTCTCTTTTGTAGCCCTTGTCCAAGGGTGCGAGGTTACACCTAGGTGAGAGAATGAAGAGTTTTCAAACCTGCATTTGTAAAAGGGTATTTTAGTTCCTCCTTGTGTACACAGGCAGTAACACACGAGGCCTTTCATAGTGCAGGAGACACTGAGCACACACTTGATAATGATCACTTCCTGTTACTTGCTTCCTCCTGCCGAGAGTTTCTATTGTCTATAGAGGGGATAGGAAGCCTCTTAGTCTCTGCATTCCTCCCAACCACATATTGCATAAGTAGTTATGGAGGAGGTTATAAATGGAATCCTGGAAATGGTCTTACAGGGAAACAGGTCACTATTATCTTCAGTGAATTATACTTGGACCCCAGTCAATTACATTTGGACCAAATGTAATCGCAGTCAATTACGTCTGGACTAATCATTCTAAAGTTTATCAACATTATGTTTTTTCTTGTGAAGAACGATGAAATGTATTCATGTCACCGTGTCACATTTTGTTGTGTCTGGTAATCCTGAATTACCTGATGACAAACTGGGCCGAGTCGATCTCTTCTCCACAGCTGCTGTTGGCCAGGATACCACCGTTTCCCACCACGGAACACGTCTTGAATGTCTTATTTACAAACGGTGAATCCTACAAGGTACATGATGTGAAACTCTCTTGAGATATTCACACATATAAATACACTAGCGGTTTATGGGTTTTTCTGGTGCCAAGTAGTACCTTCACAAAGGTGTTAAACAGCTTAGGGGTCACCTTGGCAATTTTTTTCTCAGCATCGTACATGATTTTCGACCCCAGGGGCGAGTTGGTCTGTGTGACAATGGCGTTGAAGACTCCTTTGCACTTGCTGTTTAGCTCAGACCTAAGACAGAAAAACTCACTCTTTCATCCTAGACACCTTATTGTACTGCCACTGTCATGCCCAAAAACACCCAAATACTGACATTTTGGACATTCCCACACAGATACATAACTCACAAAACCTAAACCAAAAGTCCAATTCACTAGAAAATATAGTAACAGTTTACTAGTTACTGAAAAGGAAGATTTCTTCCTGTTACTTGAAATGCTGTACTGTATATCCCCAGTCACGTAAAGGCCCAGTTTCATTTCATGTTTATTTATGCTGCAATTATACCTTAATCACATGGTATTATGGGTTTGGTTCCATTAAGGACAAGACCTGACCTTGTTATCTGTAGTGTCTGCAAAACCATTAGATAAAGCCAAAAGTAACATCCTCCTGTTACATGGACAATTAATTCAGAAGATATGGTTTGGTAACCAGCCAAAGCTCAGCTTCCATGGGTGGAAAAACAATCTTGCATCACCCCCATGTCAGCCATCATCCCAGCTGACCCCTTGTTGCCAGAATATATCACATATGCGAGTTGGGGCCTCCATAGATCGGACTTGTTTATCCAGCGAATCCCGCAGATTGAGATCTGGGGAATTTGGAGGCCGAGTGAAATCTTTTTCATGTTAAACCATTCCTGAACAATTTCTGCAGTGGGGCGAGGTGCTTTATGCTGCTAAAAGTGGCAGCTGCCTTTGGGGAATACTGTTGCAATGAAAGGGTGCACTTGGTGAGCCTTGGGTGCCCATGACCTTATCGTGAGTTCACCAGTTGGCCTTCCTTGCATCACTTTTGGTTGGTACTGACCCCTGCATACCAGGAACACCCCATAAGACATCTTCCCATAGTGCACCCTAACCCTTCTCCTTCCCAGGTACAGTCACATGTGCCTGGCCCTCCAAGTGATGAAACAGAAAACATGGCTTGTCAGACCTGACCACCTTCTTCCATTGCTCCATGACCCAGTTCTATTGCACAGGTGCGTCATACATCATATAATGGCACTCGTGACAAGTGACATCATAATCCAGTGTTATTCATTTCACTTGTCCGTGGTTTTAACATTATGGCTGATCAGTGTATTTCTGTCATTGTGGGGACTATTAATTCATTTATATGGGCATAACCCTAATCCTAACTATGACAACCCTAACTATAAGTAACCAAACAAAATACAAGACTTTTGGCTATTTTAGTTTTTTGATTGCACTCAAAAAAACTGAGCTTTATAACTGAGGTTTTACCACATTTGCCTCCCACAATGTGGTAAATACAAACCCAAACACACACACACACACACACACACACATACAGATGCACAAACACACACACACGTTTGTATATATATGTGAGTGTGGGGACTCTCCATTCATTTCTATGGGGAAAAAAACTCTAATCTCAACATGACGATCTTAACCCCAACCCAGTCCTAACCTTAACCATAAGTAATCAAACAAAATACGAGACTTTTTAAATTGCATTTATAGATCTTTGTGGGAACTGAAAAAATGGTCTCCACAATGTCAAAACACACACACACTCTCCGTACCTTAGCTTGGTGATGTAATCTTCCTGCTTTATCCAGTTCTCAGAATAAACCTTCATAATATTTTCTATTGTCTTCTCTCTGTAACCTCATATCAGAACGGCAGTGATAAGTATAGCACCAGGTATGAGGTTAGTATAAAAACGGATATTTATCACATTATGGGGACATTGTGTCCCCATAAGGATAGGCAAACCCGCTCACACACATGACCACACACACACACACAAACACCCATACACACACGCACATATACATACACACACACACATATGCATACACATATACATACACACACACACACGCACATATACATACACACATGCACATACACACACGCACATATACATACACACAAATGCACATATACACACACACACACATACACACACGTACGAACATATACATACACACACACACAAACGCACATATACATACACACACACACGCACATACACACATGCACATATACATACACACACACGCACATATACACACGCACACACACATACACACACGCACATATACATACACACACACACATATACACACACACACACACATATACATACATGCACACACACACACACGCACATATACATACACACACACATGCACACACACACACACACACGCACATATACACATTACTGAAAAGTAACACAAACCCCGGGAATCTGCACAAGCTCTGAGCCCATTTTATTCACCCACACCTGCAATATTTGTCTGTTACATCATTCCCAGGATTCTCTTTGGTTGACGTCAAGTAATCTTCGCTTCTGGCAGAGCTGTGGAGACAGATTCCCAAGGTGAGTCACTTAACATTGTCTTCCATGATTGTGATCGGAAACAAGCTGTTAAAATATTCCTATGTTTATGGGGACTCAACATTCATTTCTATGGGCATAACTCTAGTCCTAACATGACCCCCTACCCAGCCCTAACGTTAACCGTAAGTAACCAATCAAAATACAAGTTTTAGTTTTTTGACTGCATTCACCTATTTTTATAAAATTGAGTTTCCCCTTGTGGGGACTAGAAAATGTTGCCACAAGGTCAAAATAACAGGTTTATATCACGTTGTGGGAACATTATGTATTAGTCTTTCATTAATCTACAGACCTTGCAATTTTAATTAGGATTAAGCAGTGCTTAATTTGCAAACTCTGAAGTGCCAGTATTTTAAAATCTCATCCAAGCTATGAAAATGTCGCGTTAACTGCGTTTGCGCACGATGGATCATTCACTCTTATGGTGTCATTTTAAATTTAATAGAGCATGATTTTGTTCTCAAAGCATATGCTGGTACGATATTCTATCAAAGCAAGGCAAAACAACAGATATGGATGTAATTAACACTAATGGTAGGAAAATATTTTAGGTAGGAACAAATTTCACAACTCCAGAGCTCATGAAGAGTACAGAGACCTACTGCAACCACCGTTACATGAGGAGCCGGAGCAACAAATTATGTCACGCACACAAATCGGACTTTAAAGTGCGCTATTACTATTAGATGCGTTTAATTGTCCAGAAGGTAACTGCATCTATATTAGTGACCAAAAAGTGGATTTTATTGAACGCACACAGTGCAGTTTTTCCCATTCAAATCAAAAGTCAGTAATCAAAAGCAAAACATACTAATTTAGGCAGATGTATGTCACACGAATGCAACCAGTTTTACAAATATACATTTTCTTGATTGTATTCCAAGGTTTGCCTCAAATTAAAGTTTAGTGTCGTAATGATACTGGCTGTAGCATGTGAGGTAATAATACGCCGACAGCCCTGAGCCACGGGTTCCGGAGCTGAGCTCTGGCACAAAATAAGCACTGGCATAAAGAAAGAACCACATTATGGTGTCAGGGAGTGGTGCGGTATTGCATGTAGTTTACTAAACATTTGTCTTCAGTGTTTGTCTGTAATTAGTGTTTGACAAGTCAGTCAGTGCAGTCATAAGTTACGGATTCAGTTTCCCAGAATAGAAAACTCCCCTTTCCTGCTCACTTTTAGCAAACACAAACGCCTTTGACTGACCTGTGCACATTAGCCTAAGAGGAGGCATTTAGGTGGAGAAGAAAATTCCCAGAGACTGACCCTCTCCCCGGCATAACAACTGGCTAATGTTCAACTAGCATTAATATTATCTAATCTTCAATCCCCCCCCCCACCCCACCCCACCCCGGCTAAGATTTTAAATGTTGTGTAGACGGTACCGCAAAATGAGCCATTACTGTATAAACTAGCCAAACAGAGTGAAAGTGCGGGAGCCAGTCACAGAGGTGTTACGCCTCACGGAGTACGGAGCAGAGACAGAAGCGCAGGAAACGGGTAGTCGGGGCGAACATGGGGTTTAATAGGTGCAGGACCAGCAGAGACAGACAAAACACTGGGTAACATTACAGTGACCGGACTCGGGAAACAAACGGAAACGCGGACTAAATACAATGGACTAATGACAACAATCGGGAACAGCTGTTAAACACGGGGAATCCACATGGGGGTTGATGAGGGGCCGTGGCACATGAGAGGAGCTGACGATCGGGGCATGACAGAGGTGGGGGGATGGGAGGAGTAGGAATTCGACGGGGGCGGGAGTGACAGGGCCGTGGGGAAGAAATTGTTGTCTTTCAACCGGCATCAAATTCTGATTTTGTTACATTTGTCCTAGTGTTTGGATGTCTTGCACTGTTGCTCCTGGTCTCATAGCTCCTGTATTACATCTGCCCTCTATACTGGGGGCCTCCTCTAAGCCTTGACTTAGAGAGACCCTGCTCGTCAAAATCCCCAACCCCAACCTTCACTCAGTACCTTGAATCTGCCTCAGGCAGGCAACCTGTCACTCTCAGTGGAGGCCCAACCTTGTCTGTACCAGTTGTAAAACACACGTGGAGTAAATGGCAAAATATTTGTCAAGATTTGTCACGGCTCCAGTAATGATTCTTTTGTGGGCCTTTTATGGAAGCGAGGTTCCCCTACAGATGAATCTCCAGTCTCCATGCTCTGATAGTTCATGGACAACTCGCTTATCGACCCTGTTCGTGATGACGACCTGGGGGATCCCAATGGACCCTTTGAGTCCCTAACCATGGGGCTTTCCCCACCTATTCCAGTGATCCACTACTCCTGTCACTCCTGTTCCGTTCTTATCTGTTCCAGCACTGTCACCACCCTCAACCACTAAGGCTCAAGCACCCAGCACCTATTACCCAAGCCAGTGACGGTCCTCCCTACTCCACCTCCTTTGTTATCCAGCACCCAGTCCTTTGTTTGACCCCTGACTTCTCGTAGACCACAGTCTGGCCCTGTTCATCCCGATTTTCTTCCTCTATTTACTCCCCATGCCTCCTGGTCCTGTTCACTTTAACTCTTCACCTGTGAACCCCCATGCTCAGCCTTGATTCCTACCTCATTTCCCAGGTCCTGTCCTTCCAGGTCCACCTTATGTGCCACGTCCTATCCCTAGTCTGTGTCCCTTGTGGTGTTTTCTCTCCTGTTGACCCTGACCCAGCTTTTCGTGTTCCACCTATCGGTCTCGGAACCCCTTTTGTATCACTTCCGAGTGCAGTTTTTCGGTTCCCTGTGTTTGAATCCTTAGTGTTTAGTGATTACGCCCATCGCCTTTGGTACTTGTTACTAGTGTTTGGTTTATTGTCAATAGCCCGCATCTGTTTCTTGTTTAGTCCCAGTTATATGTCATGCTTTTACTTGTGTTCCTCTGCTTTTCCTCATGTGTAGTTTCATCCCTGCTTTAACGTCACCTAACCATCCTGCCTTTATTTTGACCCGTATCGTTCCCTTTTGTTTCGTGTCCTAACAAAGGATATCGACAATATTTAATAATGCACATTGTCAAACCACAGAAACCTAGTATCTGTGACGCTTCAGATAATTCCACAGCTTTAACCCTTAAATGCCTCACTTTTTTTTTATATCATTTGACGCTGTCTTGACTCAGTCTTTTAGATATACCTTATACTTTTCATTCATATTAATTTACAAAAAAAATTAAATAGCGTCAAATTTCTTTTTTATGACTGTTTATTTGCAAAAAAGGTATCAGGTCAAGAGCGACCCCAGTTATGTAATAGTGTTACAATTCCTTTGAAAACGTATACAAGAGTCGCCATCATTGCTAAGTGCTAGTGTTAGGCTAGACTAGGATATATTCAAAAAGCATTAAAAACGTTCAGAAACTGTTCTGTCATCATGGAAGAAACATCAAATAAATGTTTGCTGAGTCATGGGCATTTATGGCTTGATTTTTTTCAATTTTATATGCGGACCCAAGGTATGTAAAAGTATAGAATGAGCCATGCATCTAAGGCCAAGGTTCAAATTTGGATACTTTAAAATTTTATGCTATAACTGAATTCCTAGTTAAACAAATGCATAAACCTGAAAAGCTATTCTCTGGTTTTACAAAGGGCAGTTCTTGAAATTTTTTTAAATTCATACACACCCTTCTTTACAATTCCTGTGTTTGTACGGTAAAACAGTTTATTCTGAAAAGCACTCCCTCAGAACCACGGATGAAGAGATAATGATACTTAATTCATGAGATCTTCACTTACTCAATTTCTGTTATTTTCATCTTTTATTTAAAATTATCTCCTGGATTCCTACAAAAGTTTTTTCAAACTTTAAAATTTCACTAGAGGCAAATAAAATGTTTGTCTTGAACAGTCCTAACTGCCCTACTGAAGTTCGTGTGAAAGTTAAGAGAAGTATTGAACCCACCTTCCGCTGAGCCCTGAACGAGAATGACTTGCTAGTTTTGAGTCGCTCAGTGTCTCATTTTTAATCGCGTTGTAAAAGATGACGGTGATGATCGCTGACAGCAGGAAAATCAGGGTGTATGTCCAGCGTTGACGCAGCCCTATCGCCCTCATATCACCCCTTGATGTTAGACCTACCACTGCTTAACTATCTTCTGTGCTGTTGACACTACAAAATACTCTTATGTTGTACTTATTATTACCGGATGTTACTCTCCGGCAGAGTTTAGCTAGTCTAACCGGTATTTTAAAGGTTTTTTTTGTTTTTGTTTTTTTAGAAGCTCCAGTCTTTTTATGAATGTTCAACAAGTGAATCTGTAACATTTGTGTTTCTTTTGCTTTCTTTAATTGACTGAAGGTACAGCTGTGGAGTGTGGATCAAAGATTGTTCTTGACTTTGCTGTCAAGTACGCATACTGTATTACTGTTATATCTACATCATATATGGCGTCTTTTTATACCCTGGATAATGCACATGAAGATCAGGCTTTGATAATGAAATGCCTTGTGCAATTCACATAGAAATTTACGTGCTATTTGTTTTACAGGTTGAATGCTGTCTTGATGTATGGGTGGAGGTAAGAAGAGCAGCAGAGGTGGAGAATTCAGGTCCACGCCGTACAAATCCAGACCAAGGTTTTGTTTCAACCAACCAGTTGAGTCCTCTGTGACTGTAACTCTTTATACTCAACTGGTTGGTTGAAACAAAATCTTGGTCTGGATTTGTACGGCGTGGACCTGAATTCTCCACCTCTGCTGCTCTTCTTACCTCCTATATGCAAGTGGTTCTTACTCTTGGCCTTTGTTGATATATATAGTTAGCTTATTTCATATCAGACAACAAAGGTCCACATCAAAAACCGCACAAAACAAAAATAAGTAAAAAAAAAAATGCAGCTATACAGACCACATTAAAACATACAAGCATTTTTTCATATATTTCCAATAACAAGAGAAATAGCATGTATCACTTAATGAGGGCTCAGTTAGTTAATAATTACATTTTGTGACTCCATTAATCTACATGTAAATTTATACAGTAAATAAGATTTCTCAACACAGCATAAAAAGTAAGAACATTATTGGTCACAAACATATTACGTGCACTAATCCATCTTGGGAGCTTAAACAATATTCTAAATGCATAATTATATGCCTCTTGAAGCTGTTTCATTTTTGCTTTGCTATAGCTACACCACCAGTGTGCTGTACATAATGCAGTGCAGTATGCTTTAAAAAGAGCTATTTTGTTCATCATCTGTACACATATGAAATTTACTGGACGATTGGCCGGGGGGTGAGGAATCAGACGTGATTTTTTCCTGACTGTTCTTGGAAAGCTTACAGTAAGTCTTTGGGGGCAGTGCCAGCAGCCATTGTCATTCTGAATCATCAGACAGAGATGGAGATTATGATGGGTGATTCTGTTATGGCTGTTTAGTACTGCATCAGCTGCCCCTGTGAAAGCTTGAGTTTCTTAAGCTGGATGGCTCATATTGGTAATATCCCTGTCCCACTTGAGGTCCTTTTGGATGTTGGTACTAAGGTATTTGAAACTCAACTTGGTTGACTGTGCTGCCGTGTATTCTCAATAGAGGTGGTGGGTATACCACAATTTTTTCATTCAGATTGTTCACTCCACACCATGACAGCAGAACATGGACACAAGTTTAAGAGTAGATGTTGTAGGACGTAGCGCAGAATTGGGTTGATGACGCCATCAACGGACCTGTTAACTCTGTATATTAACTACAGAGGGTCTCAGAGACCTCGAAGAGCAATGGTCTTGTGGAACTTTAGGATTCATTTGTCAAAGCACTTTGTAATTACAGAGGTTATGGACATCATTCTGAAGTCATTCAGGCAGAAGATCATCTCTTTTTGAGGCACTGGAATGATGGTGATTAAGCGAAGGAGGAGGGTGAGCCAGACAGCGTCTTACATAATGCTTTTTGCAGTGAGAGAAGGGGAAGCAGTGGGCCTTGGCTGGCTTGTGAGTAAATGGCTGGCTTCAGTACTTCCAGGTTTTAGTGTTTAATTGATAACGGTCTAGAGACTACTCAAGATAAAGAGTAGTTTGAGGAGAAGCACTATTCTACTTGCCCCAGAAGTATGAACCGCTGTGCATAAATACGGAACATAATTTTCATATTGGGTGGACAAAAACAGAGTTGTGGGGCATAGAAAACCACAAGTCCTGTCACGTGATCGGCAACAATTACTGGAAACTAATGGAAACCACTATACTTAAGCCTCGCACAGACTTTAGTCGGGTGCTAGGGATTGTCGCTACTCACATACTGAGCGCTCTGACTTTTCGTTGTCTCCCCAGTTGCGTTCCGCCTTCTTGGCCCAGCCCACTCCTTTCACAACTCCTGCCTGCCCTCCTGCCCGTCCGCCCTCCCCGTGAAGGAACTTGGATTCCCCAGTGTTTGTCCCCCATGTCTCCAGCTTGACCCCCTGGCTTCTTGACCCTCAGCATCCCTTTTCTCGATGGTGATATTGGATCACGTTCTGGTTTCTGGCTTCAGGTTTCTGGCAACAACTTGGATACGGCTCATGACTTCCCCTTGCTTAACCCGTAATAAACGTGGTTGCCAGTATTCGTCTTCGCGGATCTTTCTGGGCAGGACAGATCCAACTGGTTATCAGATACACCCTCAGCCCATTCAGATATGCAGCGACCCAGGGAACAGAGAGAATAATGAGGACTGTGATTAGGGAAAAACCTAAGGGAACACAAGGACCAGAACAGCTGGTAAAACAGGGAGCTGCAACATAGGACTTTTACACTGGGAGAAAACTAGAACATGGGCTAGATTAGGAACACTAGAAAAGACAAAGGACACATGCTGGTCATCAGGAAAAAGCAGGGAACTTAGGGAAATGAAGCAGGGAACTTAGGGAAATGAAGCAGGGAACTTAGGAAAATGACGCAGGGAACTTAGGAAAATGAAGGACAGGACGGGACAAGTCTGGGGCCAATCCTGATGAGAAAAAACATAAAAATTATAATAAATAAACAAAACATTTGTCATATAACAACAATTATAATATTACAACAGTACAATTAATAATATTTAGGTCCAGCTTAAAGTTGCTGTGAACAAAAAGGTATTTGGCTCAAACTTTATTTTCACTAAAATAAATAAATGTAAATCTAAACTTCTTCATCTATGGTCCATAGAATACAATTTTCAATGTTGGTAATAAAAACTGTAGCTATTAATTTGTGGGTATGACTGCCTTTTGAGGGTAGACCCACTGTGTATTAATTAAGCCTTAAAGGTGCTTCAGTTTAGAAAACAACATTGGACGTGTCTAAGCAAGAAGGTACAGTTTCCCTCCTGAACACAAGAACATAAAGACATCTACGGTCTTCACATTAAAGCAAAAGCAATAGTTTATCTCTGGGTCAACTCCACCACCAATGGAGAAAGGATGGGAGACGAGTCTGTTTGGGTCTTGGTGAACACTCCTCAAGATGAAGCCTGATCACACCCTGGTTATGAAGCTGTACCAGCTGGTTAAATTCAACAGGCATGGTGTGTATGCTTTTTGCCTTCATGTCATCATAGTAGTGGTTGGTGAGGGACCGGCAGTCACGCGGGTGCTGGGGGTAAGGCCAGAAGCCGTAGAGATGCACTTCATCACACAGGTCCAGTGCCAGGCTGGCCATCATTAGCCCAGTGCTGAGGCGCTTCTTCAGGCCCCTGGTCCCCCAGAACCGGGCCAGGCTCCGGAGGTACTCCGGGTTCAGGAAGACGGGCCGGGCCGGGCTTCTGAAGTCCTGCACTGTGTAGAGGGCGCGCAGAGAGACGGCCGTGTTTTGCCCATAAGAGAAAGTGGGAAACAAAACCAGGGAGTCCCCAAAGGTGCCCAGCCTTTCTACAAATGGGCGCCGAAGCTCCATCAAGGATCCAAATCTGTTGGGTTGAGGTGAGGTGGAAACGGGCAGGTAGAGAAAAAGACAAAGAATGAGAGTAAATCTACAGCTTACCAGACACAAGTTGCATAAAACACTTTCAAAAACTTTTCTCCTTAAATGTGACACTTAAGGTTTAATTCCTCTTTAGCTGAGGGATTAAGAAATTTTAAAATATCTTGGAGAACTAACTGACTTCCTAATCAACATCAGGATTTTATCAAAATAAATGAATCAAAAAATCTAATAATACTGAATTTATGTTCATTCAAGACAAAGCTGGAGAGTCTCGTCTGTTGTGTTTTTGACACTAGGAACCTCAGCTTTCTTCACCAAGACCAACATGACTCACTTATCCACGAGGATGCTGGGATTGGATGTTACCAAGTTCGTCTTGGTGC
>JAODKE010000126.1:405507-442078 GCA_026779605.1 Mormyrus hasselquistii
GAGGTGGAAACGGGCAGGTAGAGAAGGAGACAAAGAATGAGAGTGAATCTACAGGGTAAACCAGGACCTTAGACTTCTCTCTGACTATTACAAGAAGCTGGATGACTCAATAGATGACTCATTATCTGCGTCAGGATTTTATGACGATGAAGTCTAAACATATCATGACAATAGAAGCCTGGTTATGGGGTATTATCCAACCCAGCATGGACAGAACATAGTTTCTTATGTGTGACTTTTATAAAAACTATGAAAACTGATTAATCTTCATTACGAATAGCTACCTATCATGATATATGCTCAAAATCAGGAAAAGGTTAAATAGCCCGATTGTGATGTCATTTCCAGAAAAGAATAAGGAAGCTCAGTGTTCTCCACCTCCAACCTTGACTCACAACACCCTCCATGACTCACTTATCCATGAGGATGCTGGGATTGGATGTTACCAAGTTTGTCTTGTTGCCAACATCTCTTTTGTAGACCTTGTTCACAGGAGGAAGGTTACATCTGCACCAGAGAATGAAAGATTTCAGGACTGTGCTTTAGCTCCCCCTGGTGTGAACAGACATTATTGCATATGGTAGGAAACATCTGGTGTACGTTTTTTCTGTACCAGTTTTTTACACTTAGAAGAGCAAAGTCAATGGTTTCATACAGCAGTTTATGGAACAAGTTATAGATTATTCAAAAGGTACGAGTCTATGTTACAGTACAATGGAAAATGGCTGATTATGAGACTGTCACAGTCAAATCTTGTGACAGACTCAAATACTTAGATCAGTAAATATGGCAAAAACACATGCATACATGTGTAAAGCAGCTCAAATGATTTATACTCAGAGATTCCAGTATCTTATCATAAAATAGTGCAGAACTGGTTTGAATGCTTTCCATTTTTAACAATTATATATTTTTCTGCTCCTTGTTGCAGTTTTTCTCATCTGTCATCCGGTTCATCATATTTATTTCTCTGTGTGTTTTTTTGTTTACTCCCATGTGGGTTTTCTGTTTGTGAATCACATCAGACAAGCAAATAAAAGATTAACGTTAATAATAAACAAATTATAATTCCTGTCAAAGGAAACAGTGAGACATTTCTGTAGAGACATATTGTAAATGTATTATTACATGTATAACTATTTATTAAATATAACAATGTCAAATGCGTATTATCATCATATCTTATTTGCAATTTTCCTAAATTGATTTATGTATTTACAAATATAGAAAAGGTCAGTATTTTCACCAAATGTTTGACTGAATGTTATAATTTGAAGTCCATTCTTTCTGTAACATATCCTCAGGAATCCCGACATACCTGATGACAAACTGAGCCGAGTCGATCTCTTCTCCACAGCTGCTGTTGGCCAGGATACCACCGTTTCCCACCACGGAACACGTCTTGAATGACTTATTTATAAATGGTGATTCCTACAAGACACATAACGATTCTCTTTTGAGGTGATTGCATATAGATATACTCGCAAAACAAACAATTTATGGGTTTTCCAATGTAAGGTCGTACCTTCACAAAGGTATCAAACAGTTTTGGGGTCACCTTGAGAGATTTTCTTTTTTCTCCGTCGTATGTGATTTTTGACCCCAAAGGTGTATTGAGCTGTGTGACAATGGCCTTGACGACTCCATTGCACGTAGCAGTCAGCTGAAACCTAACAGAGAAACCTCTCTTATTATCTATACTACGCTACACCTTTGACTCCAACATACATCTAATTTGTAAAATCATCGCGGCACTGAATTATTTCAAACGGCATTTGTTGCTTTGGTCGTTTGTTGGAAGGTGCAATGGTCTTCACCTGAATATGTCGGAATTAGTCTTCTGCTTGCTCCAGCTGCTATTCAAAAGCTTCAGCAGCATCTCAGGCATGTCGCACCTTTAAAAGAGATAAAGAAAGACAGCACACTGAGCTTTGTGCAGACCAGCTTCCTGTTTGATGGTCCTGGCCTGGTCAGCTTACTCACAGCTCCATGACAGCACAGCTGGCTTTTAGGTGGTGACCAGGTAGGTTTCTAACTAGTGAAAAGATTAGGGGCTAAGTCAAGTTTTACCTGGAGCTTGATTTTTGTTTTGAAGGAGGATAATTAGCATCGGGGCTAAAATACTCGGGGCTAGGCTTAAAATACTCGTGGCCGTAGTCCCAAGAGATCAGACCTGACGACGCCCATGGTGATGGCGGAGCACGTCGTACCTGCAGCTTTCACATATTCCTGAAGTAATAGGTCTCACTTTCACCGGAGGAGGGTTTTGGAGATCACTGTGGAGACACGGGTCAAGGTCACCCAACTGGATAACTTATGTCCCCAAATTAACAACCGAGGTAAAACTTAAATTTTCAATGCCAGCCAAGACACTACATCTCCTTCCTGCCCAATCTTATCTTGAGGACAACGTCTAGTCACTGACCATGTTAGTTGTTTGTTAACAAAAGAGCGATGACAAGCAATGTTTAACATCTGCACATATCCTCCACAAAGAAAGCTAAATGATTATTTTCTTTTTAAATGTTGTAAGTTTTTGACTGACTCATTCAGTTCTGTTTTTGCCAGAACGGCAAATTGAAGTTTTGCAATTGTAGTGATTGGCTCCCAAAGGGATATTAAACACAAATGTTTGCCATTTTGTTATTGCAAAGGTGTTACTAATTAAGAAAAACCAAATAATGCTTGTCAGTGAACTTTTTCACTTGGGACAGCTTTTTAAAACTATAATTTAGGGTTGCAATTTATTACTACTTGAATGTTTTACTTAAAACTATTGTTTTGTCTATATATACATACATGCATACTGCAAGCAAATGAATAAAACAATGATTTTCTTTCTATGAAATCAATACATTTGCAAAACATTTTTACAGAATTAAGCAAATGTCCTGAGTCTTTCTGTAAGCATTGAATGTGTAAGCATCTCATCTCATAATGTCTCAAAGACAGCACGTAAAACTGATTTATTACATTAATTATATTACCAACCACTTTGTTAAGGTGAACAACTGGAACTGATTTTGAGAGAAATCACTTCAAAATGAAAGACATGCCAGTTAGTGGCATGAGTGCAGAAAACATCTGGTCTGGTGAATGCGACAAGTCGGAGGATTTTTTTCTGAACCTTGTTACTTTTTCACAGAAACATTGTATGAATGAAAATCTGCAAGTGATTTCATTTGGGGGAAAAAATGCCCCCAAAATGAAGCAGCATTTGACAGATATTTTATTCATTTTATGATTAAAGCGATGGACCTGCTCAGATCAATAACCTACATCAAAACTGAAACAATGCTGCTTATTAGCAGCAACGGGGAGGGACACTTAATAAGATGCGTGACCTTGATTTGATGTTATTACTCTGTTTGATCTTTGACGGACCTTATTACGACATCACGAAACATTGTGTGAATGAAAATACATACATTATACAACTGAGCAAATTTTATCCAGTGTATTGCAGGGAGCTCAGTAAAATTTATCACAAGGAAATTGGATTTCGGTCTTTTAATAAAGATTTTTTTGGAGAGGCGGGGAATGTGCATAGGGTTAGGCTTGGGTGATATTGCAGTAATATTTTCAGTTTGCTGTAGAATCTCTCCGACTGCTTGGTGAAATTAATTTTGTCACTTAGCCGTTTAGTTCTTAGTCAGCGCATGAAAAAATAGGTACAGATCTGTGAACGGTATGATTTGGTATGACGATATGAAGAACTAGATACCAGCAAGCCACCTGTAGGGGGGGTTAGTGTCAGAGAAGTAGCGATTAGACAGGGACCCACGCCGGACCGCACAGAGAGACTAGGTGCAGTGCAGTTCCAGCTCACTTCCGTTTTCCACTGCAGAAGGGTCAGCTCAGTAAAGGTGCAGCCGGGTTTGCAAAGAGGCAGCGACGTAAAACCAAAGAGATGCTTATTTATCATTTACATGATGTACATCGGAACATAATACTCAGCACATCTGTGAGAACACTGCCATGTTGAATCCATTCTGTTTTGCTGTTCTATAATACTTTCCTAAGCAGGCGGTTGGAAATTCCGAGTTATCAGGAATGCAACTATACATCGCAATGTGTGATACGACTACTAATAAATGATATATAAGAATATATGCTTTTTCCTTCAGAAAATCCAGGCGCAGACACTGGTCTCTCGGCCAATCAGAAGGCTCGGTCCGGTCACGCATTCAATGTGGCCAGTAACGATGTCAGTGCCAGTTCGGCTTGGCCCTTGGTGGCAGTGGAAGCACCAGAAGTGAGGGAGTCATCCAGGGATTACATCATTGTCATTTTTCCTCAGCCTCTGTGTCATTTGCATGCATACTCATCCTACCTAGTCTAGTGTTAGAAGAAATGCTTAAGTATTTTTTCCAAAGTTAAAATAATAGTATATCAACTTTTTGTTTGTTTGTTAGTGTTTAGTTTTCACAAGTTTGTGATCCAGTATAAGGTACAAATGTTAGATAAATCACACTGCAGAGTGGCGGCCCTGAAAATTAACCTACATGCAGCACTGCAAGCAGGTCCTCCAACTTTCAGGGAAAAAATTGGGGAAAACTTCACACTGTTCCACTCTGTCCGAACTGGTGTGGTGTTGAGGTATCAGCAGCTGCACGGCCGCATTCAGGTTCTCATCCCTGAGGTGGTTCATCGTGCGGTGTAACATTTTAGTCACAGTACAGGTCCGATTTAAACTCACGGTGGAAATCATGCTGATCTATGTTGCTTTTTTCAACAGGGCTGTGCCTAATCATCAATACAGACGCTCCTCTACTTACAAATGAGTTACGTTCCGAATAGCCATTCGTAACTTGAAATGTTCGTAAGTTGTTATTCAACATCATTTTAAGGGTACTCAAATCTAAATAAGTATGACATAAAGTCAATACACGTTTTCTTATCCTAAAACACTTTACTAATTATATATAAAACAAAAATGGATGCACAGAATATTTTGCAATAAAAATGAACTAAACCTCGATCTCAAGAGAGCACGTCTTACCGACATGCAAGTACGAGGAACTGGGATGCTGGGAGTACGCGCGTTACACTGCTGCGCGGCGGGAGTAGCGGTCAGAAGTTGTACTGGGCGGATTTGGCCCGCAGAACAAAATTTGGTGTTGCGGACAAGAAACAGGAGCCCAACAAACACGTTTTGGACTTACGGTCCCCTTCGTTTGTATGTCTGAAAGTTTGTAAGTTGAAAGTTCGTAAGTAGAGGAGCGTCTGTAATGTACAACAAATTCTGCATTGTCTCTCAGCCCCCAGTCAATACCAGAAGGTCATATTCTTCCATTGGGTTGAATAATTAACTAATTTAGCTGATTAACTAATTATTTTCTAATTAGATACTAATTAGATCACTACCTCAGCAGCACATGGAGCATTTCACAGGACCCGAACTTCATAAGCTGTTCTCACAGCTGAAGTCTGGTAGGAGGCTCTGCAAGACTGAGATCCTGACAACCGGATTCAAGAACAGAATTGCTGAACATGAATGGCTGAACTGAACCACTAAGAGCCATATTTCTATGTGTTACTCATTTTCACTGTGTCACTGCACATCTGTTCTCCGTCTTTTATTTATTTATCGCATATTGTTATTCCTTCTTGACTCTTGTATCCTTGGAGGATGTAAATAAATCCATGAACCCACAACCTTTGAGATTCAAAGCCACAGTGCTACATCAGTGAAGCACCGGATCTCTGTTATCTTCCGTATTTTTTGTACTATTAATTTAACAGGGGTGGTGCGGTAGTTGGCACAGTTGTCTCACACCTTCAGAACCAGAGTCTCTGCCATGGCTCTATGTATGTGCAGCAAATAGCCTCAGTCAGACGGGGATTCATAATGAAAGATAAGTAACACACTCTTATTTATTTGGTTTTTGGAAGGGGGTAGTCTGACGATATTGGGGGGTACATATCCCTTACATCCCCCCTTTTCCTAACGCCCCCGTCTGTAGGTGTGCATGTGTGAGTGAATGGTGTGTGTGTGTGTGTGTGTGCCCTGCGATGGGTTAGTGCCCCATCCTGGATTGTTCCTTACCAGAGATGGGGACTCGAGTTTGCAACTCAGACTCGAGTGGCACGAGTAGCTCTTAAATTGACTTGCAACTTATTTTTGACTCAAACTCGACTCCGACTTGTTGATACCGACTCCTGAACAATAAGAGTCTTTAAGGTTCTATCGAAATTTCTACACACGCTATGCATTGAGTGCACAACTCTCCCAAACCATAAAGGCATTAAACACATCACTACGTGCGGCTGTGCACAGAGCATAGGTACTGCAGCTGGAAAAGTGTGACGTCAGGCGATATCAACAAACAGCACGGACATGATTTGACAAAAAGCGGGATATTCCAAGCGTAATTCTGGAGTTTTATTTTACATTAGCAGGCACCACTAAAAAATAGGCTTTGCTTACCCTGTGTCATAAATTTATATATACACTGCGTTGTTATATAGTGCCACAGATCGACATAGATTGCTATAAATCTTATCATTTAGCAGACATGTCCCAAAAACTCCTTTTCTGTATCTTCTTACAACTCAAAAAGTGCCCACACCCCTTCATTGTGCCTTTAGTATGCAGAGTAGAAAAAACCATCAAAGACACTGGGACGGCACCTTATAACTTATAAGACTCCTGAAAACTCTCCCGGATAGGTCAGTGTTACAGCTGATAATAACCAGCCTCAAACGTTCACAAAAATTTGCACAGACGTTTAAGACTGAGTGCAAACTTTGTGCAAATATTCAAGACTGAGTGCGAACTTTGCATGGGCGTTCAAGATCAAGTGCAATCTTTGCACACAGTCTTGAACGATGTAGCTGCTTAATAATGCACCTTTCCTCTAAAACTGACATAGAATTTGTAAAGCTAGGATTCTCAATCAAATGGCGGGGAAGGTTACATGGAATGCTGAGATCTTTTAAAAATGCCTGGGTTATGGGTTTCTGTCTTGGATGACTGTGACTGTACAGCTGTATGCCTGGTTGAATCAGAAATTATTCAATGCTCTTTATATCTGTAGATAAATATGGGGACTTGATTAGGATTTGGTTTCACATTACATGTAAATCTAACTGAGGTGAGGACACTTACAGTAGTTTTGTATAAATTGCTTTACCTTAAAACAAATGTGTTTTAACATTTATTTTGCATGTATTCTCTGCAATATGAATATTTTTGCTTTAGGAAATAGGCTTTGCTTACCCTGTCGGAAATTTATATATACATTGTGTTGTTTTATAGTGCCACAGATCGACATAGATTGCTATAAATGTGATCATTTAGCAGACATGTCTCAAAAACACCTTTTCGTTCCTGACAAACCTTTACAAGTGAAGCTGCATTTTCTTACAACTCAAAAAGTGAGCGCACCCTTCATTGTGCCTTTAGTATGCAGAGTGGAAAAACCATCAAAGACACTGGGACGACAACTTATAACTTATAAGACTCCTGAAAACTCCCGGATAGGTCAGTGTTACAGCTGATAATAACCAGCCTCACATCCGCAAACTTTGCACAGACTTTCAAGATCGAGTGCAAACTTTGCACACAGTCTTGAACGATGTAGACGCTTAATAATGTAAATATCATTGCTGAGGAAAATAATTCTAACCAACACATTGGATAGCAAACAACAACAAAGCCTTCCTTGAGGCTGGTTATTATCAGCTAACTGGCTGTAACACTGACCTATCCGGGTGAGTCTTCAGGAGTTCTGTTAAAAGTTATAAGTTGTCGTCCCAGTGTCCTTGATGGTTTTTCACTCTGCATACAAAGGGCACTTCTTTCGTTGAGCCCCAACCACTTGAAATCCTTGTAGCCATAAGATATTATATTTGGGATCGATCCGGACGAGAAGGCCATGGTGCATGAAATTTTGGCATGAATTCCCGAGTTGAACCGGACAGCTACGTTAAAGCGATGTGATTGGCTAATGACTGAGTATAACCAAGACCCCGTGTGTCGTGTTGCGGAAGTAAATGCATGTTAAAGTAAATTGAGATTTTCATGTTCACACATACTTCTAAAGCAAGAACTCTAATTAATGTATACAATCGATTTGTCGCTCAGCTCCTGCGTGTGCAAGTAGCCTAAATAAATGATTATTTAATAACACCGCAAACTCTACGTTAAAAAATGTAATTGATGTGTGTAGTCGTGCTGCTCTTTTAGTTACGGGAGGGCAGTCAGTGATATTACTGTTCAGTCGAATTGTTTGCTGGCGTTATGTTTTTACTTTATCAAATGGAATGTGTGTCGGAACTCCGAATAAATAAAGACGTGACATTACATGACGTATGCGGGGCACAATGAAGGGTGCGCTCACTTTTTGAGTTGTAAGAAGATGCAGCTTCACTTGTAAAAGAACGAAAAGGTTTTTTGGGACATGTCTGCTAAATGATCAGATTTATAGCAATCTATGTCGATCTGTGGCACTATATAACAATACAGTGTATATATAAATTTATGACACAGGGCAAGCAAAGCCTATTTCTAATCGGTGCGTGCTAATGTAAAGTAATGCACAGCCGCACATAGTGATGTGTTTGATGCCTTTACGGATTGGGAGAGGTGTGCACTCTTACCATGTACAGAAATTTCCACAGAGCCTTAAAGACCCTAATTATTCATTAGTCGCTATTACCCAGTGGGAGTCAATTTTAGAGCAGCTCATGTGTGACTCGAGTTCGAGTCGCAAGCTGGAGTCCCCGTCTCTGGTTCAGAAACGGTTTCAAATGTGATTTTCCTAAAATACAATACTACTGTGGAGTAAAGGTTTTGTTTTGTTTTTTTTAAAACTGAAAATAACTTACAGCCTCATTCACAGCAAGCTTCTTTTCTCGGACTCTAAGTGAGAGACTTGACTCGGACTCTAATTTTGTGACTCGTGAACATCTCTGTTCCCTACCTTGCGCCCGTAGCCTCCGGGGAAGGCTCCGGACTCCCCATGACCCTGATTGGGACAGACGGTTACAGAAAATGGATGCATGGATATTAATTTAATACTGTTGTGCCTCTCTCATCCACACTCTGCTGTACATCCTAGGATAAACTTCAGACCTGTTATGGATAATCGATGGAGGAAGTTCAATATTCAGAGAAACTGGGCGCAGAATCTTCCTAAAATAAATGAATAAATGTGGCTTCGTCGTTCTAATTTAACTGCAATGAATCATGAGTCTACCAGCAGAGCTGTCATATAGGAACAAAACTAAAAATTTCCATAATATCTGATATCCTGCTGTGACCTCAGATAAATATAGACATGTCAGTATAACAGTTTTTCATCATATTCAGTAATTTTCCTTCCACATACTACATATGATTAGAAGCCACCAGTTATTTTTTAAAAAACAGGAAATCTTAGACTCGTCTACGCGGAATCATTACAGCTCCTGACAGCATTTTGCAACTTATTAAACGACCTTCGTGTAAAAAAAAAGATTAATATTAGGTTTTACACTTACAAATATTAATGTCAAAAGTGCAATTTGGGAAAACA
The DNA here is from genome assembly GCA_026779605.1 of Mormyrus hasselquistii. Lineage (NCBI taxonomy): Eukaryota > Metazoa > Chordata > Actinopteri > Osteoglossiformes > Mormyridae > Mormyrus > Mormyrus hasselquistii. Next base: position 415,029 of record JAODKE010000126.1, read on the forward strand.
TTTCTCAAGTATATCCCATTCTCAAGGCGAGTGTTTCAAGTTTAAGTGTTTGTGATTAATTTTCTTAATATAGTTGTTCTAATGTATTAATAATGCATATATTTATATGCAGTCATTTAAAATTAGTACATATAAAGTTACAGATATGATTTCTAAATAAACGCATCTTCTCTGCCTTGCCGAGTCGGTTGTATGAGACCGTTCCACGGCTCCCCCACCTCCCACATGGTGCCCCCAGAGGAAATCAGAGGTCATGACAGCACAGATACACTCACCGGCAGATCACTACGGCGTACCACAGGAACAGAGTGGTGCCAGCCACCAGGACGAGCAGGAGGAACGGCCAGGAACGCTGAAGCTCCAGCAGCATGGGCCGCATGTCCCCCCCGTGACGTGGGCCCAGCTGCGGCCTCCGTCCCCCCCCCACACGTCCAGCCGGCATAATCCTGCTGCCAGCTCTCCCCCTCTCCCCAAGCTGGCTGCGTCCTTCCCTTTCCCTCTTATTTCTTCACTTATTCCTCCCCTCCCCCGCGGTCTTGTCGACCCTCAGCTCTCCAGTGCATGACTCGTACCCTCTTGTCCCTCCTTCCTCTGCCCCGTGACTTTCTTCCACTTTAATCTGTCGCTCCGCTCGCCGTATTGTTCTCACTCCTCCTTCAGTGCCTCAGCGTTGCTTCTCTTAGAAACTTGAGAAGTTCAGCACGCTCCCACTGTTTCCTCTGACCCTCCCAAGCATTCTTGTGGCACTCTCCACTCCTCCCCCAGTCTTACCTACTTACTCCTCTGGTTTCCCCACCTCCTCTGAGTGTAGCGACAGCCACCCCCTGACCCCCTCTCTCCCCATATAAAGACTAGGCAGTAAATAGCATCCCCAATAATGAATTAGTGTGTGGTTGCCACTCCTCTCTGTGTGTGTGGAGGTACATTTCGCAGAGAATGAAAAAGGGGGCAGGTCTACATGTGCGTCTGGGGACCCCAGTACGACAGCCAATAAGGGCCAACCAGGGTTCGGATAACACCCAATCAGATCTTTCTGTGTTCAGTTTTCTTTTTGTGTTTGGCACTGGTACGTTCTCATGGAATGATTTCGGACTCCAGCTTGAGAGTGTCTCCTGCTCTCAGTTCTTCACGCTGTTGATACAAGGCATTGTTTAAATCTGAAATCACGGATATCGGGCAGAATGAAGAAGAAACAAAACTGAAGGATTTTACCAGCCCACTGTCATTATACATATTTTAGTATACTCCAAATTCTCAGCATACTTTGCAGTGATTTAGTTTTTATTGTTATTTTCGTGTTATTCTTATTCTGTTTTGCTTTTTATCGTTCTGCTGCATATATTTTGCAAAGTACAATCCAGGAAGCAGGTGAAAGGCATTTCATTGCACAATGGCACAGTGCGTGAATGCGTATCTGACAAACAAAACTTGAACTTGATTTGAGGACATGGAGATAATGGATGAGAACCATTTGTTGATGGAATGCCCAAGGGTCGCAAAATCAAGTCTACACCTCGCTTTTCATGATATTCAACAGGACGTTGAACAAATATAGCATGGAAACACTGCAATGTTAGCAGAAGGCTTTAAGATCGCAACACGGAAACATCACAAGGAAGCTCTGGGGTTTTTCCTCTTATCTACTTGCCTTCAACTTAATGGACATAGGAAATCAGCATTACACGTGCATAAAATTTACCCAGTAACAGAACTAAATGTGAATTAAGGGCCTTGACCCCATATAAATCGAAATCTGGTATCCCTTCTGATTCAATTTAGGAGCTGAAGATTGGGAGCCTGTATGGTCTAGTTTGCTTCAGGCTACTACAAACAGCACCCCCCCCCCCCACACACACACACACACACACCCCAATTTATACAAAGGGAATTAGAAAAAGCAGAACCAATGATCGCACCTGGTCACCTGACTCTCCTTACCGAGACTGCTAGCCCCTCAACCAACCTTCTCATAGTGACATCATTTTTTGAAATGAGTAATTACCAGGATTGTATGTCACTGTTGCAATGAGTAACTAGAAGAAATCTCTACAAAATAGTTCCAATATATGGTCACAGAAGCTGGTGAGATGTGTTTATGAGACACATGATCCTGGATCTGCCGCAGACCGCTTTCTGCACCCACTGCCCACTGCTGGTGTGGGCTGGACCAGGTTCAGTGTGAATTAAGCAAACTCTCTCTCTTCTTCCTCGTTTGTTGTGGCCAAAGCCTGCTGGTGATGACCCATTCCTGGTGGTGAACTTGACCCCTCAGAGTAACCAACATGTGGCTAAACTGCACTTTATTTAAAAATCGTGAGCAGGAAGGCCAGCGGTTTCTCTTCAAATTACCTACCCTCCCCCCTGCCCCTGAGTTTCTTCAGTCCTTCGTGGTCTGTGCTCATCTGTGCTGACCGCAAACAAGGCATGGACCTACTTCTGGGCTCCCCATCTGTCCAGTGATTATTTCTCCGTGGGAGTGCAGTACCTAGCAAACCTCTTCCTTCTTTGAGGTGTAAATGGACACCCAGAGACAATTTTCTGTCATTCCCTACTGAGACAACTGTGCAGCTTAAACAGGGAAGGATTGTGCTGTATAGCCTGCGTTATTCCGAATGACCTCACCCAACTGTTCCTGACAGTGAGGGATTGTGGGGCGCCTGCTGCGTGCGAACATGACACTGTCGGATGGCAGGAAGCACACAAGGAGCCATTGTCTCTCCCTGTGACGGAGGGTCGCACTGTTGCCTCAGACCCCCCCAAAGTTGAGAGGTCATACCCCTGTGCATGTTCTTACTGCATCAAGTCTGTTTCCTCTTGCACTACAAAGACACGCAGTTGGGTTGAGCCTCATCTCTACATATATGCATTTGGTCATCGAAAGGTCTGGTCTGAATCCCTGACCAGCCCCATGCCCTGTGAGTGCTAAAAAAAATAGCTGTCCACTGCTATGTTATATACAGTTTAAATGCAGAGGACACATTTTGTTACGTGCCAACAACGAGAAAGAATCACTTTCACTTCAAGTGTACGTCCCCTGCGATGGACTGGCATCATGTCCAGGGTGTCCCCAACCCGTGCCCTGCGATGGACTGGCACGTACAGAGGAGAAGATCGTTGTACTTGGCACCTTTAGAATTCTCGGGTTTAGGCAGAAAAGCTTTCGTCTTAATTTGTTTCATGCCATTGTTACACTAACCACAGGTACTCCACGTTTAATCAAGAGACCACACAAGACAAAGGGCATGTTCGCTATTGCCACCGTCACCTTCCTGGGAGGTTCACAGAACTATGATAGGGTCCGTTTAGAGCCAAAAAAAAAAAAAAAAGCAGAACATAACATACGTTGAGAATGAATATCTGAAGCCTCAACCCACAAGAAGAGTTTTGGACAGAAGATTGCAGTGTGAATCCTGTGATTCTGCAGAACATGTGGTTCTCCCATCTCATTTGCATCTATAAATAGACGAGGTCATGTTGTCGTTCGGCCCAGCCAAGAATGAGATGGTAGAGGTGTGTGTGTGGGGGGGGGTGTTGATGTTCAGCTGCTAAACTGGATACTGAGCTTAGCCAAGAAGATCATCCAAGTATGATACCCCAGGTTAATCAAAGCTCACGGTGCTCATTCAAATAGAAAGCATCTACTCTTGCTCGCCACACTCTGTGCAAACGGCAAACTCGAGTCTAAGAGGGCTTAAAATAGCAGGAAGAAAAACAGGGCGGAGGATCGGGATCACAAGCACAACCAACAAGCGTCACAAGGTCTAGGTCCTGCCATTCTTTGTGTGTGCCGATTAGACATAGATTCAAATGTTAGCCCTCGACCTGCTGTGGTGGACGAGAACCACAAGATACAAACGGATCCTTAAGGGAGGACACTGACTAGGATGAGGAAGATGAACACCAACAGGATTTGGTTTTGTACTAAGCTTTACAGTCAGATGCAGAACAGCAGTGGACGTCTCCAAGAGGAAGAGAGCCAGGGAAAAGAAACATCGCCTACTTGACAAAGGGCAACTGCTTCCCACGCCGTCAAGACTTGACTGAAAAATACAATCCCTAACGTCTTCGAGTACAACTGCACCGCCCATCCTGGCATTTTCCAAATATCTTCCTTATCACCTGAGGAGTTTCAGTTACCATTCGGGGAAATCTCAGAAACAGACTTGGTGTAACCCTTGGTGTAAACAACTCAAACACATCTCAGAGCATACCACACAGACGAAAAAATAAAAATTAATGTAAAACATACGCAGTCACAGCTGAATAAATCCATAGTAAAAATCGTTTTATCACATCAGAGCCCATGCATCTAAATGCACATCACACCGTGAGGAAGACACACACCCTCAGCTGCAACATCAAAATTCACACGCCGTTCTGCAATGTTCTGTAATTATTTATTGCGAGAGAATATATACAAACTATAGAGGTTCCCTTACCCTTCCATAAAGGGGCATTAAGACACCATACATGACCTTCTTTGGAAGCATCAGCAGAGGCCATGCCGCCTCTCACAGCAATCTTTATGCAACCTCAGTTTTAAAAACAGGGTTTCGTAACGCCAGCTTTGTGGATCCACAGGTTACTGAATGGTAGCTGCACTCAGATTAACGCGTCGACAGACACAAAGAACTGACTGCTACTCCTTTGGAAGGAGGAACAGAAATCCAAGGTCAATGTGTTTTTCTATTCTTTTACAAGTTTTCCTTGAGTAACACAAATTCAAAAACCAGACTAAAATTCTGGCTTTCCAACATCACTGGGTTAATAGCAACTCAAACGCCCAACATAGATTTGTACTCTTAAATTCCATGACTGATGTGCTCTCAGATATTTTAACAAGCTGCAGGATTTCCAAGCTAAACCCATTTAAGGGAATCCTGCGTTTTCACAGTATTTAAGAGACCAACTACTGGGTAAAGACATTTGTTCAGAAGTTATTTACCCCAGCCACTCGAATTACTTACCTCGCACTAGTTTAAGAGACAAGATGAACTGGGAATACTGCTTAAGAATAGCTGATCAAACCAAAAGCTGGCAGCTAGTGTATTTAAGGAGCCCTCAGTAAACTTAACACTAATATGGTGTAATGGTTCCTAGCGGCCATCTTGGAGATAAATGAGAAATCAGGACAATGCAGTGTCTTTGAAGATTTTATTGGAATGGGATTTGGGGATAGAAGCAGCTCACTTCTTGGCCTCCTCCTCCTTAGACAGAGTCTTGATGACCTCCTCCTTCTTGGCCTGGAGACGCTCTTCACGGCGTTTACGAGCCTCCTTGGTCTTGGACCGGCGGGCTTCAGCCTGGTCACTGTGGGGCATCGGGAGATCAGGTGACTGCTATGCAGAGGCTTCTACAAAGTCACTTTTTATAGCAGCCTTCCCCGATTCCAGGCCTGCAGGGCCACAGTCCAATACGGTGTGCAGATTTCCCCGTTCAACCACACATACTAAACCTAGTAACTGGCCGATTATGTTTGAGCAGGGAAATCCGCCAAGTATGCTGGATTCTGGCCCTGCAGGACAGGAATTAAGGAACCCTGCTGCACAGTGGCGATTATGACTAGGCTCCTGAAAACAATTCAGTAATTTCCATTCGTCCATCCTTTACAAAGCACTAATGCTAGTTTGATGAAAATACCAAGGAAACCAAGTAGCATTAGGGGTTCTTTTCCACTGCACCAGATACCGTACGTTTGGTACAAAGAAATTCAGTACTTTGCCCTTCCCGCTGACTACCTGGCGCAGTGGAAAAACACTGTAAACCAGCACTGGCTTGGATCTGCACTGTCCTGCTAGCCACCCGTCACAAAAGCCAAGAGGGAACAGGGAGACGTGACTTACGCCAGGAGCTTCTTGCGGGCCTTGTCTGCTTTAAGCTTGTGGATGTGCTCCATCAGGATACGCTTGTTCTTGAACACATTACCCTTGACCTTCAGGTAGAGGTGGTGGTACATGGGGCGGCCGTTAGGAAAGGGGGGGGGGGGGCTGTCACTTCACAGTGGGTTCTGCCGCACAAGCTCAGGAACCACAACACTAAATCACTCCAAAACACAAGTTCATACGCTCTTTAAATGCTATTCCAGTTCCAAATGAGCACAATAAATATATTTGCCTTGCAGATGGTGCCCCCCCCCACTGCAGAGCAACAGCTAAGGATACAGTTTATTGTGCAGAAAGGAGGAGGAGGAGAAAAAAAAAAAAAACCTATTCAAGTCCATCCATCCATCTTCTATACCCATCTGTCCTAAACCAGGTTACAGGTGTCCGGAGCCTGTCCTGGAAACTACAGGCGCAAGGCGGGAAATAAGCCAAGACGAGGTGGCAAACCGCAGGGCGCACACACCACTCACACACGGACAATCTGGCAACTGCAATTCAGCTTAGCGTGTTTCCGTGAGTTATGGGGAGAAACTGGAAAACCTGCAGAAAACCCTCAACATGGGGAGACCATGCAACACGGTAGAGCAGGAGAGAAGGGTCAACAGTGCTAACCACCGAGCCACTGTGCACAAGTCAACCACCTCTAAATGATTGAGCGGGACGGAAACCCTCTCAGATCCACCTAAAATCTGGACTTCGACAGAAAAAATCTGAAGACAAATGTGAAATATGGCTGAGCGGCCAGAGACACCATCCACTGTTCACCCATAACGATTTATCGTAATGATAATGTTACATTTATATAGCGCCTTTCACAATCTGAAAATTTCTTTATTAATGACAATAAATAGTGCTGTGCCCAGGTTTCATAATGGGAAAGTGTGACATACCTGAACCAACCACAACCGATCAAATGCATTTCTGCACACACTCACATGTGCCTGTCGATCTTCTTGGATTCCCTGTAACGACGCAGCAGCCGTCGCAGGATCCTCATGCGTCGCATCCAGCACAGCTTCTCCGGCATGCGGGCGTTGGCCGTACCCTTCCTCTTACCTGAGGTGGGGAGACAGTGTCACGTACACGTGCTCTGGGTCGCCACAGCATGTGGGCCCCCCCCCCGCCAAAGGGCCGCTAACTCACCGACACCCATATGGCGGCCCTTGCGGCGGGCCAGCGTGTTCTTGCGGCATCGGGCGCGGGAGTGCACCGTCACGGGCTTCCGGATGATCAACCCATCCTTCACCAGCTTTCGGATCTGTTGCCCTGAGGAGAGGTACGGCGATTTCTTTTGTGGGCCGTGTGAGCTGGACAAGTAGGTCAGATCCTTTTTTCTAAGCGCCTTTTAAAATATCCACTTAATCATCATTAATCATCGCCCAAGCAAAACCTACAGGTTATAGCACACATGGGCCTTCCTGCCTTGAGGAACATCAGCCTCCCACACTGAACATTCACTTTTCTGGGATGCATGACCTCCCAGTGCACCGGACTAACCATGCACAACAGGATTATTGTGTTGCCTGCTGCAACTTTTGACACAATTCATTTATTTATTTAGCAAAAGCTTTTCTCCGCCATTCAAGTGAGGATCAGAGAGCAGGGTCACCTAATCCCTGGAGTAATTGGGAAAAAGAACCTTGGCACAAGGGTGCAACGGTGATGTCACTCTGGCAGGCAGGGAATACAAGGCCAGTCACATAAATTAATATGACAGTATCAGTGGCTGTAAAGGTGCAATTCCACTGACATCCATATCCTTCAGTCAGTGGAGCACGAGTGCCAGACTGACGAACTTACTGGAGTTGGCGTTGGCAATCTCATTGGTCTCGTTGGGGTCGAGCCACACCTTCTTTTTGCCACAGCGCAGGACGCTGGAGGCCAGTCGCTTCTGGAGCCTGAGCATGCTGAGGGCCAGAGAGAAATGCTCTACCTCAATGTTCCAAATAATTATGGTGAAATGTACGTTTTAGGCAAAACAGCTGCTCACACCTACAAGAGCAGTTCCAAACAATATTGTGTAATTATTTAACTTGCAAATTTCAATGGTTTTCATGGTTGTAATACAAGCACTAAGTGCTTAATTAATAACTCATAAATAACTTGATATGTCATTACCAGCGCTTGCCTGAATAGTCGTATATAAATACGACTACTTATGAAACATTATTCGACACGGAGAAACAGCTGAAGTACCGTTAAGTCACGCTTACATTGAGTCAGATGTTGCCCAAACACTCGAATCGGTAGAGCACATGCATTTAGATTGAGAACTACGAGAGTATATGACACGATTAAATCAAGCATTAAGGCAATCAATTTATATGAATGGCTTATATAACCACGCTACAAAACCGCGTTCTCTTAGCAAGCCGGTGGATTAGCTTTAACGGCGTGCACGGCGCGGCAAACATTAAAAAATTAAACATGAATGACTAAAATATAAACTGGCCTGATATTCACGCCAACACACAAACATATGTTTATCCTTGGTGGCAATGCGGGCATAAAAATGACAAATATTTTTAGTAGTTCAGCGTAAAAATTAACGACACGGCCTTTGTATTCGGCCTGCTCGTTTAGGCGACTGATCGCATGTACGTTCAACATGCTTATATTTATTCCAAGTTTTCCAAACATACGACTCCATCATCACTCTTTCACGTACCTATTTAAATTAGCATCTAATATTAAGTCAAAAATGCTTTAGAACACGTTTTTAGCGTATTTTAACCGGAGCAGCTTAGGCCTGCTTACCTCATGGCTGCTGCTGGTTAACAGAAAAGGAAGCTTAGCTGGCGGGCATGGCCTATCATTATTACGTAGAGGACAACCAAACATTTTCAAATAAACAAAACATATGTGTACTAATAAGAAATAAGAAATGTAAATCATTTTGATATATTAACTTTAATTTTTATAAGGGCCTAACTAAGAGTTGATATTATACGTTATTTTATTTGAAGATAGGAAGTATTAAACATAACGCCCCCCTCTGTGTAATTCATATGGTAGATTCCAGATTGGCCCAGCCACGTTGCATTGTGGGAAATACTATATTCGTCGTTTTATCCATAACAGGTTACACAGGAGGGCGACGTTGAGCATAATTAGCTTTTTTTCTAGTGCCAATTATATGTAGATTTCACTAAGGTTTGGTAGCATAATAAATTTCAACTTCTACATTTAGAGCTAAACTTTAAGAGTCTCATTGAATATAGTAAAGTTTTTCGTCAAACTAAATTATGTAATACACACTGTTACAAGTCACACTGTTGTAATTCATGGTATTAATAATCAATTTAACGAAATCAATCGCCTAAACCCTAGCTGTACTAGTTGAGCCACTAAATTATTCCTTCAGTATATTTAAACACATGTATCAGCTCAAATAAACCAGCATATCATTATAATTATTAGAATCGAGATTTATATCTAGGGACGTGGGAGGGGGCATGGACATTGGATACCTTGGCAAATTCGGGTGACCCAACATTTAACAGGAGCTCTTGAATACGTAAAATTATAAGTACAATTGAATCCAAGGTGTTATGTTATGAGTGAAGCCTGAACTTCTAGATACGCTCCTGTGTATGCCTCCAGCAGCAGCAGATAACTTTTATGGAAAAAAAACAGAACGCTCTAAATAGTGCAAATTTTAAGAACATTTTTTGCTTAAAAGGTTATTGGCTCTTGTTTGTGCAATTTCCAGAAGGAAAATATAGGCCAACTAGACTGTCAACTAAGAAACACGATTAAGCCTGTGGTCACCGTGAATCAAACAGCGTACGATGACAACCAAAGCAACCTCAATACAACTACCAGCAGCATTCCGTAAGCCTAGTGACAGATATACTATGCAAGAAATAAGAAGCACTAATGTTCATACTTTTATTATCATCCATGCCCTTTTAATTTGGCCCAAACAAATTTAGTTCAATTATATATTAAAAATGAAAATCAATGTGTATCCATCGGAACAGGTCCGGATTCAGGTATAGGCAGACTATAGGCAGCTACCTAGGGTCCGTTCGGCAAAAGTGGGCCCAGACAAAGGAATGAAAAAATAAAATATATTTAATTTAATTAATATATTTTGAATTCTCCAAAACACCCGAACAAACATATTCATGGTGTAAATACCAGTAGCATCTTTCCCGTAGAGTTAGAGTTGCATATTAAAGGTATCTTTAGATTCCAGAATTGTTCAGAAAAAGCTTCTCCCTGGGTGGATTACAAACGTGAAGAGTATTTCTGCTTATTCAAACAATATTAATACGGGATTCTTTTGTGTCAGCATATTAAATATTAACACGGCTATTAATAGTAGGCCTGCGTCTTACTGACAAGATGCTGCTTATGGTTTAGCCTCCGGTATGAATATGTAATCTGCGACGATGGTAAGTTTTTTCCTAAAACAAAATTTAGAATAAAAATAGACCAGTGCTTTTTGTTTCTACAAAGAACTTAACGTCTGTCACAGAAACCGGTTCCACTAAATCCAAGCAAGCAAAAAAAAAGAAAAAAAGTTAAAGAGGGCTTGTCCTAATTAGTGATCGAAGCTTGTCTCCCCCCCAAAAAAAAAAAAAAACAGAAACATTAAACAGTGAATGGGAGACATTTGAGCCTCCCACTTGCTAACCATCTGTTGATTTTTCCTTCCAGTCTATCATGCTGCACTTTTCAACAACAACAACGGAAATAATATTAAAGTCTTACAACATCACTTTATTATTATTCATAATAATACTAGTCTTATAATTATTCTCGACGTGAATCATGTTAGGCTTTTATACCAATATTTCGAATATTTTTGATCAGATCACAGGTTCGTATAACAGCCTTGTGATTTCTCTTTCTTGGTCATTTATATTACTCCAAAATATGCCTGAGGGGGTCTTCCAAACAAGACATTTCTAAACCGACCCTAGCACAACCACCTCCTTCAAAATACACCTGTTCTTAGTGGCCTGAAAGCACCGCGGCTAGAAGATGTACCCGCCCCTCCTTTTTATAATGATTGTCACGTCGGCCTTCCAATCACGTCATATAAAAATAAATCATGGCACACTATAGGCTGCTGTGAAAGATTGACAGCGACGTAGGGGTGGAGCCTGGCAGATGGGCGTAGACCGGTCCCCGAGCAGCTGGACTCGGCGGCGCACTGTATTGTCTGTGCCTGAGGAAACAGAGGTGGCCGTGCAAGGGGGAAAGCACAGCTGTGTAGTGTGACACCAGCGGTGGCAGAAGGAAGCGAACAGGGAAAAAAGCAGCACCATCTGTTTCTCTACGCAGACAATGCCTACGTTTACAATACTCAAAGCCATACAAAATAACCGATTATAATAAAGAATAACATAAATCAATGGTACAGAAAAGTAGCATGTCCAGGACGCCTTCGACCTCAACCCAGGAGATACAAATGGACATGTTCGAACATCCTGCTTCACAGGTAAGGACGCACGATATAGATATGGCCATTTCTATAGCCTCCACACAATATGCTCTGGAAAGCAATGCATCCAGTTTCTCACATTGCATGCGGGGGAAAAAAAGAGAAAACCATAATCAGTAAGTGTTGAATTCTGAAATCTTGATGTAGTTTTCAGGTAATTTTGTCAACCGATTGATACAAAGTAAACTTAACCACTACTGAATATAAATGAAAGACAGGAACATTTTAATTAAAAGAAGAAGAAAACACTTAGTATTTCAAATATTTCGCATGTTTTAAACTGTTTTTGTTGTCATTTTCATCCAATATTTCCATAGTATCGCTTGTTAATTTGAGCAAACTGGAAAATACATATCGGATATTAAAATACGGGCTTTTTGTTTCTAACTGTCCTTTGAACGGATTTGCAGTTATTTGAATTACTGGAAGACAATGGTTTATAAGACCGTTCTTCAGTAACCATAGTGTATATTGCAGGGTGGGGTACAAATATAAGTATTTTTTTTTCTACAAGGAAATAATGGAATAAATCCACGCTTTTGTAACTGTATTTTAACGTGTGATCTCGCTATTGCGTTTGGAGGTAGGCTACTGTTGTCGATTTATTTTTTCCTCTTATATAACGTATATGCTTTAAGTAATAGTTCAAAATAACATTAATTTGTGTCTTTGTGAGCCCATGTGGACGCGTTACGTCAAGTCGGTATCTGCGGCTTGAATCGAGGTAAAGTGGAAGTGTTTCAGCGTTAGACAGTGATGTAATTGGGGTTATTTTTTGGTCAGAGGTGGGAATGTTGTTCTAGATTATATCTAGCCACACCTAAAATATATCAGGAATCGGTGTGATGGATACGCCTGTTACCCACTCGTAAGGATATTAAACATTAATATTAACAACGTATTTTTCATACGTACTGTGGTACCACTTTTTGTTTTTACTACGTATAGGCTAGTTTGCTGCAAATATATATAAATGCGAATTATGTAAATTATTTTGGGTAAAGCCATCACATAAATCCATATGAGATATTAAATATTATTTGGTTCCAAAGGGATCGTACTCCGAATACATCTTGATATATATAGTTCAGGGTAGAATCTGAGAAATCTGTGAAAACTGTAGCAGTTCCGTTTCATAAGATTTAAAACCAGAACCCAGTAGTGATAACCCCAGGAACTCTCTTTGGCAACTAAATCTTCACACACTTCTTAGCTTTTCGGCTGCACTCTGCTTTTAAATCACAGACCCTCTGGTTCTGCTCCTGCCAAAATCGCTCGCGTTGGATTTCCACGACGGAGTTCACGGTAGCCTGTTTATATGATTTAAATGCGAGCGTATAATCTCGACCACGCTCAATCAGACAGATGGGCTGCTAGTGGGTCGCGCAGCAAGTATCCCTCCAGCGCCAAACTGATAAATTATATATAAAGTTCAGGTGCCCCGTGGTGGGTTGTATTATAACACGAGTGAGTCAGTCATCGAGACACCTACAGCCCCTCTACTCACCACCAGAAGAACTGCACGCTCATCCCCCGTCTTTGGCCACAAGCCAAAAATGATTATAGTTTGGAATGAAAAAGAGAACAGACACGATACTTTCGGTACCGATGAGTGGAGATGAAGGACACCATGGGTAAGTGGCTTTAGCGTATCCGAGGTCACAAACTTTTCTGGCTTCTGAATCAATTCGTATAGTCACAGGACATTCAGCTATTTTGAGTACTCTCTCCCATTTTTGCATTCAGCATTTAATGCAGGCTGTGCCGTGAATGAAGACAATTTCATTACCTGGCTTTATTATCTTAAATAATGAGTCTGTATAGTATTGCTTCCTGACTTTCCTCACAGACCTCTCACTTCCCGGTAGTATATCTACGGCTGTCTGGTCCGGAGACACTACCCTGAAATTCGCTCCAGTTTACCCTCTTAATTGGTCACTTTACTACTGGAAACTCTATATCAGTCATGCTTCAATCCACCCCGCACCCCCCCCCCCAGGAACCATCCCGATGTCCTTTTATAGAAAACACCAGCGCCTCAGATCCAGAGTAAGCTATCAGGCCGGACCATCTGAGATGAGACGAGCCAAGGAACCGAGTGGGTAACAGCAGGAGTGGGTTTGAGTGGAGCAGAGAACTTACATTTGAATTCATTGGACTTCAGACTGACATTCCAGCCACAAGCCTGGTGCTAGCTGAGGATGAATCTCTGTGATTTCATTTTTGGGGTGACACGGTGGTCAGCACTGTCACTTCACTACCAAGGTGTGAGTTTCTGCTATGATGTAATGGTGGGGTTTCCTCTGGGTACTCTGGTCCCCCCCCCCCCACAGTCCAAAAGTATACAGAGGCTATTTGGAGTTACCAAATGGCCCATAGTTGTGCATGTGTGAGTGAATGCTGTGTGACTGTGCCCTGCAATGGATCGGTGCCTAATCCTGGGTTGTCCTCTGCCTTGTGCCATAGGCTCTGGACCTCCCACGTCCCTGAATAGTTTAAGCAGTTACTGAAAATGGATGGACGTGGCTTCATTGTACGAGTACAAGAAGTCCATCCACCTGTCTTCCAATGATTTACCCAGAGTAGAGTTGTGAGGGAGCTGGCGTGTAAACAACGGTACACCCTGGATGGAAGGGAAGCCAAGGACATTTTGGGCAATGTTTGTTCAGGTTCTGAAAATGTGGATAAGAGTTCTGGTATTACTCATTGTAATATCCGACTGATGTGAATGTAAAGAGATAGACCACGATGCAACTGCATTCTTAAGTCATCTTGTGAAGTTTGACCCATTTATGGATGCAGTTTGAGGGCAAAAAATAGGGCAGATCTGTTTTTGAATTATGTGTTTATATAATGATAGCTGTCTGGAGATGCTTTTATCTGATGTAAACATCAATCTACAATCAAGGCTGGGTATTTATCATTTCTTATTAGGTAATTTTCTGTGGGAGGGAACCTGGGACTGTTTGGTTATGAGTGCCTGTTTGTAAGCGCTGCTTTTCCTAGAATCATTAACTATAAGGCCGAGAGAGAAAATTATGTTCTTCACGTTCTTGAGTATGTTGGTGTGTGGAGAGACATACTGCATTGGTCCTGGAAGCAGCTGCTTACGGGGGAACTGGAAGTCATATTCGTCAGGCATCCTGATTGTTTGCTAATGCAATTAATGGGCAGTGTATCTCCATGGCGATGTGGCCACAGTTGGTCTAATTCGACAAGGGACCCTGACCAAGTCAAGGGAGCCATTTGGCAGCCTTCCACCAATCAGATTATAGGGACTGGGCCAATGATAGGTCATAAATAACTAGGTAATGTGGGGGTGGGTGTGTTCTGCGGGGCATCAAGGAGGCGTTTTGTTGGAGCTAACAGGGCAGTTGGCAAATTTCTAGGTTTTCAAAAACGGCAACAAAAAGGGGGCCGTTAGCGGTGATACTGATAAGGTGGTGTAGTCATGGCGACCAAGTTATCAACGCATATCTGTCTCATGCCGCCAAATCTGTTCTTTTATAGCCATATCGGAGACATGTTGTGATCGAGGTATGAATGGCATTTAAAGACTGTCCCCTTTGACGCCACCTTGCAAAGCTGGACTCAGTGTGACTGACACCTCGATGTCTTTGACAGGCTCTCAGTTCTGAGTACCATACAATGCAGAGCTCTGCCAAAAGCTCGCTCTTTCCCCAATCTTCTCTCTTGTCTCATTCTGCCATCCACACTGACCTGGTTCCTGTCACTTCTTTCTCCCCAGGGAAAGTACACCAAACGGAAGAGCCGCTTCAAACGCTCGGACGGCAGCACCTCCTCCGACACCACCTCCAACAGCTTCATCAGACAGGTAAGCTGCTCCACGCTCCTACACTGGCTGCCTGACCATGGTCCTTGGAAGTCGTGGACCAGTAAGCTTTAGAAGATACATGATTCTTGTTTGACATCTGAGGCACCTGAAACGTTGTCTACTGTCCAACATGCTACTTCAGCAAAACAATTAAGGCATGAGGCCCCGAAGGACCAGACCTTTGCCAGCATTGACCTGTAGAGAATCTGGCTGCAGGAATGGATATATTTTAGTGTAGGAACTTCAGTTTTTACTGTTCATGTAGAAGAACAGATCTATAAATCCATAAATCTGTGAACCTATAAATCAGCCAATCTTGGTATTGGACAGGCCACGTTTGCTCAATCTTTCATTTTATCTCAAATAGCAGGTTTTGTGAGGAATAGAATCATCTATTTAGATAATATGCCTGTGGCCTGTTTTAAAGGGCCAGTACATACATGTTCGTCACCCGATAAAGTGAGTATATGGCTAAACTGCCCCTCACTTGAGATCTGAAATCCCTGTGGGACGCCCTCGGATCTCATGCCCTTGGCATTTGTCATTGCCTCTACCCGCCCATGGTCTTTATCACAAATGTGACTAATACGTCTAGGCGTTCGCTATTCAATAGCGGCTTCAACTGTGTCATGAGATTTTTCTTCTTTTTATGAATTCTGCTCCTCCGGATGTGGGCTTAAACAAGCACTGCTAAAATGGCTGTTTTTTTTTTTTCTTAGTGGGGAAGCAGATTAGATACGAATGCTGTCCCCCCCCCACTCCAATTGTTTGAGCGGCGCGACCGATGCTGCCGTTTTTCGACCGCTTGCCGTAAAAGCGAATCCCGTAGTCCATGCCGTAGCCCTTTAACCTCAGCGCTGACGTGGAAACCTGGGAAACGGCCTCCCGCGATTTGGTGAAGCACTGCGTCGCTCACATGGGTTATTGAAGGATGCTCCTCAATCGAAGGGGGAAACAGCTTGCCCTGCCGGATGACATTTCCTCTCTCCGTATGAACATCCCGCTAGAACGGCTACCCCCTGGATTCCAGGAACATGTGAAATGGAATCGGAAAGGTTATATCCCCGCTGGCCTCCTTCCACGCTCGTCCGCTAATTAATAGGCTGCTTTTGAAGGGCCCCAACTCTGTCTCCTGTGCTCTGTGTGTACAGTGAGGGTCCCATGGCACTGTTTGATCCTAATGAGGAAGGGCCCCTACTCTCTACTCCCTGATCCTCCCACGGTCCCTAATCCCCCACCCCAGTTTCCCTGCTACTCGATCGCAGCTCATTGACAGGAGACAGCCTGGGCTGCACCATGAAGGTCCAAGCCAGTGCTTTCCGATGGATGAGCCTCGTTTCACAGCAGTAATTTTGCCTCTCCCCTTTCATTCAATGTGCAAGCGTTACTTTCACACCCAAATCCCAGACTAAGCCAGTCATATCATATGATGGGATCAGCTAGTCATGCCTATTTGATCATGTGACCTCAGTCTATAAAACTGTACGCTATGAACAGCCCCGGGCTGTCGATGACGCATGCCGCCCTGATAGGGAACAACCAGGCACAGGTCACTGGTGTGTTCAGGAAGATGTTCTTGCTGGAAAACTGTCAGTTATTCCATCGGTAGCTGATTCTTCGTTTTTCTGCATATTAAAATCAAATGTGCATTTTTGACTGCAACCATAACTAACCACACTCACAAACAGAAACGCACTATGCAAGACACCCAAGCAGAGTCTACACTGTGCACATACACACACAGTCGGCTTGTCAGTAGAACTGGTACGCTGACCTGGTTTCCATGGAGACGCAGCCTTTGAGTTTCAGGCAGCGAGTGGGGGTGGAGTGCGCAATGGGTGTGTCCTCATGAGCCAGCTGGGGCGGTCTTTAGCCGCATACTCAGAAAGGCAGAGGAGCAGCACAGTGTCAATGCCTCAGAAAGGCAGAGGAACAGCACGGTGTCAATGCCTCAGAAAGGCAGAGGAACAGCACGGTGTCAATGCCTCAGAAAGAGGAACAGCACAGTGTCAATGCCTCAGAAAGGCAGAGGAACAGCACGGTGTCAATGCCTCAGAAAGGCAGAGGAGCAGCACGGTGTCAGTGCCTCAGAAAGAGGAACAGCAGGGTGTCAATGCCTCAGAAAGGCAGAGGAACAGCACGGTGTCAATGCCTCAGAAAGAGGAACAGCACCGTGTCAATGCCTCAGAAAGGCAGAGGAACAGCACGGTGTCAATGCCTCAGAAAGAGGAACAGCACCGTGTCAATGCCTCAGAAAGGCAGAGGAGCAGCACGGTGTCAATGCGGAAACTGGATTTTGTTTTGACAGCGATGGTGCTGGTGTGATGGTGTTTGTGGGACTGTGCTGAGATGTGCTGCATGTAGAGCCAAGCTGTCACCAACAAAGACTGATCTAGGTGCCACTGACACACAAACAAGCACCACCCCCCCCCACCCACCACCAAACCGCACATGCATTTTCTCTTCAGTCTAGAGGAAGAAAGTCACAGTTTTTCCAGGATGAGCCTTATTCTGTGACTTGAGTTCGCCATCTCTCATTTCCCTCAATATATTTGCATGTGAGCCGCTTGACCAATGAGAGTGAGAATTGACCAATAAGAGTGAGAACTGACCAATGAGAGTGAGAACTGACCAATGAGAGTGAGAACTGACCAATGAGAGTGGCTCATGAATGGTGCATTGCTTGGCATTTTCTGGTGCATCTGGCTGAAGAAGATAAACATCTAATATAAGCATTATCCTGTTTCAGGCAGAAAAAAAACAAATTATCGTCCAGGGCACGAGAATGTATATTTACTCAAAATACCATCGACACAATATTTATGGTTTAACGTAATTCCTGGAGCAAGTGCAAGTCCCCTTTGACAGTGTGTCAAAAACAAAGCGTTTGCAGTAAAGGTTGCTGCTTATCTGAGAGAAGGAACTGGTCCAGAGGTGAGTAACATGTCACAGTAGTGGACAGCGCCATCTAGTGGAGGAGCTGAAACGAAACGTTTGCCTTCTTGTCCAAGCCACTGTGCAGTGTCCCTAACCCCGTCCTCACTCATAGGTCTTGAGGTCCAAGGTCTCCTCAGTCACCGCAGGCAAACGTTGTTGGATACGTGTACTTGTTTTAGTCCTGTTAGTCTAGATGTTTTTGCTCGCCAGTCAAGTTGTAAATAGGTATCTGAATATCTTTAGTCTTTTTTTAATTTAGTTTCTCTTAGCCCGACTAGTAGAGAATTTTGCCAACAATGCAAAGGACATGGGTTGAAATCCCAGGGAGCACATGTAAATTGTAACCCTTCCTTCAGCTGTAATTTGCTTTGGATAGAAGTGTCAGATAGATGAGCGGATGCATATTTCATTCCTGTACCACAATCACAAAAAGCTTTTTTGTTTTCATTTAAAGTGATTTTTATTAACTAGGAGGCTACAGCTCAGTGGACAGCATGACTGTCTTACATCACCAGGCACAGTATGGGCATTGACACCCTGGCACGGCACTTTACAGGGGCTCAGTAGGGGCATGGACACCCTGGCAGATACAGGGGCACTTTACAGCACTTAACAGAGGCTCCTGAATACATAACATTATATGTAAAATTGAATGAGAGGACCAAGGTGATATTTTCTCAGGGAGGGCAGAATTTCTAAGTATGCCCTGCCTGCAGGGTTGGAGTTTTGGATGCTGCTCCCGCTGTGTGTGGCACGCAGAGGTGGAAAGTTCAGGTCCAGAAAGTATGTTTAACTGGACTTCACACCTCTGGTGGCAGATGTGTGTTTATCTACTCTGCCATGGTCCAGCATGCCGTCCCAGTACAGGGTTCCTCTGCCTTGTGCCCTGTGCATCCCTGCACCGATTAATAAAACACAGCTGTACAGATTGTACCAGCTGTGTTTTTGCAATATAATGAAATCGATTGCAATGTAATAATGACTATCCAACATAAAAAACAAGTTTTTAGACATTAAAACCTAGCTCTGACAGGTCATAATCCAACTGGAAATGAATTTAATTCATAAGGAAACCCCATTTTTAACAGCATAGCAGATGTGACAGATACGGGAAGCCGCCGCCGTATCAGATGACAGGCAGTCATGCCGATTGCTTTTTCTTTTTACGGACATATATTAAATTTAAATATATTAAATGACAATTACTAGCGAATCGCTCTTTGCTGATAACTACATCCTCGGTCTCTTTCGATTTATCTGTGCGGTGGCTCTGTCTCTGTCTGGCTCTTGTCCCAAACCACATCCATTTCCTGAGCTCTCCCCACGTGTTCTGAACCAGCAACACGTCTCCTGCTCCCCATATTTGAGCGGAACCCGTATCACGGCAGCCCGTCCGTTCCCAGCGGTCGATGGATGGGCCGCCCTTGGTAAATCCACATATACAAGCGGTAAAGCACTGCTTGTAGCCCCAGGAAGCAGAGGACCCCGTGCCTGAATGCTGATTGGACCACAGCTTTGGGGCGTGTAGCGGTCAGGTCAGACGGCATTGTGTTCCCGCGGCGGTATCGCTCCCGCGGTCCAGGTGCAGGCGCAGGGTCGGAGAGGTGGGGATTCAGCCTCAGTGTGCAGGACCCGGCAAGTGTCCCGTGTCAGAAGGCGCTGAATCGCTGACGGCAGCATAGGGGCCCCCTTTTAGGGTTCATTCTGCTCAGGTCCTATTTAAGCCCCCAGCCCCCCATGCTAAATATACCTCCCCGCTTTGCGAATGTCGCACAAGTGGTGCAACCTGAGCCCCCCCTCGCTCGCTCTTCCGTTGCTTTGGCCCCAAGTTCCCGTGGCGGGGGAGGGGGGGGGGGGGGGCGCTCGCTCCCAGTCTCGCAAGGCCCCAACTTAACAGCAGGCTCACACACTCACTCACACTCACGCACACACACACTCGCAGCGTCTGGCACACGCCCTTTGCCGGACCCACTGTGCTGCCCCTCCCCCCAACACACAACCGCGGTTTGCCGAGGAATGGAGACCACTGAGCGAGTTCGCCGGCCTCTCTTGGTAAGTGCCCCTAGTGGGGTGGGGGTGGGGAAGGGGGGTCTGTGAGGCGCCAACTTTTGCCGTGACACGTTATCGGCCTGATTTTGGGCTTGACCGGAATGCCAGCAGGCCATGGTTCTCAGCGGGCGTGGCTGGTTCATATGACACTTTTTATCTTCCTGCTTTCTTTCCCGTTCCTGCTCCATTTCCTTCGCTCTCTCTCTCTTTGTCGTCTTCGGTACACCTGTTCCGCCCCCCCGCAATTCCCTGAGCTCGCAGCTGCCCGGAACACTCTGGGTTTTTAATTAGACCTCCCGGTCCCCCAGGTCTTCGCGTTCTGTTTTGCCGCGAGCCTGCTGGCTGGCCGGTTGGCCGCGCACCCTGAGTTTCACCCCTGTCGCTGATTAACAACTAGCAGCTCAACATAAATACAGTCACCTGAAAAGTGCCACTATCCCTTGGGCCTGGTGATTTTCTGCCATGAAATATGGAGGCAGCATTTTGGGGATCTGATTTTTATTTGAATCCTGTCAGAGAAATTCTGTACGTGAATTTCATGGGCAGTGGTTGTTTCTAATTGTTTTGACCGGTTGTTCACGGTACATGTCGTCACCGTGTGGGTATCTTCCACATCTGCTATTATTACCACTGTTGTGATTGCACTGGCTTGGTCAAAGGTGCCATTCACCATGGTAAAGTTGTCAGGATTTTCGTTTTCTTTTCCTGGACTGGCTCTTTGCCGCTAACCCAGTTCTGGCTGACGAGCTCAGCGAGCCAGGTGGTTGCTAGGCGAAGGGTTAGGCAGCTCCGTGACACCGGGGCGCCGTGACGACACACACCATGGGGTGACTCCTTGCATGGAGACGGAACATTTCTCTCGATCGCGCTCCCCGACAAGACCTCGGTACGCCCACGTGTTCAGTCCACACGGAGCTCATCCTCAGAACATCAGGTTCTGATAAAGCCAGAGGTGGGATGCATTCAGATGATTTTCTTCATGCGCTTATCAATTCATCCCTCCATTTGCATGCTCTGCTAATACGGACTAGTGGCCTCGATTCATCATCAGCGCTGCCAGTTTTAACAGCTACATCTCTAAGGGCTACAAACGCCTCTCTTGTAGTGCCAAACACTGACAGACGCCCCCCCCACCCCCGTGTGCTCTCAGCACCACACACACAAACACTCACTGTCAGAAAAAAGTACCAGTTTGTATATTTCTGGGTATGATTATTTGTCACTGGGGCTCTGGGGTCTGCCATTTGTACCCTAGCTGTAGGTGATTGTACCTTTTAAGGTACAGAAATAGAGGAGGAGCATTTTTGTACAATTGGGGGTACATCAATGTCATTTGTACCTTTTTTCTGACAGTGAAGGTGTTTGCCTCGTGTCTGCTCATGTTCTTGTCTGCCATTTTCGTGGGGTTTCATGCTTTTTGGGGGCATTTGCCACTGAATAGCACCCAGACAGTGACTCTCACACCTTTTCAGTACGTCCTGGTTAATGGGTTGTTGGAAAAACCTCCGTAAGTCAAACCCAGTCACGCCAGCCATGATGATCAAGAAGACACGGACATGCGGATAAACGAGTGGGCTTTATTGCAGGCTGATGACATCTTTCTTCCTCTCTCCCTCGCACACGCATACACGCACAAACAAGCAAAGCTTGCTAGCCAATCGCTTGCTCAGTCATCCCACGAACCCTCGAAGGTTACCGTGCAACGTCCACATCTCCCCCAGAAACACGCACGAATACACATGCAGTGTAGCGCATTTTCACATCTCTCAGCTACATGAAACGTGACATGGGCAGGCAACTAATTGGGCAGCTAAGCCCCTTTGGTCCTGCCCACGTGTTGCCCCTCGCCTCAGATTGGTTGGCGTGTGACATCACTATGACATTCCTGCTACATTGTGTCGAACATTCCGTTGTGCTTCCTGTGTCTGTCATTGCGTCAGCTGAGGTGCGATGGAATTGGCCCATTCACCAAAACATGACAACTTTAAAGGCGTTTAAATGTATAACGATTTACATGCTTAACGCTGCAATCCCATCAGAGGAGTATATTCATTTTTATTGCATTTGCAGAAGCTCTAAGCAGAACCTTTGAATTTACACCACACACAACCCTAACCCTCTTCCAATTCTTCAATCCACCCACTGAAAAAGCACACTGGAACACCTATTGTGCTTCCTTATCTTCAGGTATGCTCTGTTGTTCCTTAAGGCAGAGCTACACTCTTACAGAGCTTCCAGCAGGACGTGTCTTACAAGCAAAATCCATCTCCCTGGTAATGATTTCACAAACGGCAGAAGCTGAACGAGCCGATAAGTTTGCCAAGCGAACGTGGCCCAATAACACACCACAGGAAGTATACTGACAGCTGAGGGATGATTCTGATGGTTCTGGGGACCAGAAATATATTCCAGGTCAATTTATCAGTTCTTGAAATGATTACATGGCACCTTGCAGTCAAGCGTGACTGACCATCAGGGGCCTTACCGAGGAAGAATGACAGTGACAGTGACGGTGACAGTTCCGTAGACTCCTTAGACCATGGCGTGTGGAATTGCATCATTTTCTTGAGGCATTATCCAGACCCTACATGTTTGTCCTGCAAGATGAGTCAGCGGGCATCTCTGGTACATCTTAGTCTCCTACTACTGATCCTGAAATTCAAGCGAATTACACTCACATTTATTAGTGTGTGACTGAGTGAGTGAGTGAGAGTGTGTGTGTGTGTGTGAGTGAGTGAGTGAGTGAGTGAGAGTGTGTGTGTGAGTGAGTGAGTGAGAGCCCTGTGATGGACATTTTTCTGCTATTGGCTCTGGATACTTGCATTCTTAATGATGAAAGAAAGAAATTGAAAATGATCAAATATTTAAATTTCCTTATATTGTTGCCTGTTTATCCTGTTCACATTCAATGCCACCAGTTGTAATTTTAATATTCTCTCCCATGGTTCCCGGGATTGTTTGCGTGACATTTCCTATGTAAGTTGACCCTCTTTGTTCCGCTGCCCGGTTTCCCTTCACTCCATCACAGTGCTCAAACCCTTCCGTGTGCCACCCTGCAGACACCATGTCCATTCGGTGGTGACCCTCCCGAGAAATATTCTGTGAAATATTCTGTGAAATATTCTGTGAAATATTCTGACACCGGTGTCACTGCCTGTCCATCTTATTAATCACAGTCTGCAGACTCTCATGGGCAAGCGCTTGGGGTTTAAGAGCAAGGAAGGGATGAGGATGGAGGTCTGGGAGAAGGACTCAGTGCTGATGGAAATTCCTTTTAGAGGGGCATGCATGCATTGAGTGGAACTGAAGAAAGGTGACATCATCATTCGAGTAGCAACTCTGTCATCATTTAGGGGTTGAATGTTATCCAGACATCAAGGGCACGGTGGGATATTATTTTTTAAGACCCCAGAGCTTGTAATTACTTTATGTTTCTTGGTTCCTTATCTAGTGTTTCAATTGTAAATTCATTTTAAATATATTCAGAAACCCACTAGACCTGGAACTGACAACCTAGACGACCGTAACCGAATTGCAGGAAGAACAGTAACTTCTGATGTCTGCAGAACATCAAATCATACATGCGGCTGGTTCTTTTTAGAAAGCGTATATCTTTGAGTTACTGGTTCTTTAGGTAGTTATACTAGTCTGATTAGTCAGTTTCATAGGTCTGGAGCATGACTTCAAGGCCCGGCACCCACACAAGGATGTGTCACGGATGTGGAGTCCGGGATGTAAGCTGGCGGCATGGTCACATTTTTGTGTGGGGCCGCCGTTTTCCCTGGAGTACCGCATAACGTAACACCACTTCGCCCCCGCCCACCTGAGCAGCCACAGTGGGCTCCGTTTTCCTGCGCTCCTATTGACCCATATCCATATAGAGCGGGTCGCAGTCTTAGCTGGGCATTAGTCACTGTGCCATTGAAAGAATCGCGGATGATCAGCATTCATTCCTGTAATAAATGCACATTTCCAGTCCACCCTTAGGACTGCGGTGGACCACACAGCAGCGGTGGGTGTCCGCATAGCATTGCAGTGCCAGTGGATGTCAACATCTTGTGTTAAGATTAGTTATGTTTGGTCACGCATTTTGCTCATGGAGACGTACACAGGTGTAGACTGTTTGACTTGAGACGTTTAATGTATAATTTATGAATCTGGCATTTGACAGCCCATATTTGAAACAAAACAAACAAAATACAGCTAGTTCAATTTACAGGATTTACGCTAATATCACTGTAGACATTTCTGGAAGAGCAAGACAGATGTAGACTGCATATACAGGTTCAATTTATTCCAAATTTAGCAAAACAAAATTAACAGAGAATTCAGAATCAGACTTAATTTGCCAGGGACCCGGTGTCTTCAAGGAATTTGTCACGGTCAGTTAAAGTCAGATACAGCTTAAATTAAACACCAAATAGAACATGATTTAAAGATACTGTACTGTTATGGATGGACATGATGAAAAATGGATGATTGATGTTGTGGCTCCCAAGACAGGACTTTTTTAAAAAGAATTCAAGAAACCGTCGGACACGAGAGGCCAGAAAGAAAGTGAGTAAACGACAAAACTAAGGCAGGGAGCTACAGACACACAATAACCAAGTGAGGAATAAGAGCAAGAGCAGGTACATATATACAAGGATAATAAGGGTAAGATGAGGGACAGGTGAGGGCAGGACTCAAACACTAGGAAAGAGAGGTGACCAGCGACACCTGCTGGCCAGGCAGGGACCGATCCTGACCCAATACAAGATATACTGAATTACAAGATACAGAGGAAAGTGGTTTTTAGGAGTATGCAGCCAATTCAAAAAAAAATGTGTCTCTATGACTAATGCATGTCCCAGCATCTTTTCCTTACAAACAGCCCCTTAAAACCTTTTTTCAGCCTAGCTGGCCCCTTTTATCAGTCCACCAATGCAAGGGAAAGGCTGGCAAGATGCTGTACTGCAGCCACCCGCTAACTGTGACCCAGAATTCTGTGGTGCCAGAGCATAATTAGCGCTGTTCTGCTTGGAAGCAGGAGAGCCGACGGCCGTCTTGTCGCCGGAGAGCCTCTTGATGATATGTCAGGCACCGGTGGTTGTCATCGGTGAAAGACTTGGTGCTAGTTCTCCAGCGTTGTGACGTTGCGTGACTCACTGTGAGATGCGGCCGTCAGCTGACAGGGCCGTGAATTAATGGATCACGTCGTATGTATTAAAATGTGTTAAAGCGTCCTGGCAGGTGTGTATGAGAGAGAAGTGGAAGTGACTCAAAGTGTGGTAAAAATGGGAAAAAAATGTATGCATTATGATATCACACTGTATAATTTTGCGCATGACTAATTAACTGGAACTGACATAGAATGGTCCTAGCTGGGAAATGCTTTCAGCCGTGTACAATAACACTGAACGCGATCCAGAATTCCTGTTGGTATTTTTAACCTGCGGAATGTACCATCTAAACGGGAACATAAAATTTTACGTTTAATACGTTGTTCCTGATGGTGAATCCAACAGGAAACCAGTCCTAATAGCACTGACTTCTGTAAGTAGGAGTCTTATTTTAAGCAGATTTGTTGTATCTTTAGTGCTGTTTGGGTCACAGTAACTGGCAATTGCTACGTAGCAATTTGGTATCGAATGACTAAAATTTCCCTATGACATGTGCTTCTGGGTAGCAGGAGTGAAAACCAAAAGGCATAGGAAGAAGTTTTAAAGAGCTAAACGTGTTAGATGGCCAGAGGTCATCAGGAAGTGCATTTTCTGTGATGAGAAAAAATACGATTGATAATTTGAAGAATGCGTTCCTACTCGTGAAATCAGTTCCACCGCTTTCTTCTCAGTGGTCTTTGAATAAGCAACGCTTATGTCCAGAGACTCTCCAGCTACCACCATCACCAGCCCGCAAACATCCTTCTTGGTGTGGTGACGAGCAATAGTGGTCACAGCCTATGTGGTACCCTAGGCAACCATCACCGCCGGCGCCCCCTGCCTGAGATGAAATGAAATGGCATCAGAAGATGGCGCACTAGGAGGCTACCTGTGTCACCTAAGGGATTGGCTGGCGTTAGTGAAGAGGGTGGGGATGTTATGAGGTGCAGAATCCTTAACTGAGCAGAATGAGGATGGGCAGCTCCAGCAATGTACTGAGATCAGCCTTTGAGGTGAAACACCCCCTAACCCCCCCTCCCCCGCCCCGACGACCATACCGAACGTCTGCCTGTTATTTACATGGACTGCCCTGCAATTGGCCGAGCCCCAGCAAGCACACGAAAGCTTTTATCTCTGCCACGCTCCCCTCTCTCTCTCTCTCTCTCTCTCTCTCTCTCTCTCTCTCATGCCGCACTGAGCAGCTGGGCCGGTTACTATGACACTATTGGGTGCTTTCCTGACCCCGGCCAATGGAAACGGAGCGCAGGCGTCAGCTGGTGGGGGAGCTATTTTGAACAAGAGCTGTGAAGTGAAGCAGGCAGCTAAATTAGAGGCAGAACCCATTGACAGGGATAGACAGAGAGTGAGAAAGACAGAGCGAGAGAGAGAGAGAGGGCGAGCGAGGGAGACGGAGGGGTGGGGGTGGTGGGGGGGGGCAGAGAAACCACTCTGCCAGTTTGGCTCCCACCCAGACTTGCTCTTTGCTTCCATCCACATAGTTAATCAGTAGGTCCCAGATGGGGCATCTGCAGACCAGCCTCCCTCCAGAGTCCTTCTGCACTTCATGCATTTCATAAGCGACCGACTGGCTTCCACGATCTCAGTCCCGTTTTCTGGATAAAGGCAGTGTAGCTGTCGGTGCACACCCCCCCCCCCCCCCCCCCCCACCCCCCCTCCCGATTTGTTGAGCGTCGCGTAGGGGCGCGCGCCGCAGCCCTCCCCGCCCCCCCCCCCCCCCCCTGCCTCGCCGC
>JAODKE010000126.1:457573-470624 GCA_026779605.1 Mormyrus hasselquistii
TCTCTTCTCCGTTGCGCCGAGGCACTGGGTCCCGCCGGGAATGAGTCATCTCAGCCTCCTGGCGGGGGGGCGCCGTGTGTGACGCCTGCTTCTCACCCTAATTACTGGATGTGGGGGGGACCTGACTCGAGGGGCAGGTGTGACTAACACAGACGTCCTGCTTGATTTCATCCGCGTGACAGAATTAAACAGGAAAAGGTGGATGGTCTATTTCATCGCCCGTAGGAGCTAACAGTCAAACAGGGGCCGTCTGAGGCGCCTCTATTCTGCCAGAGCAATTCCTGTAAAGCATCACACAGGTCGCCTGGAACAGCTACCAGTTCAATTACTGTCGATTACCATCCTGCCACTCTCACGCCGATGACTTCGTGGTATTTACCGATGGCAGGAAATCGGTTATCTGTAAATGTAAATGTGTCAGCGTGTTATAGATAGCTCAGTTTTCTCACTCTTTAGAAGACTGAAATGCTTGTACGTAGCGCGATAACCCTTGATTTAAATCAAGTTCACCAAATCGAAAGGTTCAGACCTACCTCAAAAAATATGATGACCCGAATCATCATTTGTTTACAAATATTTACACGTATTTATGCATTTATTTAGCTTTTTCATGGAAATTTGCTTTTGCCGTGGCAACATGATGAGTTGCATTCATTTAGACACGTTCTGGTAGCTGAATCCCGGAGACTGCATGGTCGCAGGAGGCATGTTTGCGGTGTGCATGCCCGGCTGAGTGGCCGCATGTCTTCAGCTTACCGCTAACGCGCCCCACGGGCAAGACCACGGTGGCGCCTTGCATCGCGACCTCGGGCGGCCTGATGTTTACATGGTCACCATGGCAACGTCAGCTCTTTTGCAACGGTGGAAGCATAGAGCGGGACTGGGGTTTTTTCCCTTTTTCATAGGTCATATGACTAGAAGGTCACATTCAACATTTTTTAACGTTTGAAAAATCCATGGTTGCCACACCTTCATCATTATCATGCCCCCTGCCTGTGCCTCCTCCTCCTCTTCCTCTCACTCACCTCCTCCCACCACTGTCACCCGTGACGGGTGATATATATTAGCTCTTCTAACAGTTTGACGAATCGTTGTGGCCTGCCCGCCGGCTTGCCGCACCACTAACCCTTTCCTGCCTTTGCCTTGGTGTGTTGTCTCGCCTCTGCATGGCTGACATGGGGCATGCTACAGGGGCCATATCTGGTGCACGGAGAAGCGAAGCGTGACGGGCCTCTGTCGGAGCGCTCTGGGCTCCACGACTACCAGGGCGGCACGCCGGGGAGGCCGCATGCCCCAGAACAGGCATACCTCCGCAGCAGCTCCTCACGGGCCCAGCTAAGGGCCGCCGCAAGCCGGGGCTTTTCCCGGCAGGACACCTTCGACTCAGAGACACAGGGCAGCAGGGACTCGGCCTACACAGAGGCCGGCGACTCCTGCATGGACATCGAGACGGACCCCTACGAGGAGACGGAGCCCTACTGCGGGGCAGGTGGCCGCCCGCGCCCAGGCCTACGCCACAGCCTCCAGGCCTCCCTGGAGGACGAGGGTGCCGAGCCGGACCAAGAGAACCTAAACCTCCCAGCCCACCACGAGCAACACGCCCGAGGCAAGCCCAGGGAGCGATACTGCCAGGATCCAGGAGATGCCGGCACCACCCTGGGCCGCAACAAGAATCAGGAGGACTGGGGGCGGGACGTCTACATTCGCTAGACCTACCATTGGATATGAGGCTGACTGACAGACAGGACGAAGGGCCAATGGTGTTATGGTTTAGACCTGGCAATCTGAGTAAACAGTGGCTTCAAAATAGGCTAGTTTTACAATCCTAAAATAAGTTATTTCTTATTTTTTAATTATTTATTTAAAAAATTGGCAGGCATTGCAAGATTTATTGGTTACTTCTGCATGATACCATTTTATCCCAGAGCATCAGATTCCTTTAAAAACAAGCGTAGTGAAGCATTTATTTTATATATAGCTTTTAAAACCCAAGATTACGGCACAGAAAGTGGCATACATCCACCAGAGAAGAAATATACGTTATGGACGTAAATTGAAAATGAAAAAAAAAAATCATTTTAAATGTGGAAAGTTAGCAAGAAACGGGAGGGAAAACAAAACCTTGGACTTGGGCGACGTCTAAGAGCGAGGCTGAGCAGGAGAGTCTAGGAGCGAGGCTGAGCAGGAGAGTCTAGATTCGGCAGACTAGGACTACAATATCATGGCTGCTGTGTTTTAAATTATTTTAAAAATGTTAAAAATGTGGTCGCTGTTATGCAGAACAGGAGAAAATGGGTCAGGTCTGTCCTCTACCACGTCAACCAGGATTAACTATTCTGGGCTCTGCGTTTCAGGGTCTTTTTGACTCCAGCAGGCCACCGTCTCATTTTTAATCCAACCAGACTTTTCCTATTCTGTGAAGGGAAAGGTCCCAGTTTTTAAATTTATCTCATTTTTAGTCACGAAAAGCTAGTTTGGAGTAAAGAAGGAAAAGAAAACAATGATCCAAAGATTGTATCTAGTATTGCCTCATAGAATAGACCTGCTTTCTGGTGCTTGGTTGTCGTTTTAGCTTCTGGCCGCAAGGGAGATGATGCTGTTCTCCTGCTGCTTTGCCCCCTTCCTCTATGCTCCAGCTTGGCTAAGATCATATTCATCACTTGCCATCGGACTCACTCACGCAACGCTAAAAGGACCGAACTCACACACGCACTTCTCTATGTGTCCTTAAGGGGAAAACCTGGCGCTATAGAGCAATCCGTATCGCCAGACTTTTTTTTTTTTCTTTCTTTTTGGTACATTTGTCGGCCTATCTGGACCCGTGGCTTGAGGCCTGTCGCAGGAAGCACAGTGAAGGGGTGGGAACACTCACACACATGTTCACGCACATGAACACACACCTGTTTGCCAACTTGGACAACTGGTCACGGAGCGTCACAGAGCTGGGGCCGGTGTCAAGCCCTCAATGCTACCCATCGGACAGTCATGTGACATTTGTGTGTTTACCTCAGTACCTGAGGTCTAAGCTAATGTCTAAATCCCAGTGTAAACATCACGCTACTTTCCGGCTGCTCTGGACACTCTGTCACCTCGATTACTTGGGTCACCACAGGTGTAAATCAACAGACTGACCTTCACAAGTGTCTAAACAGAAAGTTCCTGTATTTCTTCACTGGCTCATAATCTTATTTCTTGAATAGTAAATATTGAGTTACTGTTGCAGCGGTTGAAAGGGAAAATATGTGGCTATGTAGCGACATCCATTTCTCTTTTCTGACCTGTTTTTAATTTGTGGTTAAGTAATAATTTTAGCTATGATTTCATCAGAAGACAACAGAAATTGCTGAACAGATTATAATGTTAGGAGCATCAAAATTAACAATAAAAAAAAATTAACTTGTAACAAGGGAGAAAGTGTGTCGATACATTGCAGACCAGAGACTTTCCCAGCCCTAAGAAATATTTATGTGTAAAAAAAAAACAATGAATCACAGTGGTAAAAGTTAGAAACTCGCTTTCACATTGTTCCACCTGGAGGACTAGAAGGCGCGTCTGTAAATACCAAGGACTGCCACTGAAACGTGCACCAACACGTGAACCGTAGACCGCCGGCACTGCAATCTGACGAGTTTGCCTGCAGAAGCAAGACAGTGATCAGAGACATAATACATAAAAAGAGCTCTCGCCTCTTCAAGGATCTCAGCAGACTGACTCATAGGTGGAGTGGTGCTGAGAGTGGACAGTGAATATTCTTATCTAGCTCTCTGAACTGGTTCAAATGGTTTCCAGTGCACACTTTGCCCCGTCAGATGCAGCGGCAGAAATCCCGGCCAAGTAAAACAAAAGAAAAACAACAACTATAGTGACACCTTTAAAAAACAAAAGACCAGCATGTACCGCTTGTTTACGTAGATTTATCAGAACCACCTGTAAAGTAAAAAAAAAAATTACTAATCCAGGCGTGTCCCTGAGAATGTACCTAATTGTCCCGCCAACATCACATAAGGCAAATGTAACATTACACATAGAAAATTAATGCATAGACAACATCCTGAAGCCTTAATCATAAAATTCTGAATGTCTGCCGGACCTTAACTGCCTTCCGTAATCAAGTGCTTTGAGAGGCATGCAGACTTCAGAACTCAAAGCCTTAGATAAGCCCTTTTCGGCACTGACACAGACAAGTGTATTTAACCACACGTATCTCTTGGATGTTAGTAGGGAAAATATAATTTACCTCTGATAAGGCCCAATGTGATCT
This sequence comes from Mormyrus hasselquistii, assembly GCA_026779605.1. Taxonomy (NCBI): domain Eukaryota; kingdom Metazoa; phylum Chordata; class Actinopteri; order Osteoglossiformes; family Mormyridae; genus Mormyrus; species Mormyrus hasselquistii. The sequence continues at coordinate 461,835 of JAODKE010000126.1, forward strand.
AAGGCATTGAGATGATGCCCCCTGGCCATTGTATCCCAAACAATGAATTACAAAGTATTTAAATATACCATAATGGTACAAGTACTCAACATTACTCAGTAATACCTTTAGTCTCTTAGTAACAGATCAGCTTTCCAAGCTCCGTAGGACAATAAGGGTGATAAGTATTGTTGCCTCTGTCAAAAGAGAGTACAGAGAAGGATTGCCTATTGCTCAACCATGGTGATGCCAACCCAACGAAGGAAAAGACCCTACCCTTGTCTTCACGAGAGCATGTCCAAGTCAAATCCTTCTGCCAAATGCAGTGAAGGACCAGCCCCGGTCCAAGCCCCGGACCAGCATGCCACATACTGGAAGCGACCATCAGACTCTGCTCTACCTGAAACCTTCCCTGAGCTGTAGACTCTCCATTGGTCCATGACATCACTGCTCACCAGGTCGACATAATCATCATTTCCTGATTGAGATCTAATCCAAAACACAGGATGTACCTAAAAAAAAAAACTAAAAGGAAAAAAAAAAACGCGTTCTAACCAAGCGGGCCTTTGTGGTTTTGTTACGTCTTACTGTTTTATGTATGGATAAAAAGACATAGCTTCTCTTAAGGCTAGTACTGTACACAGTTGAAATAAGTGCCTGTTCAGTGATGATTTACTGTCAGTGGTTCTGGTCGTCATGTTTACTGCGCTTAAATCAGACAGAGTAATGCTGGTGGAAATACCCTGTACTTTTAGGTGTCACTGGTCTGGAATCCGTCCCGAGTAGGTCCTTTTACAGATCAGGTAGCGTTGGTCTCTCAGCCGATGGAATAAAAGACTGATATCTTTTGTGATGGAAATATTAAATACAATCAATATCTTCTTAAAGTGACCTACACACTTGTCATTGGTGGTTTGTTCAACAAAACAAAACAACTACACTGCAAAATCAGAATTCTGACATCACAATGTATATAACACTTTACATTTCACATTTGTGTGTCATTTACTCCTTATTTGGTACCCTCTTGGTTACCTCAATGCGTCAATTATGACAAAATCAATAAAGTATCAATTCAGCTTCATCCAGCCTTTGACAGCAAATTTCCTTTTTGCAGTGTCCTCCAACTTAAGAACTAATTGCACAACAATGCCTGTTTATAAGGAACTTGCAGAAATGGCTATAGCCCAGCAGTGTGACCCGCTGTCCTTGTTTCAGACAGCATGTAACAATTCAATGCTCATTCTTACACAGGCCTTAGTGAGTAAATTGTTTGTTGCTTAGAAATGTATGATGGAAGGTCTTTCATGAAAATGTAACTGTTAACGCAGCCATCACCCTTTACTTTTCTGGAAGGATATGGGGTGTGGTCCTTTAGCCTAATATTCCTTTAAAGGAATCATTTGTTTCAGTGCACTGAGATATTTAGAATATATATGAATATAGTCTGTCACACTTCACACTTGCATTAACTAACACTGTAAAAACTGTACAATTATCTTTGCTTGTACTATGGAACAGCTTTAGGGCCTCCAGAGAAAAAAAATAGCTTAAGATTATAAAGTCGAAATGAACTTTTGCAAATATTACATCACAATTGTCAGAATGTTTTCGCCATGCTTCATAATATTAGTGTCACACTTCATAAGACAATGCAGTACCACACAGTTATCTGAAGTAAGCTCTGCCAGACAAAAATATTAATTGTTTTCACATTCTATATCACTTTCAGTTTCTATTATTTCGGCAATAAATGTTTGGGGATTCCCTTTCTCAACAGTCTTTCCCACCTGGATCTATATTTTGCTCTGCGCTGGAGCTCACAGTTGTAGTCTCTCTGCATATTTCTGGTGCACGACACTCAGGAACCAGGGAGACCACAATGTAATCTTGCCCCACTTTCAAGGAACCTCTTGCGGCAGAGGAGCTCATTCTTTTGCAGTGGTTTCTTGAGGTTTTTGAACACGCGTCAGAATCAAACCTCGTGCTGTCATCCTCCACAGGAAGTGCAATGCAAGCACTTTTTCTTCAGCTGCACCAACAGCCTTCACTGATTGGCTTTTTAAAAGCTTATTATGACTTAAATGATTCACATTGTTTTGATATTTTTTTGCTGGAGTTTCATTTCTGTGTTATTTTCCAACCTTATTCTTGGGCAGGAACCTCAGTTCGGTTATTTTTAATCATGATCCACTTATCACTGCAACACCGTTTTAAGATAATTCAGAGACACAGATGTAATAACACTTAATTCAGTGGTCATGGATTTACAGTAACTGAACAGCCATCCATGGCACATTTCCTACCACCACTTAACTCCGCCCCTTCTTACATTTGAGAACACAGCAGCGTCCAAGCAGCCACTCAAGAAAGGCGAATGGATATCTATCGATGATCCATTATTCTGGCCGCAGGCCATGGCTTACACACACTGATTTCAGCACTCAACCAATAACCCAAACTCCACTCTAACCAACTACGAACCTTCCACACAGAAGTGAACTCTGCAGTACCTTTCACATTCCCAAACATGCCATAACACTAAAGCCTTGCGATTCGATCGGACTGTACAATACCACCTCAGACTGATGAAGAACATGATGATCTGAGTTTATACAAAGTCAGGAAACACAGTAGAAGTTTTTTATCTGACTTAAACCAGCCTTTAGAACTGCTTCATGTGCTTCTTTCATACAATCATGAAGGTTCTGGACTACGTGCAGCAGGAAATTGGACCATTTGAGAGGGATTTTTCCTCACACTCAATAATAACTGATACTTTATTGATCCCCATAGAGAAATTCTTGTTACACCTACCCCAGCTTTCTCTCTGTAGGTGTAAGCAAGCTGGCTGCAAAGGGATTCATCACGGTGTTTATGAGACCACTACAAAATTATCTGGGAAAATGGAATCATCATGAAGAGTGTTGGCACCATGAGGTTGCACCTGGTCCTGAAATATGTCCTCACAATTCTTGGACGTCATACTACTATGCAAGAAAACATAATGACTCCCACGCAACAGCTCCCCAAGCCATCAAACACGGTTGGTCGTGCTGAGACTGGGTCACAGAGCAGCTCATACAGCTTTTTGGTCATTTTTGAGATCATTCTGTTGTGGGGTTTTAGAACTATAGAGTGTCCATATATCCTGTCAGTACTCCTAATCCTCTTTGCTGATGCAGTTTGTCCATGTTTACCACTTGCTGTCATGACGTTTGAGACCATTTCCGTTAAGTAAGAACGTTTTGGTTACTGATGCATCCACAATTCGAGGACCAATAGTTGTCTCATGTTGCTTTGGAAAGTCACAGATCAGAATGTGGATTGTCAGGCATTTACAGCTGACTCATACTACTAATTTCTATCCAAAGTAATGTGAGTTTCCCTGGTGGCTGCATTTCTAATTATGATTTTATTACTTCAGAGTTAAATTCCTTTTGATTGAGTATTTCCGTGTTCTTACCCCCCAACTGCAGTTTTGTTAGATAACGTCTCCCTTGCAAGTAAAACGGATGAGAACTGCGATAAAATCCGTACACCCACGGCACTTATGTATGTTAATTTAATGCAGTTAAGGCTGATATTAAAATCTAATAAAATAATAGGTGTATAAAACTGATAACACTTTACGTGATGGGACACGAAGACTTCGTAGTAACAGTTACTACTGAAGTACAAATCGTGAACAAATATAGTCGCGATTTAAGATGAAAGATCATGTTTCATTAAGATGAACAAACCTGCCATAGTATTTCACACAGTATTTGTGTTATTCATTACTTGTTCCTTCAATATATCTTTGTGGTCCAAGGGGTTGTATTGACTCCTTTTGATTATAATACTATATTATTTGTGTCCCGTCAGGTAAAGTGAGCCCAGTCCTATTATTTGTCCTGAAAAGATTTTTAAAAATAGATGACATCTCCCTGGGTAATCCCGTAAAAGTTCAGTACTTTCCTCTCATAACGTTAAAAAAACAGAGTTCACTATAAGTGAAAACGAAATCTCCACTGAGGAAGAGAAACCCATACCGGTCCTGGAGGCACACCCCGTAAATCACCATTGTTTCCATATATGGCGTAACATTTCCGGTTTTTTAAACCGAATCTTCCAGTCCGAGCCAGCGCTTGGCCAATCGACGCGGCGCTCTGCGTTCCACGAGCTCTCTGCCATGCTTACGTCATGTTATTGTTGAAGCGGTAGAAACTGTGTCGGCCTGAGGTGGGAATTTTGGTACGCGGACGTTCGCCGTGACGTGGACGAACAAGTTTGAGAAATCTGGCTTTATACTCCTGTGACAGATCGCGGCTCATACGTGACGATATATAGATTTATACCCAGTAAAATACTGCCGTTTTATGTGCTTGGCGGTGTGGGCGCTGCTGTCGACTGTAAACGAGACAGCTGCTTGATTAGACTTGCCGTCATCCAAGTAGTTTTGCCAGACCCCAGTGTAGCTATACCTTTTGATGTCAGAATAGATAGTAAAAAGGTGATATTTGTAAAGAACTGCGCATCCTTGTAATAAGACTTCCTGAACTGAATATCGGTTTGTTATTTTTGCTGCGGTTGGATATGGGACTCCTCTTCGCCAAATTAATGGCCATTTTCGGTGACCGAGGTAAGAATATTTCTGCTACTATAACTAGGTATGGTGACAGTGTATAAACTGAAATCTACTTTCCCTTGAATCGTTATTTGGGGAGTATTTTGACTCTGAAAGCCTACAGCTAGAAAGGTAGCGTTAGTTAGCATCACGGAGTTTTAGCTCTAAAGCAATACATCTGAATACAAGTAGATCCTTCGTGGATGTTTATAAGCGCCTGTACCGACACGAGTCAATTACCGTTTCTTTTTTACTAAGGAACAATGCGATAAAATACAAATGAAGTAAGTGGGAGTTTTCACTATTATTTTGACTTACCCACGAATTAGTATTTGGCGATCAGTGATCGTGTGTGGCTGAGGTCTATCAGGGGAAAATGATCATTTGAACGTTACATAAAATGTTCAGTTATTTCTTCAAGGAATCGTTCACTTTGTCAATCCCTTGCTTGGTAGCGACGATTTAGATATTGGTTTGCAGTTGTGTTGTCATGGTTGCGTAGGTTCCCTTTTTTCGGAGAGTTGCGATTTGGTAGCAAAATAAAGCTGTTAGTTTCATAGTAAACCTTGAACGACTCGCTAGCATTAGCAGCCCAATATGGAAAATCACTTGGGGGATGGAGAGCTGTTGCCATGGTTGTGTAATTTGCCCTAAATCTTCAGTGCTAGAGTAAGACGTGTGTAGGGATAGTTATCTAGAGGAGAAGATGTAAAGCTGGAATTAAATACACCAACTTGTATCCCTAAATGTTCTTCTGTCCCTGCTTACACAGAGCACAAGGTAATCATTGTTGGACTGGACAATGCAGGAAAAACCACAATCCTCTATCAATTGTAAGTACCACAGGAAAGGACAGCAATGTTGTCACTTTCACAGTTTCTTTGCATTAAATGCTTTGCTACTCATAGCATAATTTCAGTAGTAAATTAAAACAGCATCAACGTGTCTGCATTTCACAATTTCTGCACAAAAGAAGACTGAAAAGAATTTTGTGACAGGAAAGACGATATTCATTTTGCACAGTTGTATACGTTGTAGGTGACGTGGTTATGACCAGAATCGTTTTTGCTTTACTCCCCACACAAAAGTTCTGCCACTGACCCCCTTTGTCTGTCTTCCTCAGTCTAACCAAAGAGGCCGTGCATACGTCCCCCACAATCGGCAGTAATGTGGAAGAGATTGCTGTCCAGAAGACCCGCTTTCTAGTTTGGGACATCGGTGGTCAGGAAAGCCTGAGGACCAGCTGGAGTTCCTACTACTGCAATACGGAGGTACTACCAACCTGGGATGCATTTCCCAAACACTCCCGTTAGCAGCTTGCATGGTTGGATCCACTCAGTTGCATGGTTCCAACTATGTAAGATGCTAATTCGCAATTACGCTTTCGGTAACTGCAGCCCTGTCATTGCATGTTTATTATGATTGAATGTTTTGTGTTTATTCATCTACAGCAATGAGAAGTTTTTCCATTTTCATTTCTTTTTATCCATATCATAGTCCTGTGACAGTTGCCAGCCTTTTTAGTCTCGACGCTCTTAATTTTGACACACTTTTTATAAATTCTATTCTAACCTGAACACCAAATGCTCGTAAAAATAAAACACACTCACACAACAAAACACTGCAAACTTCAGACAGCCATGTCTGGATTTCATGTTAAATTCCTTACCACTGAGGCCTCGTTGATGGTATCCAGTAAGGAATTTATATCGCTAATGTGAGATTTCTTTAAATTCTTTAACTGCAGTACAATATTTAAAAAGAGATATTAATTCTTCTAACCTCTCATCTCCTTTGTTTTTATTTTTTTTTCCAGATCGTGATCCTAGTTGTGGATAGCACAGACCGAGAGCGCATCACGTTAAATAAAGAGGAATTGCACCGTATGCTGGCTCACGAGGTGACCACCAGAGAGCACTGTAGTACAGAGGGCATAAATGCTTAGAGAATCCCATCCATTCTATATACTTGTTTTGCTTTCTCTGTGCCACGCCCATTTCACTGAATTAGCTACTCATTCTGCCTCATTAGCTGGATCAGATATGCATCTGTGAAATGTATTCTTCTTCTAAATGTCTGTGTTGTCTGTAAACCTTCAGGAGCTCCAGAACGCCGCTGTGCTGATCCTGGCTAACAAGCAGGACATGAAGAACTCCATGACGGCGGCTGAGATTTCCCAGTGCCTGACCCTCAACACCATCACAGGTCACTCGTGGCACATCCAGGCGTGCTGTGCCCTCACCGGTGAAGGGTGAGTGACAATTCACTGCGGGCCGGTGATTTTTCTCTGCCAGCTTCTAGACGTCTGAGTGTCTTATCTCATAGGCATTATATAAACAGTTGCCCTGTTCTTATATCTGTACTTTTTGTTTTTTCTACCAGTCTACCTGCCAGCCTGGACTGGATGCGTTCCCGTGTCTTGGCCAGCTAAGATCCTTCCGCCAGCTACCATGGAAACGCACAACCCTCACCGGGACTACTTTCTATAGAACTCTTCAGTACTCGGGCATAGCCTTCAACACTGTGGAGGAGATCTGACAGGGAACAGTGGGACAAAGGACCTCTTAGGACGGGCCACACCAGACCTTTATGTTTGACTATCTTGTGCCTGCCTCTGTCCTTTCACGTTTGTCCAATCTGACAAGGAGACTTCAGGATTCCCTGCTATGGAACCGTGTATGTGTGTGTATGCATATGTACGTTTTTCAGAACATGTGACTACAAAGACTTTACTGAGTATCGCTGTTGTGGAGCCACGCATGGCCAGACTGCAATTACGAGGCCCTGACCTCAGCCAAGACGTGCCCATTTTCACACGGTACGACAGTTTCAGTGAGGGGATGATCCCGCAGCCAGAAAAGAATTTGGCCGCAGGAGAAACCAGGCCATTCAGCTCACCAGAAGCCTAGTGTTAAACACTTACTTGAAATGTCTATAAAAGACATATTGAAGGTCATTTGATATCGCGAGTGTTACGGCATGCCGCAAGAATTTTCAAATAAGTATTTTTAAAACGCTAATGTATTTTTGTAAAAAAAATGAAAATAAATAATAATAAATGTCTGCGTTAAAGTGGTTTGTGGGTCTCGAGCAAGCAAAGCATATGGTTGTCTTTAGGCTTATCTGCCCGTCTCTGCATTCCGAGGGTCACTTCCAGCTTACCGGAAAGTATGGCTGTCATTGAAACTGGGCCGAAACGGAAGTAACCGACATGCTGATGTGTTTATTTGCGGAGTTGATGCTCAGCTGCCGAGAGAAAGTACAGCTACTTTTTTAGGGCCTTTTAAGCTACAACTTCTCATAACAATACATTTATAACTGCCTCAGTCTGGTAGTCATAGATCTTCTATTTTTACTAGTGTAACTGAAAAACCTGAATACACTTAGAGGGATAATTTTCTACACTATTTATACTCTAAGGTCTAGTTCAGTGTCTTTCCATGGGCAGCATTTTCCTCAAATATGTCGTTGCAGTTTATTAATTGTGCTCTCTTAAAAGTTACAGCAACCTGCTAATGAATCAGTCCTCTCTATCCATTATTTTGATTAACATTTATTTATGGGCTCTGATTTTTTTTTCCCCGTACAAGTTAAATGTTAAAAATATTTTGTAGGTTAATACACCCTTTTGCACTTTTTGAGATATGCTCTTTTTTTATTACTGTAATAAATCACTTGTGCCACCAGAAGGGATTACTGTCAAAGACTGCAGATACTGGGACACAAAGCACTCTTAATTCTGCTGAACTGGATCCCATTCAAAGGTAAATAATGGCTGCCACACTGTACAGATTTAATAGATGCCTTATACGCCCAGCCTTTGACCAAGACGAGAAAAATCGTTGAAGCGTGAAGATATACAAGGTGTGGCTGAATTGCTGCCGTTGCCGTTTATTTCAAGGAAATACTATGGTAAATTTAGGTTATTGTGTTTGCACCTCTCTGCTACCTTTCAAATTCTAACGGCGCAAGGTCGGCACCTTGTACGTATGCAAACACTTTCTCTGTCAGGAATAATCCCAGAGCCCCAGAGGATGAAGTTTTATGGCACTCATCAGCCAGTGGAGTTGAAGTTCATGTAGTGCTCAAGATAAGTGCCCCCCCCCCCCCCAAAAAAAAACAAAAAAAAAAAGACCCCCCCCCGGGTAAGAAAGTGAAAAGAGCTGGTTTTATTTTTTTTTTTTATTTCTTTCATTTTTCCT
>JAODKE010000126.1:492579-521382 GCA_026779605.1 Mormyrus hasselquistii
CCCAATTCATCAGTTTCGTCTGCATGATAAATCTGAGGCCCTGAGCTACGTTACTCAGTCGGCCGATTGTCTTTGCAGCGGCAGTCTAACTCATTTTACTCCGTTTACTTCCTTTGGGTGCCAGTGACGGCAGTAGGAGGCACCTGGCTTTAATGCGAGATGCAGGGATTGCTAGACTGCTGAGCTTCAGACGTCCAGCTTACGGCATGTCTTCTTGTGGTTTTGGGTGTATTCCTTCCTAAACAAATTTAGACTTTTAAAAGTAAATGTGCCCTTTTAATAGCAAAATTGAGCTTAGTTGTGGGAGTGGCAGTTGCGTTCCATCACTTAGCTGACGTCATTTACATTGGGGGCTGTGTGTTTGGGTTAGGAGTCTATGCCCATGTCCAGAAGGTTTCTGGTCCAAATCTCATGGCTGGCAGAGTAATTATTGTTGTGTCCTTTAATAAGGCCATTAACCAGATAAACTGGCTCTAATGGTACTGGATTAATGACTAAACTTGCTCTCTGACCCTAAACGCCGTTCTCACTTGCGGTGGTGGTGAGCAAGATGGGATGCACAAAAACCAAAGAATTCCTACACATCAACATTCATTCTGCACTCATACTGTATATACAAATGGTGCATAAAAGAATCATTAACTAGCAGACATTTTCCTGGGCTTATTTAAGCTACATTACGGTAATAGTGTAACATTATTAATCTCCGCCTTGAGCCAATAACCTTCAGTTGGCGATTCCACATCCTTCATGAATGTGTCATCTGCTGTCCCACGAAGGTGCTTTATAACCCACCAATGGCGTACAATCTACCCCAGATTTGCTAAAAGGAAACCAGGAGAGCACCAACACTATGGCCTTCGGCTGCAGCAGGCTGGAGGTGATTTCCTTGAATCCCTCGCATAAAAAAATTATATTATTCTAGACCAACGGGAAGCCTGCTAATTAAATACAATGTGCCAGAGAAATTGAGGCAGCAGAAAGTCATCCAAGAGGCAAGACCAGAAAGATATGCTGATACATCTGAGTTTGTAACAGTACATGGGAACTAAATATACTGTGTAAGAAAAGTGGCAGGAGTCAATGAGAAAAGCAGTTAGCTAACTGCTAAGACTTTCGTTAAACCTAATAGATGGGAAGGGAAATCAATCAGCCAACCAGGAAATCTGGTGATGCTGACATTCTTCATGAAGCCTTTGGTCAGTACACAGGCTGCAGTTTCTAGTCACCTCAAGACCCTATTGCGAGTGTGCCAAGGTCCACTTGGCCTTTGTGTTTCAGGCGGTAGACTTTCACCCTCGTCGCGTCGTGCGTCAGCTTTTGTGGTGGTGATCTGGTGCCAGCCTTGACCTCGTCAGCCCCAGAAGGGCTCGTCCCTCACTGCCAGTGCTCACTGCAAAAGAATATGCTTCAGAGTCATTCTAGGACAACTCACTATATTTAAACATAACTCTTTTCATCTCTAACATGCTCGTGTGCTCGAAGGTAGTCACAAGCACGCGTGACCCTCTTTTCCCATTCTTAATTTCCAGTTCTGATCTTTGTTTGTGACTTAATTCCTGTCTAGCCCATCCACAGACCACCCTGCCAGACATGACGCGTGGCAAACAAGTCATTCTGGAGTGAGGTTTATATATATATCATTTATGATTAGCATGTGGGCTAGCAGCTGGACACTGCATTGACCCCATGACAGAGTAGATGTTGCCGAAATGGCGCATTCCATGCTGGCCATACCACATTTTTTATTCGCTCTCTCCGCCTCCGGTTCCACTCTATTTATGCAGTTGACTCCCTCAATCCTGCCCACTTATAGAAAACTTTTAGATTCTGTTTACCACAGCTGAAATTCAAGCGTCTCACTTGAAAACAGTGGTGAAGAACTGGGAAGGACACCCACCCCCCCCAGGTAACCACTGCGCGTGGGGCTCATTTTCCGGTGCCTCTTGTTTAGTCCTCATCATTATTTCTGCTCCTCCTTGGGTTGGGGAGATCTTGATTCCTTCCCTTATCCTCCCCCCAAAGTCTCTCTCGCTGTGCTGCTCGATGAGTGAAAAGCATCAGAAGTAGGATGAACGGACAAACATTTGGTTTAGAAATTACTTTACTGGGTCACTCCCAGTTTGTGATTTTTCTAAGCCTCCATATTAAGATTTTTTTCAAGTCTTCCTCTGGAAGAAAAAACAGGCAACTCATTTCTATTGTTACAGAAAGCGGTTCCTGTTCATTTGGAAAGGAGCAGCGAGTCTATAAACCTACAAGCTCTGTCATCTGACACTTCATCCACTCTTCAGCTAAATCCTTCATCCCTTTCTTCCTCTCCCACTCTTCACTGGCACCCAATTAGTATCTCGACTCTGTCTCCCCTTGTCTCTTTGATTACATCAACACTTCTCACCATTCTCCTGACCTGACCCACTAAGGGGGCATTTTACAGTTAGACAACCAAATCAGCCGCTTCATTTCCATAGATATTCTGAAGATAATAAACTACTGTTGCTAACAGTCTTGTCGACGTGATCACTAAAGTGACCTCGGTGAAGAGGGCCACGCGCTTCGTGAAATCATAATGAGACACTCCTTAAGAGGCTAAATCTCAAACATCTGGGCCTACTCTCCATCAGGTCATATCATGTAGTAATACAGATCAAAATCTCCTTTAAAAATGGTTTATATTACTTGAATGTAATACATGGGTTAGTTTATACAAGGGATGCATTTTGCAGGCACAGACATGAACACGTACATATGTCCGGTTCATGTTAATACTGCAACTCGACCAGCAAAGCGGCAACACTACTGGTTACGGTGTAGTGACGTCACACCCCTCCCATTTCCATTTTGCCGTGCCTCTTCAGCCTGGCTGAACTCCAACCCTGATAGTGACTTACGATAGTGAATACAGATTAACACCAGCTGCTTTGGGAAATCATGAAGGATACACAGGCCCACAGCCAGACTCACCCTCCCTTGGATTTCTGTGTAACTTTCAAACCACTAGAGTGCAAAGGTAACACCAATCTCAATAATGAAGTGATACCCAACTGATTTAAGAATGACACAACTCAGGCTTGAATATCCTCCATCACAGTACATCTCTTTGAAATAAAGACAGACAAATTTGAACTTATTGTGACAAAACTAACAAGCTGCCCTTTGCTCACTTAACAGCTTTTTGTAAACCCCCCACGCTTGCTGTATTCCTACATAACCAAAACCAAACAGGCTTTTTGTATCCTGGAATTGTCTCCGCCAATTCTTTAAACCCTTCATCATTTAAAAAAAAAAAAAACCACAGTTCAGTCTAAAACTCCATCTCATTAGTCTAAAGCATGGATAAGGCTGGTCCAAGTGATCAGCAAATCTCAAGGGGGGCATTTTGTTCCCACTCCTTTAGAGAAACGTTCATTTCAATAATCCTCATTCCACCTACCATGTCAGCAACTGACAGCGCTCAACTGCAGCTACAAAACACACGCTGTCATGTCGAAGTTGTAATGCTTACAGATACATTTCACAATCGAAATGCAAGTCTGGAGTCAAGCTTGTGTTGAAAAGCGTTTTTTAAAAACTGCAGACACCTCATGTGTCATCGGAGCCTTCTCTGCAGATTAAAGAGAGGCCTCCGTTTTTCGCAGTTCATCCTTTCTCAACGCGGGCTTTAAAACATAACAGGCCTGGCCTCTGCAAACCAGCTTTTCCCCTAAATGCCCATTGTGTGCTTGTTTACTCGCTCCATTTCCGTGAACCACAAGGTATTCTCACGTTCCCTATACGGCCGCTAAGCCAAGCCATCCGGCATCTTTAATGCGACGACCTCAATTAAAGGGTTTCATGTTGTTAAAAACATTTTTTTCAAATTGACGGCAAAACAAACAGCTCACAGTTTGCTATTTGATCGTTAAATCGCACCAGCACACGTATAATTAGGGGACTCGAAGACCTTGGATTTATCAAGTTTATTTAGGAACGGGTCATGACAGTGGTGGGGGCTGCAGAATAAACCGGTGCGATTCGATTAACAAAAAAAAAAGCATAACGACGAAAGACATTAGAAACGTAGCCAGGCTTTAAGTCTTACAACCATTCGACAAGCCAGTAACCAAACGAAAGAAAATATTTTAAGTTTGTCGCTTTTTTAAAACTCACACTCAGGGGTTCCAGGCGGTTACAAATAATATAGTTTTAGATAACACGGGGACTCCTGCTGATGCAAAACAAGTATAAGTTAACTTTCAGGGTGAACATAAATGGAAGGAAGCCATCACCAACACGGTAAGCATATAAAAATATAGATGTTTGAACGCCGGGTTTTTTGAGGCCCACGATGAAAGACCCTCAAAGCAAAGCCAGGTTCAGTTTAATCTACTCAATTTTTTAAGATCTCCAGGAAATAAATGCGGGGCAACAGAGACGAACTCTTCGCGGCAGCCAAGCTGACCACGGCCAGACGCATTTTACTTAGGAGATTGAGCTTGGCAGAGTAGCCTCTAGACTTTTTTCCCTCCCTTCTTTCGCCAACGGCGTTTCGTCTTTCTATAGTTTACTGAAAGCTAGAGACAAAACAGCAAACATCTGTATAGAAAGCGACCAAAATTTAGGGTTAGACGAAGCACTCCGCCAAATATCCGGCGGTGAGGTTGCGTTTTTATAGCCGACGTGACGTCACATTTTTTTAAATACACCGTAAAACAAATAATAGGTGCACCTCTTCAAACTGGTGTCTGCAATTTGTTGCAGCCACTTTATCATTTAATAATGTCTGTGCAGACGGGAAGAACATGTAGGAGGGGTGCACACTAAAATTTAAGTTAATTCAGTTACGTTAATGCTTAAACTTTAATATGGAAAAGAGAATAAAACCATCAACCGGATCGCTAATTCGCATATCCAGGTACGTAATTACGTGAGGCTCCGGAAACGTGTATTTTTCTTGTATGATTTGTTAATGGCAGTTATCCTGTATTGAATAAACCGTATGGATGGACGATGGAGGGATAGTTTTCTTAATAAACTTTTTGCTCATGTGCCAATATAAATCTGAATACAAATACATGTATGAAATACAAATGTGTTGTTTCACTGGGTGGTATGGTATTACGATCCATGGTTAGGGCCTTTGTGTCCTCCCATCGCTCTGTGCGCTAGGAGTTTGTCAGTATTATAAATAGTACTTGAAGTGTAAAAAACAGGTGCTGGTACGCCCCTACTATTCAGTAATAACAGATATTGAGAGGTGCCAGTACTCTGAAGAGTAAAAACAAAGAGGTACTGGCCCACTTCAAGCACTGATCACAAATCGCCTTTCTGTACTATAACACGCTCTGCTATGCCCCCACCCCTCTTTCCGTATGTTTACCTGTTGATATTGGGACGTATAGCACTATTCACCCCCATACGTCATCTTTTATGGTCTGGATATTCTTGGTCCTTAATGGATACACAAACCAGTGATCTATCACTTAATGGGATCTACGCATAATGTTTGCAGATTAACTTCTTAATGGGATTTATCTGTCACACTTGTTTGTCCTCCTCAGTTTATAGCATCCTGCTCTCATTTTGTAGGGAAAATGTTAGGGGGAGATTTGTAGATGTAAGAACGCTGAGATTTCCATACATTTGGCAAGTTTGAAAGGGAGAATGAAGGAACCTGATGCACTTTTGTTCTAACTTTCATCTGCCTTAAGATGTAACACATGTTCAGTTTAATCACAGCAAGGTGACGACCAGAGATGGAAATGACAGCAGAAACGTACCCTTTCCACTAAGTGTGTCGCAAAAGCATGTGAGAAACTATGTTTTGGATGCTTGATCTCAGTGCCAGGTTCTCTCAGGTGAGTCAGGGAAAGAGTATCTGAAGCCATTGACACTAATCCAGGGGTCTTGGGCAAGAACTGTAGAAAATCCCACAAGGAGAATCCCAGGAAAAGGTAATTCTTCAGAACACTTTTTTTTTTCGGGTTCTCTTGTTTGTTTTGGTCTTCCTTCTAAAACATTTTAGCAGGAAAGTGCAGAAACATGGCCAACAATTATTCCAGTGAATCCAGTGTCCTTCAGTTCATCGTTTATCCGCTTGTTTTTGTACGTCAACCATGGAATGAGGACTGCCTGTTTCTACTGGTGTTCGTATATGTCCACGTGTGAATAGATGCGTCTGATCGTGTAAGAAAGTGATAACGAGAGAGTAATCAAAACCACGTCCCAAAAAAGATCCACTAAATCAGTTCCCTCTTGGGTTTGAGCTTTCTGTGCCAGAATACTATCATACCAAATATTCTCTTTGATGCCAGCAAATATTTCATTAATGAATGTCTGAACTCTGTTTCAACTCATTGAAGATTATAATGAATAGGGAATAAAGGTTTAAAAAATGTCACCAAAACATTGGCGAGAAAGATATTGTTTGTTGTTTCTGTGTTTATTCAGTTTCCAGACATTCCAATGAAACGGCTGGCATCTTGCTGCGTGGTTGCAAATTTAGGCCACCAGGTTTATTAATCTGATTCTACTTGTTAATCTTCTGATGAAATTTGATTAATTTACATTTATGAATTTATCTGACACTTATCCAAAGTGACGTCCAGTAGAGAGAGAGAGCGGTTATTCATGTGTGCTCCCTGAAATTTGACCACACGACCTTTGCAGTGTCAGCTCAGTCGGCATCTCACTTCATGAGGTACATTGAGGTGGTGTGGTATTAAGAATCTGGCCCAATAAAGTAAGAGGAGCGTTTTATTACAGAGACGACAGATAAAGTTGTTTAATTTTGCCGTAACTGTGGTTTTACACTCAGATGAAGTCATATGATGGGATCATATTAAGTTATTACGCGAATCTGTTAATCTGCAACGTCGATCCTGTCAAGTCCTGTGCATGTTTTCCTCCCAGAAGAGTGTAAAATCACTCTTTCCCACCCTTCCACATGTGTCTCAGACTTGTTTCTATAATGGGTCTCACTTGACCTCTCAATGTCATGTCAATTTAAAATTTTTCTTTGCCCGGGTGCTTTCACAGCTATTGCTGACATCTGATGTCTGCTCCGTCTAGGTCTCCGGGCCGCTCCGCCCGCTGGGAGGGCCGGGACCTCGGCGGCGCCCCGCAGGACTCGCAGTATCCCAGGTCTCCTAGCTGAGCCAGGATGGCCAAGAACAGAGATGATCGGGGCCGGCTTGGACATCGATACTCTGCCGAACAATATGACTCACATTGTGGTGAGGAGACTTGGAATGTGTCTTTAACAGATGTGTGTGTGTGTGTGTGTGTGTGTGTGTGGGGGGGGGGGACGGGGGGGGGGGGATCATGTTTATATTACATTGCGGGGACCAAATGTGCAACAAAATGTAATAAAAACCGGCTATTTCAGGTCCCCACAAAGGTCTATGAAGCAATAAAAAACTAAAAATGTAAGTTTTGTATTTTGTTTGGTTACTTATGGTTAAGGTGAGGGCCGGGTAGGGGTTAAGGTTGTCATTGTTGGGGTTAGGGTTATGCTCCTACAAAGATATGAATAGAAATGTGTGTGTGTGTGTGAGAGAGAGAGAGAGAGAGAGAGAGAGCAACTTTGGTGTTCTCTGGAATTTGAAAAAGAAGTTCTGATGTTTAATGTGGTTCTGAAGTTACTTAGTAACGAATGCTTCAAGGCTAATCACATAGACATAGGCAAACCTACATTCAGCCAAAGAGTCCTGAGCAACGCCGGCAGGTTCACCTCTCAGCAGATGTCTCACTGCAGGCAGACAGCAGATGTCTCACTGCAGGCAGACAGCAGATGTCTTACTGCAGGCAGACAGCTACGTTTCCCAGAAGCATCCAGGCACTGCGATGGTTGCCAGTTCCACTGCACACCATTCAAATTCCAATCATCATTACCCTTTGCTTTTTGGAGAGAGTGATAATTATAGCACTCTGGACAAGAATCTTTTGAGTGCATTAGCTGATGCAGGGTTACCTGGCAACGGCAGAATTATTTAGACATTATGTATGCGGGGAGAGATATTGCCATAAAGCTATAAAGCTATTGTTGTATGTTGGTGTTTGTTGTCGCCAAGGGCGATTAAATTTGGCGAGCAGTGGTTACAAAATGTGCTAGAAAATACGGGACAAATGGCTAAATGGTTTTAAAATAATTATTTTTCAGGGGGCTGAAGCCCCCTTAAATAGGGTCTGGGGATGCCTATGAATGTCACACAACACCACCTGTTGATGGCATTGTAATACGTCGCAACTTTAAACTGCCAGGGGAAAGGCAGGAGTTTGTAACCTGAATGCTGTTGTTTTAAGTGCAGGGGAATCCTGGTCCAGAGGGTGGTACCTAGTAAATTGCATTGGCATTGGCTTCAAGAATCATTAGAGAGCATTGTACCGACTCACATTGTCATGGCTGGATGGGGTCTGGAAGGACCCCTCTGCATCTCTAATGCCGTGTTGGGGTCAGATTGTTCTCACATGCCGTCTGACTCACCACCAGTTTATCATTTCTTCACTTTCTTACGGTCATTCCATTGGTTACAGATGAGTTGCTGGGTCAGGGCCCAACCCTGCTGGGTAATCCCTTTCCCTCTGGGCTCGGTCCGTTCCCCTCACCCCACAGCCGGGCCTCCTGCCCCAACCTGTGAGAACGTCCCCGGGCCGTTCTGAGTCAGACTTCCCGCCATCGGGGACTCCTGTCTCCATGACTTGCACGCCCACACAAACATAGGCGCTCGGGATCCTCCGGCCTCTGCAGTGAAATGTGCCCGAAATGTGCGTCAGGACCGCGGTGTTTCACAGTCCCTGCTGTGGGGTAGCAGCTTATCATGTCAGCCACAATAATAATATTTAAAATCTAACTGTATGAAAGATGAACGAGAACAGCGGTAAACATTTTAACTGTCCAGTAAATCAGTGTTTTCTGTGTTTCTTAATGTTAGCTAACTTTCACGATGATGTAACAGGTGTATACATTTGTATAGAAGAGTTATAGACCAAAATCTAGGTAAATGAATCTCGTTTTTATTATTACTAAATGCCATCAAGTGAATGTCGATGTCTGGCAACCATAGAGACCGCCGTGCTCCGGAACAGGGCTGAGGGCATTCCGGAATACATTCATCAATTCCAATCCAAATCGGGAATTGGAACTGGAGCTGGAATTTAAATCTCCCTGAAATTCAAATTCAGTTCCAATTCTGTTCCCCATAGTTTTTATTTCCCCCCAATCCTAATTCCAACTCCATTTCCTGATTTGGATGGGAATTGATGAATGCAATCTGGAATGGCCTCAACCCTGTTCCAGAACATTCTGTCTTGTGTCCGGATTTCCTGACTTCGCAGTAGGATGTTTTTTGCAAACACTCTTCATAAACTCGACATGCATAGAGCTTCTTTAATGGATTGAGTTTGTGCTTGGCCATTCTGTCTGCATTATGGATAGACTTTTGGGGAATCGCACTCTATAGCTGAAGTGAGCTTGATACTTTCGCTCTGCCTGGAAGGACCATGATGCACCTGCTGTCTGTGGAGCATCTCTGTCTGTGGCTCACTAAGGCTTTGAAGAACTTCCTAGGATTATTCTTGTGGGGAATGAAATACAGGAATATGACTCCTGGGTAGCTTTGGCATGGTAGATAGGTAGGTAGATAATGTCTTTATGGATTTGGTGGGTTGGTTTGTTGGTTGATTTTATATAAGAGGAGAAAATTAAGGTGAAAAATATCATGGTCACTTATGGTACAAACTAAGCATTTTTCTGTCTCAGGAGGACTCGCATCGGTATTACACGTGGCGAAGTTTTGGGCCGGCCGACAGGCACACAGAAGATCTCTGGGTGGATCTGAATGACCCACGGCTCAGCCAAGTTCGAATGCACGGGATCCTGTCCAACACGCACCGGCAGGCTGCGGTGAGACCCAGAAACGCAGGCGGGCCCCAGCAGTTAGACCAGCGCTCCGCTCTGCTCATAATCTATTCCTTATGATCTTCTCTTCAATACATCAGATGGGTACTGATTCCGCCCCAATGAATCTAAGACACAGATGAAAGGCGATAAGGGGGGGGGGGGGGATGTTTTGGGAGGTTCTGGCACTTTGAGTTTCTTAACTTAAAGCAGAAGGTCATCTAAAAAGAGATCAAATCAGAAGGACGTCCCCTCTAGGCCCGGACGGGTCATATGTTCTGTATTAATCAATGTCATGCCATTGAGATGATAATACTTAATTAGGGCATTTTAACTGGTAATTCATGACAGTCAGGTGACACATTTAATATGTTTTCACCAATTCGTTCTGGTGCCAAGATTAACAAACCTTTGTAATTAACAAATCACATGTATAACCTTGTGGTGGCAACTTACTTGACCTGTAGTCACACAAAGCAAACCCCAGCCTCTCTCTCTCTCTCTCTCTCTCTCCAGCGGGTGGCCCTCTCCTTTGATTTTCCCTTCTACGGCCATTACCTGAGGCAGATCACCATAGCAACCGGAGGTAGGACACTTCGCTATGCAAACAGGCCCTCAGACAGACTGGCACTGTGAGTCATTCAGGTGCCGTCACCCTTCACCTCTTGGTTCCCGGAGCCTTTCCTTGGTAATCGGTAAATTCGCCATATTGTATATATTCCATTTTTGGAAAAGAGATAAAAGCACAAAACCATACTGAGGACTGCACTTGTACTATTGCTCATTTTCAACATGCCTGAGTTGTTTTTGTATTTTATTTTTAATGGGAACCAATGTAATTAGTGGTGATTTCTCCGTGGTCGCGTAAAACTCTTCTTGACATCACACTGCATCAGTAACAATGAATGAATGAATAAATTATTGAAAAATACCTTTCAAGTTTGCTTGCATTTTGCCTCTTTCTGCCTCTTTTCAGTCGTTTAGCAAAATTTAATTTCACACATATTGACATCCGCTAATGTGAAGATCATTCACATCATCCCTCAAGTTATTCTTATGCTTTTAGGTCCCCGATTTGCTAAAATCTCTGTTATCACTGTAACAGCCAAATTGTCTTCCGTGCTTCAAGCATTATTGTCATACGTGTTCCCGAGGAACATTGTGAAATTCTTGTGCTGCCATTGTAGCGTAGTCCATTTTTAGGTCCAGTTAGATTTTCTGAGTCATACATTCCAGCTCATGCAATCAACACGCTGTAACTATATGCGAGGATGTAACTATAAAAGCAACAGGTTCATTTGTAGTAATTCTGCTTGTGTATGTATGGTGTTTGTGGCCCCGGCAGACGGCTCTCTGCTCTCTTCACCGTAATGATTTATTTCTAGATTGGCTATCAGTCCAGCTGAGGGACAGGTAGATAAAGTGAGTAGGTAGAGTATGCGGGTCGATCCTGTGCCCTCACACGGAATCTCTTCTACTGCCTGATCTCCTCGGTCCCTGCTTAAAGCAGACGGTTTGTCTGCTACCCAGCCCGCTGGCTCGCTCGGAGATCTTCCTCACTTTCGGGGAATGACGTATTGATGCAGCTGCGGGGGAAGGGACCCAGGGGAAGCGTGACGTCCTCTGGCCTGATGTCTGACCTCTCCTAGGGTTCATCTTCACGGGCGACGTGGTGCACCGTGTCCTCACCGCCACTCAGTACATCGCCCCCCTCATGGCTAACTTTGATCCAAGCTTCTCCAGGGAGTCTACAGTGCAGTACATGGACAACGGTAGGTGAACGGGAGAGTGGGGGGGGGGGGTTTGGGTTCAGACCGTGTCATGTGACCACGTAATTCAATAGCATGCTGAACTTGACCCCCCCCGAACCACCCCCACAGGTAAGGTGTTTGTGGTACAGTGGGATAGGGTGCGTCTCCAAGGCCGGGAGCACGATGGGGCCTTCACATTCCAGACTGTCCTTCATCATTCCGGGGCCATCGTCTTCAGTTACAGAGACGTGAGCCAATTTAATTACTTACAGGTGTCAGGTCCTGCTCTGTTTCTCCCTCCCTCAAAATCTCACCATTATCTCTCTCTCTCTCTTGATTCAGTTCAAAAGAGAGACTTTCCTAGCACTGCAACAAATTTCTAAAAACAAATAGCTCTAATGAACAATACACCACAACTATTTCGTGTAGTAAATATGAATAATAGGATTGAGAGGATTTATCAAAATCCGAAAGAAAAAACAAAGATAATGACAAAACCAGTATTAAGCAGCACTGTATGAAACAAGGTAAGTAGCATTATTGTACAGAATTAGTTTTACTTGAATAATGAACTGGTGGGATCCTTTAGACCGATCATACGCAGAAGTAGATAATTAAAACGACACCTAATTAGTGCTTGTTAAAAACTTTCCTGTGGAGTACAACTTTTTGCACATGGTGTGCCAGAAAGAGCAAATGAAAGACTAGGTGAGAAGAGAATAAATATCACTCTGTGTCACCCTCTGTCTAGCTTAGCAGTAATGCAAAGGCTGTTTCCACACCAGTGTGGCGGGTTTCTGAAATGTGGGTGGTGTCTGGGTAAATTCCTGAAATGTTCACGTCAATCCAGGTACCATTACCAGTGGAGGAGATCAGTTCCACTCTGCACCCTGTGAAAGTCGGCCTGTCAGATGCATTTATGGCTCTCCTTCCCTCTCAACAAAGCCCAGGTCAGTCATAAGGGGGCGACCTCGCGACCGCACGAATTTGTATTTTTGTTAATTGGTGATTACTTTTATGTGACCAAAAATGTTGTACTATACTATACTTTTATGCTACACAGTGAACATAACAAATGCTAAAACAAGTATGGAAGATAAGAATTCCACCAAAATCTAGGTAAATCTCGGTTAAATGATCAATAGGTGCAGGCAGTGTGGTGGTTAAGGCTAGGGATCTGGAAGGTTGCTGGTTTGAATCCTCTGAATGCCAGGAGTGATTCTACTCTGAGATTCTACTCTTCTACTCTGTTGAATGACTGCGATGGCTTGGTCCTGGGTATGACGTTAATCTACATCCAGCTCTGTAAGGAGGTCCCCCAACTCACAGGAGAATTTGGGGGGTTGGTGGCAGGATTGGCACTCCAACCCCCTGGGGGAGAAACTCACACTGGTCCATTCGGACTAGTGTGGTGTTTTGGTATCACCCGCTATGTGGCTGTACTCGGGTTCGTCGTGTGGTGGGTGCAGATACGCGCTGTCAGTGCAGGCCTCTTACCTCCAACAGGTGCCCATCGCAGGACCATATACGAGTATCACCGAGTGGAGGTTGACACCACAAAGATCGCCAATCACACAGCCTTTGAGTTCACCCCACTGCCCAGTAAGTATAGTCTCTATAATTGTTGGCCAATCAACACTCAGACATCTCCACCACTGAGTTTGCAGCATTCTGTCATGTCAAGACTAGCAGCCAATCAGCTGTTCAGTCAGCATCAGCTTTTTTTTTTTTTCTCTTCCTTAGCTTGTCTCCAACACCAGACCTGTGAGCTCTGCCTCACTTCAAACCTTACGTCCGGTTGCAGCTGGTGCAACGTACTGCAGAGGTCAGTAGGGGTGTGCTTGGCGATAACAGGGGGTTTTCTCATGTCTTGCGTATCGTGTTACCTGACACCGATGGGCTATGGGGGATAATTTGAGAGACCTGCGTCCGAAAATGATAAGTAGCGCTTTTATTGTTTCTGAAGTTTGGAAAATGAAATTTGGAAGCCGCGTATTTTCCTGCTCAGTGAAAAGGTCGATCTTGTCATCAGAGTGGGATACTTTCTGCACTATAGATATCACCATGGCGTGTGAGGACACAGTTTTTTCTCATCACCATGGAAAGTTTTGAATAAGCATGGGCAGAACTGTCCTTCCATATTTGTCTAATATTTTTTTAAGCTCGCTTATGCACAGTGGAATAGCCTGTTCCCTCCGCAATGAGTAATTCAGATATAAGCATTATTTCAGGAACCCAATCACCTTTGAAAGAAATAAATAAATGGTCCAAAAACTCTTATTTGAGAACAGCAGTTTGCTGTGACCATCTGACCAGGAACACTCTGACCTTCTGTTAAAAATACCAGCATTTGGACTTGATAGAACTGCTTTGATTGGCTTTTAAAATCGTTTTTAGCAACTGTTTTGTTTATGAACAAAAGTAGTCTGTTTACAAAAGGGAAATCAGAGACTCAAATACGGTGTTGTAAAGTATTATTTATGTTCCAATAAAAAGCTCAGACTTAGCAGGCTTTCTTTGATTATGAACTGGTCTCCAACTAGTTTCAAACCTGAGCCAACTTGCATAGTCAAGCAAAAAAATAGTTGGTTCTCGCCTATGAATCCATGCAGCAGAAGTGTTTCATGCACCAGTTAAAATGTCCTGGTACACTTAAACTGTTTAATCTGTTTGGGTCTTCTTAAAGGAGAAATGTATTTAATTATCTCCTGTTTACAGTGGTTGGTATCTGTACAAAATGATGCATAATTCTGTTTTTGTAAGCAATACAAAAGAACTGCATTTTCATGTTCTGTTTCCTGGCGTGTGGATGACTGCCAGTAGTTGGCAGTTTCCAGTGGATCCCAGTCTGCAAAGAAATTCATGGGAAACTGGTGATTAGACTCCAGAATGGAGCAGAGGTGTTTCTCCACGGGCCTCCGAAACGAATCAGAAGAGAAATGGCACTTGATGAGGCTGAGATCTTTCTGAAAATCAGAAGGGTAGAACCAAGGCAGGACACTGTCCCTGTAAAATCACTGGGTAATGTGACTTTTTATTCTGGATGGAAATCGCCCCTTAATGAATCATCATCTAGGCTATAATTTCTTGCCCCATAAAAATGCCATAAAGATGCATTGATTTGTCCTTGAGATGATTCCTGTCATAAGGAAGGCCAGGAATACGAGGGATGTCGACAATGGTCTGGACCACTTCCAAGACTCTTCTGGTCTTGCTCATATGGTTTTTTCAGGCATGGCGGAGACGTAAAATGGACAGTGTAACTGCACACAGTGACGGGGTTTAGTTGATGCAACCGGTCTACTCTGACCGGCAATCAAACCTGCTTTGAACGAATGCAATTACGCGACTTCCCGGCACATGGCTGGGCGAGTCCACTTTGCAGAGACCCCAGGGTCTTTATCTTGGGGGAATCAATCTAATGCCTGACTTGACTCCAAGGGGTACTGTTACCATCTCAATGGACCTGTCTAGAATCAATGAGCTCATCCACAAATAACCAATGCTGTGTAGACTTACCAGGAAGTGTAGGATCGTGAATTCAAGACACGTGCAAAACCTCAGTGGTG
Source organism: Mormyrus hasselquistii (assembly GCA_026779605.1). Lineage (NCBI taxonomy): Eukaryota > Metazoa > Chordata > Actinopteri > Osteoglossiformes > Mormyridae > Mormyrus > Mormyrus hasselquistii. The sequence goes on from JAODKE010000126.1 coordinate 507,777, forward strand.
AAAGAAAGGCAAGAGAGTGTGTCTTTCTGGGATCTCAGTGTGTTGAATGTTCACAGCGCATGTAGGCAGCAGTCTGATGACATCAGTAGGCGGGGCAGCGCTCATGCATGCAGGGAGCTGGAGTCTTGCAGAAGAGGGGGCGGGGCCAAACTGGAGTCTTGCAGAAGAGGGGGCGGGGCCAAATTCACATTCATGTGCACGTGTTTTTCTTAGGTGCTCAGATGGGATAGACCGACACAGACAAGAGTGGCTGGACCACGCCTGTTCGAACGAGGTAGGCAGCCAAGGTGTCTCATTCAGGGCCACCACAGCCGCTCTCTAGGGTAATATCTTTGGTGCTCCTCAGCAGGCTGAAGACCTCACCTGCCAGGACTACAACACGGACGGGGAGGATGATTTACCAGGAGGCTTTAGCCCCTGGGGCCCAGGGCCCACGCCTACTCACGGGGCCTTTCCTGAGGGTCCTGTGACAGAAGGTGGGTTTGCCCGTCTAAAGCTAGTCCAGCCCATTTTTATCCAGTGGCACTTCTGCCGCCATGTTCTTCAAATTAAAGTATAGCTGCTCGCCTTTGCAGCACCACAGCTGTTCCTCCTGTTACATGTGTTCTCTCCCGCTCGCAGTCAGCAGGCGTACTGTGAAAACTAGCTTCTGTCATCATATTAGGGCCCCGGGAATTTCTGTGCATGCATAATTACTGAGGATCGCTAAAAACACATGAGGTTTTTAAAAATGCATCTTTTTAAGGGAGAATTCTTTGAAGTTGGGCGCATAGCAGTCTCCAGTAAAGGAATCGTTCATAACTAATGTAATAATTTACAAGGTGCCATCAGAATTTGAATTTGTTCAGATTTCTGGCTTTTTGGTATTTGAGTACCTAAGCCTCCTTGATACCACTTATTTTATTTCATGTAACTACTGATAATCTGTAAAACACAGTTATGCAAGTAGACAGTTAAAATATGTATATAAAGCATGCTTAAGTTGTTTTAAAGAAACTGCTTTTTAAAATACATTGAGCATCCGACGCATAAATAACCTGTTTTATTTATGTCCACAGATGATACTAAACATCTCATCCGTTACAGTGGCAACGGTGAGTTTGATCAGCAACTGAAACAAGCTCCCACTGTGGCCTAATGCTTTAATTAGGCATCTCCAACAATATAAGCATAAATTATCACACATTTCCCAGTTTAATTACTAGCATGGGTGTGAGTTTGAGTATATTCAAGCTATTTGGATTCTAGTCATGTGCAGCACATGTGTGTGTGTGTGTGTAATGTTTATATTCCATCCATCCATCCATTTTCCTACCCGCTTTATCCTAATCGGTCGCGGAGGGGTCCGGAGCCTATCCCGGAAGCAACGGGCACGAGGCATCGCAGGGCACACTCACACACCATTCATACCTACTGGCAATTTAGCAACTCCAATTAGCCTCAGCAAGTCTTTGGATTGTGGGGGGGGGGGGGGGACTGGGGTCCCCGGAGAAAACCCCATGACGACCCGGGGAAAACATCCAAACCCCAAACCCATGTAACCCCGCGGGAGACCCAAACCCGGGCCCCAGAGATGTGAGGCAACAGTGCTAACCACTGCACCACCATGCCGCCCCCATGTCTATATTACATTGTGATAAAAACTTTAAAACAAAAAAAAAACTTTTATTTTGACATAATAGGGACCATTTTTCAGGTCCCCACAAAAATCTGTGAATGCAATCAAAAAACTAAGGGTAGGGGTTAATGTCGTCAAGTTGGGATTGTTGGGATTCTATAGTATTCATAGAAATGAATGGAGGGTCCCCACAAAGATATAATTACAAATTACTGTGTACGTATATGTGCGTCAATGTATTTGCGCTACGACTCTGCATTTCAAGATGTCCCCAGTCAAAGAGGAGCCCAGTCCTTACTGTCGCCAGTTCCCGGTCGTCCGATTGAAGTCTTCTCACCTGGAGTGGTGTTTGAAATGCAGAACAGCGGTTCACCCTTCCATGTGTAAAAAACCACACCTCATTTAATCCCTGCTAATAGCAACATGTCAAATTCTGCCACTTAGTGAAAGAAATAGATTCTGTAACAACATAACCTCCTCTGACAAAGACAGAAAAATTTATGTTGCAAGAACACTGCCAATTCCTCCATAATCTGTGCTTAATGTTTACGGGTATATGAAATAAAGTTTTCTGTTGTCCCTATGTAATATGCTGCTTGTGATTGAATCAGTCAAACATTATAGCGTTCTATCATATGCACAGAATGGAGAGGTACAATGAAAGCTTTATATGCCCATTTAACATGAACGTTTCTCCTCTGCCAGCATGTTAATGTCTATGAGCTCAATTATGATGGATGGGGTGTTTTTCTGCCAAGCTATTTACTGTCCATCCAGTTGTTGCAGACCCTAATCAGGGAGAGAGATGACAATTACAGATTAATCTTAAATCTATAGCAGACGTGCAGAGATACCGCTTAGTAGAAGACAGAGAGACTGTGAGTCATCCCAGGGTGTGTTTGTGAGCCTTTTAAATATACAGTCCAACTCTGTAGCTCTTGCCTTTGTCCTAAAAAGAAGAAACCCCATATGAAATATTAATGCAGTAATTTTTGATGGTTCAAAAAAAGAATGCATCGTAAATAATTGTAAATACAGGTTATGTAACAAAACAAATGGACGCCGTATTTCATAAACTCTCTGTTCTCGCGTAATTGCACAATGCAGTGTCGTCATAGGCTGTGGACAACTGCTGCCGCTGGAGCGTAAGCTTCTTTCATCAGATGATTTTTATCAGGAATGGGACTCTGATGAATGCTTTATTTAAGCACATTTAATACACGAGTTTCAGCGAGCCGAAATGGACTTTTAGCATTTGGATATGAACGGCAGTACGTTCGTTTTTTCCCCTAGATATTTCTGTGGAGTCGTTTGGAATAATGAATAAAGCACAAGGCAGGAACAAATTATTTAATGATTACATCAATGGATACGATGTAGGATTGTGATGTTTTGAAACCTTTTCTTGCCCCTGATGGCTTTAATACTACTGGTCGGTGTTTACCTACATGTAGGTTTTGGTTTTAAGGGGAATGCAGTTGAAGTAAACGTGCCCGGTGATTTATAGATTTCGTTGTGTCTTGGTGCCTCCAAACTTTGCTTTGTGTCGGTGCTTCGTTCATGCAGATGGTTAGCAAGTACATTTAGATTACAGGTTAAATCTGTAAAAAGAAGCGGAGTCGAGTGACTAAGTGTATTTCATTGATTCTCTCTCGCCGCCAAGTTTACTGACCCAGAAACATCCCCGGTTTCCAGCTTGCTTGTAGTCATCATCATCAGGGCCAGTTCTTACTACTCATTTTCCCTCTTTGTATCTGTTTTGTCTTGAGCCCATCCCTGCCCCGTTTCTCCAGCACCGACAAACAAATTCGTTATGCCGACGCCATTGTCATTTGGTCATAATGCGGTAATGCACCTCTGCATTTGACAGGCTGCCGTACCAAGGGATATTTAAGAGGTTGAATGATAAGAATATTACCGGCAGGGTTACAGTTCTGGGACTGTACGGACTGAAATTGCTCTTTCACAGGTCGCTGCATAAAATGAGCGTCGTGCTAACAATGCAAAGGATGTGGGGCCTGAATCATTTGATGTGCACATGAATACTTTTAAGTCTCTTTAGATAAAAGCATGAGATAAATGTAAATAGGACGTAGGGTGTTTTGACTAGTTCTTAATGGGGTCATTATGGATGCAGTGGCGGAGCTAGACTTTTATTTGAGGGGTTGTCAAAGGGTGAGCAATGGGTCCTATATAAATATGATAAATGAAGGAAACACACTGAATAAACAACGAGTTTGTAAATGTTTGTTGAATAAGCACAGACATTTAGAAAATCATAAACACCAATCATAAAGACCAAGCCTAATCTAATCCAGGACCAAACATGAACTCAAACTGGATTAACCCCAGACTAAACCATGACCATATAAGGAGTAAAATTGCACCAATGACCAAAGAAGGGCAGTGCACATGTAAATTTAAAGCTCAGAACACAGATTTAAAAACAAATTCTCAAAAAATAAATAAATAAAACTGCATCTAAATTGTAAACAGCAAGATTTATGAATACCACCAGAATACCAACTGCATTCCCCTGGTGGTGCGATGCGGTCTAAAAAAGGATCTATATCAGCGCGAGCAGGGCTCGCGGCTAATTTAAACGAGACACAGACGCTTTCATGCTGCTATTTGTTATGTACTGCAAGTGTGCGACCACCTCTCATTAGGAAGGTAATACAGTGTAATGTGCTATAAATATCTGCTTAACTCCTGCTGTTATCGATACCGCGGCTGTGTTTTGGATCGTGTAGGAACGCACACCGCTGCCAGAGCTTTTAGCCAATGACGTGTCAGTAAGCAGCGCGCACTGGGTCCTGCTACGTCGGGATGCGTTCAGGGGCACTGAGAAATTACAGTTTTCCGCTCAGATCTTTGCCCGATCTCCTCATTGGTATATTCTAATGTTTACCATTTCCAGCGGGGTGGCACTGGGGTGGCAAGGGCTCCCTTTGGCTCCGCCCCTGTATGGATGCTAAAGATATACATCTTTATTGAAATTCCCACGCGGTTTCCCATGTAATTCCCGTAAATAGTTATATTTGTACTGCGTCGATCATGGTCAGTGAAATGCTCCTCCGTTTTCTTGGAAGCTGGGCCTCTTAAGTAAGGCTCTGCCCAGGGATTCCGAAAAGGTAGATCCAGCCCCGCATTGGAGTTGCTGTCTATTGTCTGATCTTTCATATGATGAGTCTAGTCAAACAATCTGGGGGGGGGGGAACAAACGCTGCTTTTTAGTGCAATAGAGCAGTGGTAGGACAGCCACGGTGTTAGAGTAACGGGTGTCCAACAGACGGTGTTTAATGCGAAAGAAGGACACATGGTGCAAAGCAGATGAAGTCTTTTAATTAGTGACAGAAGGAGCATTATATTCAAATTGAATTAGTCTGACGTGTCTCATTCTTATAGCAGTTGCCACGATTAGTGTTCATGCACCTGCTGCCTTTGTGATGGTGGCTGAGAAGCCGGGGGGGGGGGGGCTGTTTAAATTATCCTTTAATTTCCCCCTGGTCAGTCTCTTTCATCTCCATAATCCATTCACCATGCCTGTCAGGGGATTTTTAAGACAAAAGTTGACTTCGGTAACATTCCTCCTATTCACGTAAATGGTGACATTAATTAAATCGCTGAACCGCACCAGATTGATTGCGCTTCGCTCATTTACGGCTCTCTCACTTGCAGGTCAGAAAACGGGACCTCCACAACAGCAGGGGGCGCCAGTGCACACGGGCGTAATCGCCGGGGTGGTGTCAGGCGTGGTACTACTGCTGGCCTTTGCAGTGCTGGTACTCTACATCAACTTGCACCCAGCTGCCAGCCCGCCTCTCTACCTCTTACCGGTCAGTGTGGCTCCACGCAGCTCCAGTCGCCGTGGCATGAGGAACATTATGTTTCAGAACACCTTTCGGCCATTTTTCTATATGACGACAGATTAAAAACTAAGGCAGTTTTACCCGTAAAGCTACCAAACTCATGCTAGGACCATGTCCAAGGGTCATGCAATCTACTGTAAGTCTGTTTACGTTTTGTCAGTCGTCTGAACTTTCTGCAGCTGAAGGCGTCCAACCTCAACATAATGAGGAACTAATGCCAGCAAATCATGGAGAAAAATGTATGAGTCAAAGGGAAGTGCATGCAGAGTGGCCGGCTTTATAAGTGGCTGTTCAGGTCATATTTGGCTCAATGAACAACTAAAAACTAGTGCTGGCGAGGAAGAACATCACAGTGGTCATGGGATGATGTATTTAGTGTTTGGAGATGTAAGGGGACTGTTTTGACTTTTTTTTTTTCCCCTTCATGATTTAATAAAATGTATTATAAAACGTCACTCGCCATAGTACATGGAGCTGAATGATAAGAAGGAAAAAAATATATTAGAAAGCTTTTTTTTTTTTGTAGCTGTTCATTTCCGTCTTGTCTGATAAGCAGCATGTTTTCACGACTGTTTTGACGAATGAGCAACTGAGAAGGTTCAAATATGCAGATAACGTGACCCTCAGTGGCCCGGATTCTCCATCTCCCCCCACCGCCCCCCCCCCCCCCACTCTGATTTCCTACATCAGCTTACTCACCTTCACCACACTCATCCCTGCCAAATCCCGCCTGACGTTTTGTGATCTCTGCCGTTTCCACAGCGACGCGGCAAATACTGGCCCTCCATGAAGTTCCGCAACCAGAAGAGCCGCTCCGCCTACACCGAGGTGGACGCCGGAGGGCACGAGAAGGACGGCTTCGTTGAGGCAGAGCAGTGTTGAGGCAGGAGCACAGAATCGGGTGTATGCGCGGAAGACACTGGAGGTGGGCTTTTCCTGAGAGTACGCACAAAACGAACAAAGCAGAGGACCAATGGAGAGGCAGGGACCCCGAAGACCAAACGAAGAAAGGATTAGCAACCCCCAAAACACAAACTCTTAAACTCAGCTGGTTTATCTGGTCACCTCCGCTCATAAATCCTCCCTGAGGATTGAAAAAGTAAATATTAAAATAAGGATTTAAAAATTGCTGGGGACCCCTGTTTGGGATTGCGGGGGACGCTCTAACACATTTGGCAGTCACGTTTGCTCACTGCTCACTCCTAAAAGTTCAAGACAAAATACATAAATGGGTGAGGCGAACCCATCACTAATGCAAATAATGTACAGCAAATCTTAGCAATACACTTTTTTTTTTTTTTTTTTTGGAGGAAAATCTGTTTTATATTGTCATGCTGTTTATCGATTGCATATAAAAATCACATCGAGTTTGATATTTTGTAAAATATATACAATTTTTTGTCACTTATGCTTGCCTGCATATTATTTTTGCTATGAAAAATAAGTAGAACTCCCTGAAGCAGAATACGATACAAGGCACGGTTTGACCAGCCTTCCCATGAAGTTAACAGTCCGAGCCACTAACCGTTTTCCATATCTGCTCGTCCAGTACGAGGTGATGGTGAGTCTGGAGCTTATCCCAGGAAACTATGGGCATGTCCTGGATCAGACACTAGTCCAGTACAGGGCGGACACTCAAACACTACGGACAATTTAAAGACACCCATCCCATCTGTGGACTGCATGGAGCCAAGCCCACAGCTCTGGAGGCTTGATCTCACGCTGCTCTCTGCTGAACCGTCATAATGCCTTCCACTGTACAGATTATTAATCGACTTATTACATGGAAAATAACTTTGAATGAAGTTCATACGTTTTCATTAGGTCGGTGTTTCCTAATCCAGTCCCGGGGGACCCCCAGACAGACCACATTTTTGCTCCCTCCCAGTTCTTCACGTACCTGTACCAGGTATTCGTTGTTTGATTGGCTGGGAGCTGTGGATTATTCGGGATTTTCCTGCACACTGGGTTAGGAAACGTTGCCTCGCACTAGTGGCCAGTGGCATTTTTTTTGGCGTTATGCTTTAAAAATTACTACGCAAATATTGGCAGTAATGTTTATAAGGAATCAAAGAATGTTAATATCATATATTGGATGAATAAATAAGTGACAGGAGCAACAGTTGAATAGAAATTCTGCAATATCTAAAATTTAGTGTTTCCACAATTTTGGCCGCTAGTGTACGTGATTCAACACAATGGTACTTTGGCGGTTTTCGGAAATAGCTAAGTGTGGATACACGTACTGCTGTTTGTCTGCTTGTTTTCAGAAGAGATACCAATGGGTACAAACGCGACAAAGCCTTGGGTTATGGGCTTCTGCCCTGTGCATTATGGGAACTCACAGCTGGACTATCTCACATGCTATCAGCAGCATATCCAACAACAGGTGTGGGGACGATTACATCATTGCCCACATCCTGTAATGGCCATGTCTCCAGAAAGGCGATGTTCATTCTTTGCCAATCAGGTCAATCCACACTGGTCTTCTTGGCTAACCGGTGCAGTTTATGTCAAAACATCATAAGAACATTAGCACAATAGAATAATATTGGTCCCCCTGCAGCTCTGTCTTTGAAGAGCTGCCCCAGAGTCCTGCTAAAGCCCTTGAAGCAGCCATGATTACACGGATGCCAGCAGTTTCCCCTAAACACCAGCTTGGTCTCCAAGCTTCAAAATAGGCTCTGCTAAATCCAGTAAAGCCACAGCTATGTCCAATAATAATCTAAGTAGAAATGGCTTTAAGGACAGCTGGTGTAGCTTTATGGTACTATATGTATTAATAAAACCTACAGTAGGTGGTTTCAGTGCATTTCTTTTCACATTAAGCTTTAAAATGGGAAGCAGCCACAGTAAAGTGTCAGGAAAAGAAATTTGTCTTGATTTTTTTTCTCTTTAAATAAGAACCTCGAGTCATGGTTTGTTAGGTAGGTGACTAAATGTTCGTTTTCTGGAATGATCCATTAACTCAATCATTGGGTTTGAATACCTGTAAAAAAAAAATTGTCATACTATGTGAGATTGCCCTCTGCTGGACAAACTAAGATTAACTGATCTCTTGCTACCAGCTAATGAGGATTAAGGAAAGAATAAGTACTATAACTGAATTTTCACACAGTAACAAATTTGTATTTTATAACACGCTGGATACTGCATCTCTAATTTAAAACAACAAAAAGCCTCCGTCTTTTTCACTGGAGTAATTTTGCTCCACAATTTCTATTACGGCAAGCTGACTTCCACTGCACTGATACAAGCCCCAAGTACATTTACTCTGATGTGGTTCTCACACTTTTTCAATAATAAATATAATGTCGAAAACACTCATGTCAGCTTAGCTTGTTTTTATTCAGCGTGTGATTTTGGAATCCAACCTAGACCCATCAAATGTCTATTTTAGGCATATTTAATCTAATTCAGAAAATCCACTACAAAAAGAAACATCACAACAGTTTAGTCATAAAGTCGTTTGTGGTCTCAGTAAGCCTCACTTTACTTTGGTGGACCGTCAGCCACAACTCTTCCTGCCTACCAGGTACTTCAGGTGCTCCTACTGCAATTCGTGTATGTAATAGTTCCATTCTCCATGTCCTTAACCCCACCCAGCTCAGAGAACGCTACCACACCCCCACCCCCTGGAAGTTCAACGAAGTTCACTCTTTTCTACACCTCGTTTAACACACTTTACTTTTTGCAACAAAAAAAAACAAAAATCTTATTTTATGTTGGTAACAGCGACCCCTTTAGGATAGACCAATCGTATCCCGTTCTATTTTTGACATCGTTCATTTCCTTTGTTTTAAAGCATTTTGAAAGTTGGGAGGGATTAGGACATTTTATGCTTTTGAAAGCACATTGTAAACCACAACATGGATCATTAAATGAATGGTTGATACTTTTAACGCAGATAAACAAATGTTAAAACAAAAGCATTCTGAAAATAAACTGGTATCAATTTACAGCTGTTCCATAATCATCTATAGATAACTATGAGGAAACGTATAGCATTTTTTCCACAAACTTTATTGAACGTTATGTTTCTAATGGTAGCTTTTTATTTGCTTTGTTTTTAGCAAATAATTGTTTCCAACCCGATGGCCACGTGATCTCCGATTGCTTTTAGTAAGGTATCAGTTAATCCACCTGGTAACTGTTTATTTATCCTGTTCGGGCGTAAACAACATAATCTGGTAATTATGTCCTTGACATTTGTTATGGTTGGAAAACTCGGGAGATGATCCCTTTACGATATTTATAAATATGTTTATTTGCTCAACTATCCATCCATCTTCCAGCCATTTATCCTGAGCAGGTCTTAGGTGCGAGAGCTTGAACTTGTCCCAAGCAGCATTTGGTACAACTCAGAGGTACAACCTGGAAGAGATGTCGGTGCTGTTTCGCTGACGTTTAATAAAATAAGCAAAATTCGAGTTCTTCAAAATGCGAAATCTCTTGAACTTCTTAAGTGCAGCAAGGCCCATATATACACTCGCTAATGTTGTTTTTGGCATGTATAAGTATTTTAAATGGCTATTTGGAAAATGCAATTTCTGTTAATTGTCATGTTGATTATAATACTTATCATAAAATCGGATGTTCGACTTCATTGCTTTTCACCATCAGTTGGATGACAATACGTATTCGTGTCAAAATTAGTTTTTTTTAAATGTCATCTTATTTCATGCTTATTGCTAGTGTAATACTTCGTCATCCTTTTGCACAGGAAAGGGAAATTGTTCCCATCTAGAACACAAGAGGTCCCCAAAAACGTAAAAATTGAACTAAAACGGAAACGTATGTTTATCTGATATACAAAAATATGATTTATGCGTGTTCTTCTGTTGTTAGTTTGCTCATTACTAAGCGATTTTGATGCATATTTAAAACACTTCAGTGTGCACTGATTATATTGGCCTAGTCCAGGAAGTCAAACACTCCTTCTAGTTTTAAAATCCGTTTTTGTTTAAAATAGATTTATGGTTTCCAGGTCCGTGCCAGAAGTCAAAATACAGTCGTACAGGGTCCCAGACACTAAGATTCGCGTTATTTTAACCGACGGCGCCGTGCCTGCGCAGAGCTCGCACCCATCTCCGATGCTGCCAGGTCACAGACTATGAAAATACAAGCAAAAGGGCGCCGTGAAAAACCAAAAGCTAAAGACGCATCCGACAAATAAAGTTGGTTTCCGTCTTTACTGGGGATTCCTGAAGTGCTATATTTAAAAAGGGTCGCTGTAGCGTTATATCAATAAAAAAGACGGTCTGGAAGCTCCGCAGTACCGCCCCTCCTCAGCACCCCGACGTCGTGAACGCGCTGCACGCCCCGGACGCGTTTACTGACAGTCAGCTGTGCGATCCGAGTCTGTCTACCTGCCTTGTACAAAATTCACCGTTCTGATCTTTTTTTTGGGGGGGGGGTCTTCTGATAATACATATAAAATCGTATGTTTTAATCTAGCGGATTACCATAACACTCCAGGAAAATGAACCCGCTGTGTAGCAGATGTAACCGAGTCGTGTACCCGACGGAAAAAGTGAATTGTCTGGATAAGGTAAGGGGAACCTCTTCTTTTTTGTATAACGTGTTTTTCTTTGAAATTCATGAGCTATTCTGTTGCTCTCCCGCACACCCGAGCGCTTGTAGCTACGCTAGCAGCAAAGCCGGCGTGCTAAAAGGCGCATTTGAAATACATCTAGATTTGCATCCAGCTTCCGATCCAGGAACTAGCTAATTTCTGGCGGCGGCGTGGAAACTGGCTTTATAGTGACCATCGTTACCGCTCATCGGTTGATCGGCTGCCGGGCTCCCCCTCCCCAGTCGGGCCCGTGGTTTGTGCCGCTTTGGTGAACGTACGAGTCGGCCTCCTTTAGGTTTCTGTGCAACCGGATCCTAGGACCCCTTTTTGGGCCAGATCACGCAACCAGTGTGTCCCGGAGTCGCACGGGGGGGGAGGGAACCCGCACGGGCAGCCTGCATCTCCGCCCTGAAACTCGAACGTCTTAAAAAGGTGTTTTAATGAATATATACATTACGCTTGCGCATACGACAATAAGATTGGGCAGATTGCGATGGGCGTGGGAGTTTCTCATTTTTCTCTGGGGGAAAAGTTTTGTTTTTCGGCTTTTAAAGGCGCACCGACGTGCCCGATCCTCGCCGCAGGACCGCGGGACTGACCGCGGGCTGGGAGCAGAGGCCCGCCGGGCGATAAATGCAGTTTTAACCCCCCCATTTCCGTGTTTTAGATGGCGTTTATAGTGTGGGCTGTGGATAGATCACCGCCACTGCACAAGGTTAACGTTAGATATGACGAAGGTGTTCACTACGTGTTTCCCCTTACGCGCCTTAACGTATAAAAACGGTGTCATTGTTTTCATGCCGTTATCTTCTCCTCCATGGTGGGAGATGGAGTGCTTGCGCCCCTGAGGCCGGGCGATCGTACCTTCCCCTCCCGGGTGAGGCTGGTTACTGTCTCGCCAAGCGAGGCGGACCGGGCTCCTTTGTCCTGCTGTGAGTGATGCTTATGCGCGTCTTAATGTTTTCCAGTGATCATGGATGTGGTGAGCAGAGAGGTCATTTCGCGATTTCCCTGCTCGGAAAGTTTAAATTGGTCAGTAGGCCTCTGCTATGTTTGGAAACTTCTGCCAGATCTGGGGGAGGTAAACGGTTCTGTTTCAGATGCCATAAAAGGTGTGGTTACTTCATCTTCGTTCATTGCAACACCTTTGTTTTTATTTACTTCCGTATATGGTGGGCAGCGGTATGTAGTTATGGAATGGTCGGAGGGTCTATGTTTTGTGATAAACAGGACTGTGATCCACGAATGCTTATCATGTACTGGGTGATGATACGGTTACCTGGAATTGCTATGAATTACGTGTGAGTTTTTGGCTATGGGGGAGAAGGTCTGTATATTTGCATTTTCTTGTACCACCTGTAAAAGACTCTACCCCCCCCTCCCCCCAAGCCCAAGTATACTAATCATTATGTGCCCCTTGGGGTAACAAGCTGACTTGCATTCCTGTGTGTGGTCCTTTTCCCCTAGGTTATATAAAGCATTCAGGTTTTTCTAATGGGCTGTCAAATGGAACATTCCGGAAGGAAAGCAATACAGAGGTGAAGCCTGGCCTGATATGTCAGTCTCTTGTTACTCTCCTGTTTATGAATCATGTCTATCCTGTGACTGTAGAGTGAATTGGTCAAGAAATCGTCGGTCAAGAGGCGGGAAGGGGTGGGTGGTTGCTATTTAGGTGTAAGTTGCTAGTCGCAGTGTGTGTGTGGCACTAGTTGGGCCTGATTCACCACTGTCGCGCGCTGACGAAAGCTGAGGTCTGGGCGCCATTTGCGTAACACTCTTGGGAGCGTGGTCTGGTTTGGGTAGACGGGTCTCTTTGCGTTCAGAGAGAGCTGGCCGTTGTGGACAGAGACAGTCGGGGAGGAAGCGAGTCAGCTGGTCTGACTGGGACGTTCCCGTGATGCCCGGCGTTCCTGGTGACCTCTCAGACCCACCGTGGGGCTGTTATTTCCAGAGGGAATTCATAGTCAGTTAGTTGAAAGCTAATTAGAAATTTTGCTTGACTTAATTCCACACTAATTGTACAAGAGTGTGTATTTATTGAAATTTAAAATCTAGTTTCTGTAATGTTGTTTTTTTATGTCATATAAACTTTTACTAGAATCTAAAAATATGCATACTGGCCTAGGGTGTGGAAGCCTACAGTTGCTGCGCTGATATTATGGTCTGTAGAAGCGGTTTGTGGTTGGCGGGCACTGTGTTTGTTGAAACTTCACGGTGTGTTACGCGGACACGTGTGACTGAGTTCTGCGATGTCGTGTGTGGTCCCCTGTTAAATTAGGCCTTCTCGTCCCATTTCCCCCTCCCCCCCCACGCTTGCAGAAAGGCTCTCTTTAACTCTGGCACGCACCTGTGAAAGAGCTCACACGTTCTCCTCGTAAGCGTTTCCTGGTGCTTTAGGGTAATCCTGGTCGGCCTCTGAGATGTGCCTCCGAGTCCAGTTTCAAGTTTACATTTTCTTCATGAAGGGTGAGTGCATGATTGAGTTTGTAGCCCTCGACGCCTCCCCCACCTTGCCCCCCTGGCACACACGCGTTCAACCCT
>JAODKE010000126.1:528978-540088 GCA_026779605.1 Mormyrus hasselquistii
CGCCGTCCTCCCCCCCCCAAGTCGCTCTGGGTCTGTTCTCAAGCTTCCAGGCACTCGTTCCCCCTCTTCCCTTCCCAATGCCCCACCCCCCCCCCCCCCCCCCCCCATTTGCATGTTTCGAGAGGGAGAGGACACAATCCTGGGTTAACCGACCTGCCTCCAGATCTGGGATTGACCTTCCTGGCCTGTCCTGTGGGTGTACGGGATTCTCTTCGGGGTCTCACGCGGCCCCGGATTGGGTCACCACCAGTCTTCCGACGCCCCTTGCTCTTTCAGCTCAACAAATGGAGCATTGCAAAAATTGTGGGTTTGAAGCCCAGTGAGCACAATCAAAATTTAAGTCTGTCCCCCTAAATAGTGCAACAATATACTAACACAAGGTCCCAGTACCCTATGGCTCTGTATTGGTGTGTCGTTGCACTGTTTCATGCTGTTTCGTCTTTTTGCTCATCATGTTTTGTTATGTTACTGTGTGTTGCATCGCGGCCCATTGTACGTGTACACAGCTGTTGGAGACGATAAAGTAGCCTTGAACGTTGAAACTTAGGGCTGTCCCAAATCACTTTTTCGGTACCCTCATCCCAGTCCCAATCCAATCTTTTTTTTAAAGAAAAGTCACTGGAATGGAACCAGTAAAAATGTTTAACTCTGCAGAACAGTAAACACCTCCTCCCTCGCACCTGCCACCCCCCGATCCGGCCCTACCAAAAGCCTAAAAGAAACAGGGGCAGGGAGAACCTGTACACCCCACCTAGGAGCAAACTCGGGGAAAAGGGAAAAAAAAAACAATCCTTCACCTTCACAATACTGAAACAAGTCTTAACCCTCTGCAAGGCGTGAAGCCATTATTGAATGGTTAATGCAGAGGATTTGTTAATCCCGGATGCAGATAACCCCAGCAATGCCAGATTGTAGAAAGTGGCCCAGGTCCAATCTTTTAATGAAAATCGAAAAGTATGTACACGCAACGCACAGTAGGCGTCGTCGCATTCTTCTTGCGACTGAGCCCCCCAATTTCGCAGTATTCTTCCTTATGACGGTTTAGCAAGTGCCTAATTAGATTCGTTGCGTTAAAGGACGCTCTTGTTGCCACATCTGGAAAGGATTGCATCGCAGGTAGCTGTCGGGCTACTTTTGTTTCCGTTCTACAGAATTTCCACATGGCCAACTTCTCAATAGTTGGTAGTTCTAAGCCATGTGCCTCAGGCTTACTGTGGGGTGTGACACAACCTTACCGTCCGCGCAACTGACATGATTTTGGCAAGTGTGGGAAATTAAATGCATCTGGCTGTAGTAGCCAGTACTGATCAATTAACAAAATGCCTGGATCGGCCCTGATCTTTGATATTTGCTTGGGATATCATTGATAAAATTGTAAGCCTTCCATCTACTGTAAGTTGCTTTGGATAAAAGCATCAGATAGTTGAATAAATTGTTTCAATGATGTAATCCTTCATGCGAGTGAGATTTTCCTCAGCAGGTCTTTAACATGACATTACGCTCCCGCAGCTCAGAACCGAATGGGAAATGCTTTTATTGGATAAATATACTACTTTAGATGTTTTTGAAAGAAAATCTGCAAAATGATTTTTCATAATGCAAAAAGCCTTGCTCGGTGATGGGAAAAGTAGCTAAGACGTTTACATTAATGGTGCAATTGTTTTTCTCTCGGAACTTGGAAATTCTCAGTTGGGTGACATCACGTCCGACAATCTCCACATCTCGGAACAAACATGGCCGCCTCCATGAACACGCTGCTGTGTTGCTGCTTTATATATATCAGATATGGAGTGAGCTTTTTTTCCGAGAGACAGACAAACAAGGTACACAAACTAGTCAAATCACATTAAAAGCTTTATAAAATATTTTAGTACATTCATAGCGATCTTTTTTTCGAGAGGCAAACAAACTACAAAGACACTGGCAAGTCTG
This sequence comes from Mormyrus hasselquistii, assembly GCA_026779605.1. NCBI lineage: Eukaryota > Metazoa > Chordata > Actinopteri > Osteoglossiformes > Mormyridae > Mormyrus > Mormyrus hasselquistii. The sequence goes on from JAODKE010000126.1 coordinate 530,911, forward strand.
GTAAAAATCTGATATTGCATGCTAGGATACTGTTTACGGTCATGATATGGTATTCTCTAAATTGAACACATGCAATTACATGTATAACTATTAATACGTTTAACAAAATAAACATTTTGAAAGATTTATAAAACAGAAGAACTGTTGAGCGTGTAAGCCGCTATGTTGAAATTATGTCACAGGGGAAACTCGGACAAGAAAATTCTGTCCGACATCAATGTCATAAAAAAGGTGTGTTTTCGACTGGAAGTGACGTTTTTTTAGATCGTTTCGTGACGTTTTCATCCAAGATCCGACTCTGAGAGAAATAATCACACGTACAATTATTCACTATAATTTATTGTCATAGATACACCATATGGTCAGCTTGGCCAACATCTGATTCGGTATGGAGTTGGATGGTCCGTTGTTGCTGCAATAGCCTCTACTCATCTGAGAAGGCTTTCCGTTAGATGTTGGAACATTTGCTGATGGAATTTGCTGCTGTTTCGTTTGGCTGTTGATGTTGGGTGTTGGTGCCTGTCTCTGAGCTTGTCTGGCCCAGTTCTTTGCAACTGAACGCCAGATGTTTTGAGCTTCACAGTCACGTCATTCGCCGTTGAGCCGGACAGCTATAGCAGTGCCGAAATGCAGTGAACTGACCCGTCGGAAAGATCGCATCCCGCGATAGTGGCAAATGTAATTTTACTAACTTGTTTTGTACGACCAACCATTCCGTGGTTAATGTTTGTTGCAGTAGATTGCATAACTTAATTGTATACCTGTGAACGCTGGGTGTAGCTAATTCGTCTAACTAAATAGGAATGTCCGTATACAGTTACATGCAAAGGTCTTAGGCAGCCGAATATTTCTTTATGTATTTTATATATTATCTATCTGGAGGGAAAGGCTGTATTTGGTCAGAATAAAACACAATCAAAATATAACGGTGGATACAAATAAATAGTGATACAACAAAGTTTAAGAATGTCTTGTCTGTAAACGATTACTGATCTTGTTGGATGGATCAGCACCACTTTGATTCCCAAATCTCTCCTCGTGGGCACCCCAGCCATTCCATGTATTTGGTAATTAATTGAGCTGGTAGTGAAATTGAACTTAATTAGCTAAGTAATTTGAAAAAGTATTAATTATCCAGCAGGTACACTAGTATGCATGGGTGTATTGGTGGGTTGCTGTGAATATTGGGGTGACTTTTTTGGATTTGTTTTGAAATCACCAAGACATAATATTGTCATTTTACACCAACATAAACATCATTGTAGCAATTTATTTTGGCTGCCTAAGACTTTTGCGCAGCGCTGTACTTTTGACCATATAGTGTAGATGGGCGTGTACCTTTCTGGAACTTTCCACTGTGGCTATGTCGTGTTAATTCCAAATTAACTTGTAATAACGGGCCTTTTGCCTGTTCTGTGTGTCCTGTGATGAGCTACCACCTCTTCCAGTGGGTCTCTCTCCTTCTCACATCTTTAAAACACAGAGTATTCTTTTTTCCCCCATCTATCTCTGCAAATGGAATCTGCAACATTAAGTCTGGAGAAATCGTGTGTGTGATGCGGGCTGTGAGCTTCCCTCTGCCTGAGGCCCCGTCTGGGGCCCTCAGCTGAATCGCGGCCCAGACTCGGCACTCGGGGACCTTTCTGTGGCGGCTTGTTTTGCACAGAGCAGCTTCTAAAACGGTTGCCTGGCTTCTTCCTCGTGCGGAAACCCGCCAGAATTTGGAGGAGACCTCAAACGGAGCCGTACAGCCTGAAACTGTTGGGGGGGGGGAGTCGGGCCCCAAGGCCTGATGGGAGTCGTTGAGCTGCATACGTGGGATGGGTGTGGCGACGGATAGCATCGGGGGCTCTCGGGGGTGGTCACGTCCGGGAGCTGTAATCGGAGTCTTTCTGAGCTCAGAGTGCCGTTTTACGGATGGTTTGTGTGTGTAGGGGTGGGGGGCATTTTGAGAACATTCCAGAATGGCACTAGTAGCCTCGACTTCGTCACGCCATGTGACCCTGCTTCCTGCAGCTTAATTAGCTGTCATTCTGGAGGGTGGGGGCCACGGGCTGATACAGGATGGATGATGTCTTTCTGTTTGCATCTCCTGGGAAGTTACTCCACCTTTTGCGGCGTCGGACGTGCTCCCACTTCCGCTCTAAGTCTGTGTGGCTTCACTGGATCTGGAGTCTGTGGTTTTCTTTGCATTTTTCGTTTTTTTTTTTTTTTAAATCATTTACATTGTGCATTTGATTCCCTTTGATTTGTAGAACATCTTTTCCCATAGGGTTGCGCCAGAGTTCTCTGTATATACATATAAACGCACCGGTCCGAATTTCAAATAGAAAAAGCCAGCAGGCAGGCAGGAGGGGAGGATTAGAAACTCGGACGTGGAGTGGAATAAATACCTCAGAGTTTCAAAGGTCAGCCGGCTGTCCACCCTTTTGGGATTGGCTGGCTACACGTTCAATTAGACATCTATGTATCAGATGGTAGGGAGTATCGTCGTGGTCCCATGTCACCCTGCTGCGTTGGCCTGTTCCTGTGGGTCTACGTTTATGTCTGTAGAATTTGCATTCAGGGAAATAATGAGCATATGTTTTAGCGAGTTGGGCGGATTTGGCGTAGCTGGTCTTACCGTTAGCAGGCGCAGATCGCAAGCAACATTCCGCCTTGCACCTCCTGCAACGTTTCTGCGACTGCGGCGCAGGGTCGGTTCCGGCTCCCAGCGGTGCCCGGGAGCGGCAGCTGAGTGCTTTTAATGAGAGGGTGGGGACTCTGGCGATGGAAACTTCTGGAAGGGGCACCCCAGCCCCGCACCTGCTTTTCCATGTTTGTGTGCTTATATCTAGTGCTTTCCAAATTAACCCCCACGCCCTCTCGCCATTGCAGACATTACCCCAAGACGACGTTCACCAGCGTGGCGGACACCCCGGAGAACCTCCGCCTCAAACAGCAGAGCAAGATGCAGAGCCAGGTGGGGGCGCTGTTCCTGACGGGGGCTCGTACCCGGATGCCCTGTTGTTTATGGCTTATTTGTCCTCTCCTCTCCCCATATCTTCATTATGTCTGATTTTTTAGGATGTTTTCTCCTCTCTCTGTCTCCTCCAATCGCCTGCCTCTCTCCCTGCCACACCTCCTGCCCTCCCCCATCCCTTTTGTCTCCTCCAATTGCCTGCCTCTCTCCCTGCCACACCTCCCGCCCTCCCCCATCCCTTCTGTCTCCTTCATTCATTCATTTCTTAAAAGCTAGAGAAAAACGGCTCGCTGCCACCGACTCTCTACCCATAATGCCTCAGAGCCGCCCACCTCCCCTTCTCTCCGTGCCCCTCTCACGTTCCCCCGGTCACGCTGTCGCCGCCTCGCTGAGAAGTCCGGTAATGAGGTGTGACTGGTTTCCACGACGACACAAACCCCTCACCCCACAGGCCGGACACACAGAAATCTGCACACACACACCCTCCCTCGCCCCCTGCCAGCCGCCGAGGCGTGAATCCACACATATCTCGTACAATGACCGCACGCGATGACCCACTTTATATTTGGCGCACCGACATTATATCTGGCCATCGACGCTCTGCCAGACACAAATGCGCATGGAGATTAAGTCGGCTCTTGTTCATTATTAATGCTGCTCATGTCCAGGGGCAGGCGGCCTGCGGTGGCCCTGGCAAACGGCCTGTACGGGACGCTCGTCTTATCTGTCCGCTTCTCCCAAATCCATACGTTGCTGTCCGAAAAGTAGTGGTTCTGAGGCCCGGTGTCTGTGCTACATTACGGAAAGCAGCCCCATGTGGCAGAAAACCATCTGTCCCTGTTTATGCGTGTCCGTCCCTCTGCAACCCCCTCTCGGCCTGATTCCTGGCCTGTTAGCGCCGTGGCTAAATGAAGCTAGTCTGTTAGCAGTGTGGCTAACTGAACCTGGCTCGATAGCAGCGTGGCTAACTAGTGATGTGGCTAAATGATCCTGACACATTAGCGTCGTGGCCAACTGAACCTGGTGTGTTAACGGTGTGGCCAACAACCTGGCGCGTTACCATGGTGGCCAACTGAACCTGGCGCGTTAGTGGCACAGCAGAGTTTGACAAGTCACACCCACCCGTGTCCCCTGACACAGTTACAGATGCACACGCAAAAGGTCACATAGAAACACTGTGGTTTAGCACCCAGTGTCAGAAGTCACATACAGAGCGAACACGGACATGGGCTGCGGTCGTCGCCAGGTCGAGTTCAGGCCCTTCTAGTGCTGTGACCGCGATCGGGGGTCGCAGCCCTGATGGTGTTGCGGTATTTTCAGTTTTATTTCCACAGCTGTTTCTGCTCCCACACGGCAGTGTCGATATCATCAGATGCAGTCATTGCTAGTTCATCACCGTCAAGCACAGCTTGCGGCATTTCTTGCTGCCGCTCGAAACAACCTGCCTGACGCATCTTCCTTTACCAGATTTTTCTTTTCGCCTCGGGTTTTGTTTAAGGCTTGCAGGACACAGCCCCCCTGCACACAAGTAAAACTGAGCTGAGCATAGAGAGAAAACGCGAGCTAACCAATCACAACTCACGCTCCGCCCCCTCTGCTCTCAGACTGGAAGCTTTCTTTAACCAGCAAAGAAGTTGGGGTCCTCGTCGGCCTGCTTCCGGGACGTGCTGTTCATCCCGATGCCGCCGCCGCCCCCTGCATTTCCTGCGTGTGCAGTGAAGGCCCCTCTCTCTTATCACAGGTGCTGTACAAGGAGGAGTTTGAGAAGAACAAGGGTAAGGGTTTCAGCGTCGTGGCCGACACGCCGGAATTGCAGCGGATCAAGAAGACGCAGGACCAGATCAGCAACGTGAGTGTTCCACACCACACCACCCAAACTCGCCTCATCTGCCTACGCGTGTCCTTCTGCAAGTACAGTAAATAGAACTAACTCCTGCCCTCTCGCCCACCATTAACCACTTTGGGCCCTTAAGACCCTATAAGCACAATCATTTGGTAATATAACCCTCCATTAGTAAATGATATAACTGTGTTGGTATGAGCAATTTAAGGAATTTGACGTGAAAGCCGATATCTGGTCTCCTTCAATGTAAGAAGAGCACTTTGTCATGAGGAAGCATGGAATTTAAAGATGGTGTCAGAGAGTCTTGTTGCTACATTCATATCCTGTTTGATGTTTAGTTCCGACTCTTCTGAAACCCTTCAGAAGAAAGGCTTCCTCACTGAGGTCCTCAGAGCCAGGCTTGGTAGCTCGGTTGGGTCACGTCGAGCACGTTAGCGCCTTTGAGGTAGCGCCTGTGGCGAAAGGGAAGGCGGAGATGCAGGTAGACAGGCGAGCGTGGGAAGAGCTGCTTTCCTCTCTCCTAGGCGTAACTGCCTCCATCCCACTTGATGAACAGAACAGCCAGTGTGGGTAGCGTTTATGATAGGGGTTGCTGTTTTTGCTTCGGCCTATTTCGGAAAGGCACGTCCAGCCAGAATGTGAGCGAAAGCTTGTTGTTTGGCCGTGAAGGGGAGCAGTGCCTGAAGGGTACAGTACCGGCCTGAGATCTCTAACTTCAGAAGCAGGAAGAATGAGACCCAAGCTGCTTTTCAAGGAGTTTCATTACCTGAAAGACCAACACCAGACCTAGACCTCACTTGTGGCTTTTGGGTTTTAAGTGCCAATACTCGAGGGGGTTCTCCATTAAAATACCTGAGGGGTTTGGCGAATGGATCTCTTGTGGGCCCAGGTAGCCGGAATTCCTGTTCAAGATTTATTTCTTTAGACGGGATTCTCTGGTTGGTGACTGCACTGGGGAATGTAGGACAGAGCAGTGGGGGTGGATGATGGGATAAATTAAAGTGTTTTGCACTTAACGGCAACGTTAATGTTCCTGTTCTGTTATGTCTTGAGAGACCCACTGGGCTTTATTTTGCTTGAGCATAGAGCCGTTTACCCAACCTGGCTTGAGTCCTCCCACCTGAGAGGTGTGTGTGAGAGAGAGAGAGATTCAGGCTTTCCTGGGCCGGGTGTCTGCCTTGCACAAAGATGGCAGCTCTAACTGCACTAACAGGATAATTGGTTTGCAGTGGCTGGGTAGTTGTCGCCATGGCAGTGGGATTCCGGAGGTGGAGCTTCTCTGAAACATCTTTTTACGGGATAGCAATGGTTCCACATTATATATACACAGATGTGCTTCGCTGTGGTGTATATTCAGGTTAGAGCCCCGGGGAGCTGCGTCACTGCACTGTGAGCGATGGCACTGCAAAGTCATGGCATGTGGATGCGCAGGAGAGTCATCTTCATCCTGACAAGTACACACACAGATAACAGGTACACACGCACACACACAGCAGATGGACTCACACACACCTGAGCGCGGGCACTCACACACACAAGCTCGATCCAAGTGATTTTTCAGGCAGATATCTAGTGGCTTATTTGCTGTCCATTTCTGTAGAGCGCAGTTAATTTTTTTTTTTTTTTACTCCATCTCCGTGATCTTAACGATTGTTATAAACAATTAACTGTCAGTTATTTTTACTGAATTCGTTTAATCCCTGAGGTTGTTCTTGCACTGAAGGCGTGTGACACATTGCTGCTAATCCTGGTTAGGGAGATTGCGGGAGTTGATGAGCACCAGTCCGGACATGTATTCTCTTAACTCGCCTGGATCTCACTTTTTCTCGACTTTCTCTGGTCCACATACGCTGCAGGCCAAAGGGAAGTAGGTGGTGTCCTGTTGTTCCCCCACCCAGGAAAGCCGACCTGGGCTTGGCCTTCCTGTTCATGCAGCCCAGCGATGCGCTGCCGTCCACATCGGTCCACTTTTTAAAACCGTCTACTTGCTCCAACTCGCTCTCCCCTGCTCTGACTCTTGCCCGCTCTTAAATCATATGATTCTCTTCCTCGATTTAAAATAATCACCACCCTAAAAATAAACACATTTTCGCAGTTCAAGGTGGAAAAAAATAGGTGTTAGTTCTGGCACATTCAGCCTGTTTGCCGCTTGGGTGATTTCTGTTCATTAATTCCCAGGTTTTTTTCCGGTCTGCATATGGCCGTTTCGACACAGCAATGCTTCCAGTTCGAATAATTAGCTTCACGGTGCTTTCCAACACACCAGCCAATCTCCAGCCCTCGGCCATGAGCTTCTGTCACTTTTCCTGGTATTTACCTGACTGTTATGATGAGTCAGTTATTGTTCGGCAAGTATTATTATTATTTTTAGCTCACATAACTGGTTATTTGCCCACGTACTCAAGTTCTTTCGTAAACATAATTGTTCACTATGCTGCACACACCTGCGGGAAATAACGGCCCCTGTAGACCTCTGGTGGCCACTATGGGGAAATGCAAGTGTAGGGTTAGCAAAAATGACTGGATTCTGTGTGCACAAAAGGGCAAGGCAATCTAATGCCAAAGAGGAATGTTATTAGCATTTAAATATCTTTCTGCTGTCTGGCACAGTGACCAAAGTACTGTGGATGTCCATCATGACTTTATACACATTTGTGCATTTACATAGATTAACTCAGCAAGGCCACCTGCAGGCTAAGAGTGTACGGATATAGCAGATGTGTGTGAATAAAGTAGGTCAGCTAGCATTAAGAGAGCTGAAATATGAGCACATATCATTCTGGTGAAGCAACAGGTACAGTAATGTACGATTAGCTATCAGGTTGAAGGGTGTGACTTGGTGGGCTTGTTAGGCTAAGTGGATAGCATGGTATGCCGGAGTGTTTTGGTGCAGGTCTGCTTTGTTGCCCTTCTCTGTGTGTTCTTGGGAGTCACAGTTAGCATTAGTAAGCGATTATCATTAGCGAGTCATTATCGTTAGCGAGCAGCGTGCCGTTAGCATTAGCGTGCAGCTAGCATTAGCGAACAATTAGCCAGCTGGCCGTATGCTGGGCAGTGACATCGCAGCTTATGGTGCTGCACCGGTGGAAAAAGTGACGCGCAGATGAAGGGACTGTCTGAGGCAAGAGCAGATGTGTTTCCCTGGCGGTGTATTCCGCATGTGAGGGAGATAAGTTAATTACACAGATGTCTGTGTGTGTTTCTTTCCAGATTAAGTACCATGAGGAGTTTGAGAAGAGCCGAATGGGGGGAGAGGCTGTTCCCGCACAGCCACACAACCCGCCTTCAGGTAAACGCACACACCCACACTTGACTCACACTTAAATGGAGCAAGCTGTTCCTAACAAGTCCTCAACGAAGCTTTTGTTTTGAATGAACTCCCACAGAATGTCTTTTGCATTTAAATACATCAGAAACTACAAGATTTAAGAAAAGCAATCTGTTAATACTTCAGACCATCTGTTTGTAATGTTTGACATTGTTCGTTGAAGTACTTCTACGTATGTCTTTTGCAGGGGGGGGGCGATCTTATCCACAAAGGGCCGGTGTGTGTGCGGGTTTTTGCTGCAACTCCCTAATTAGGTTACTAATTAGAGGACTGAGTGGCTGAAGAGTCCTCATATCTGCGTTTGAACAGCTGACCTACAGGTCATCCCAAAAACCTGCACACACACCGGCCCTTTGCGGATAAGATCGCCCATCCCTGGTCTAATGTATGACGCTAACTTTTTACCTCCAACCTCCCATTAACGGGAAGTTAAGTTATGAGTCTCATTCTAATGACCAATCAGGAAGCAGCACATGAAACCCAACACTCATCTGCTTCTACATTGCAGGATATCATCAGCAACCTGCCGCCTCTCAAAATTACAACTACGAACCTGAGCCCACACGTCCAGCAGCCGCAGCACCGCCCCCTAGTGCTGGGGTGAGGAATTTTTCTTATTTCATTTGAAAGATTCTGTATTCTGTTATATATGAGAGCATAAGATTGAGAAATGGGCTCCACATTAGCATGTAAAATAAAACTGAGACAGTCAGCACATCATTTTTTATTAATTTTACATACAATTTTATGAAAATAAATACATACTGTATCTTATTTTTCATTTGGCCAGTGACTCCTACGTGAGCGCTGACATGTAACGCTGTTGTTTCCTCCTGGGTCCTGTCTCCGCAGAAGCGATACCGGGCCGTGTATGACTACACGGCCGCTGATGAGGATGAGGTGTCCTTCCAGGACGGCGACCTGATTGTGGACGTGCAGCAAATCGACGAGGGGTGGATGTACGGCCGCGTGGAGCGTACGGGCCAGCAAGGGATGCTGCCCGCCAACTACGTGGAGCCTTTCTGAAGGGGGGTGGGGGCTGGGG
>JAODKE010000126.1:557278-568920 GCA_026779605.1 Mormyrus hasselquistii
GGGTAGCGCAAAGACAGAGTAGAAAGGAAGCATGTCAATGGGGGGGGGGGGGGTCGAGGGCCTGCGAGCTGCTGCTCATCATATGCAGTATGAAATCCCCCCCCTGTTGTGGCTGGAAGGGAGACCGGCTCTCGAACCCGGGGCCTACTGCAAAGGGGGGGAAAGTTATGATGACTGAGTGACAGGGGCCCTAACGGATTTGGAACATAATTGAACTGGTCTGGGTTGGGGCCCCAAAATGATGTAACCAACAAAATATGAGACTTTTTTGATTGCATTCATAGATCTTTGTGGGGACCTGAAAACTGGTCCCCAAAATGTCAAAATAACAGTTTTTTTATCCCATTGTGTGGGACGTTTAGACCCCACAATGTAATATAAACATAATCCACACACACATATGCACACACACTGGGGCTGTGCTCCGTGGACATCCAGCTCTCACTTCTCGTTAATAATTCAGCCTCCTTTTTGGTCGGCGACCACACTCTATTAGCGGGGAGGCACTGGGGAAGAACTGGGGGTGGGACACCAGACATCTCCGTGCTGGGAGCTGAGAGGCCTCCTCACAGGACTATGCCTGCAGGAGCTGCTGTGACGATCCATACACGATCTTTTCAGGGAGCGGGTGACCCACGGGCCGAGACACATGGGTCCAAAAGGACTAGTATCGTTCTCGGGGGCCATGGCTGGCGTTTAGTGTGGGCAGCACATGGGTACTGTACACCCAGAGCCCAAATATCGAGGTGTGGGAGGTCCGTCAGTGTGGAGAAGGATCTGGGCTGGCATTTCCGATCATAATCTCCAGATTTCACCTGGGCTCTGCTGTTGTGCCCTAGAGTACCTAACTCCCAGGTCTAAGACAAGATGAACTGGGGATTTCAAACAGCCAGGGGTTACTGAGTGTCTGGACAACCGCTGTTGTGGGACTGTCTATATCCCCTTACTGGTTTCCACCAATAAATGTAGCAGGAGTCACAAAACTTTGTCAAGTTGATTAAAAGATTTCCAGGGCCAAAGATTTTAGCCCTGACTCTTTGCTCTATTAGAACAGTGTGCGCCTCTGCAGGGCCAGCCCAAGCTTTTCAGGGGCCCTAGGTAAAACTGTACTTGGGAGGTAATTCAGGGGCCCTAGGTAAAGCTGTACTTGGGAGGTAATTCAGGGGCCCTCGGTAAACCTGTACTTGGAAGGTAATTCATGGGTCCTAGGCAAGTGCCGGCCATGTTTTTGCCTGCACATAAATATTTAATTTTGATGTATAGGATTTTTTTTTTTTTATAATTTTACATGTTGTGTAATTATTCTTATTTATGAATGATATATAGGAATTAGATTTTTTTTCTCATTCCTTTGCATGGGTCCCTTTGCACCCACTGGGCCCCAGGCAGCTGCCTCGTTTGCATATACCTGAATCTGGCCCTGATCCTTAATGCTGCCGCCCCATTGGCTGGTCCCTCTCCCTCCGTCCCAGCATGGCTGCCCCCAGTCTCCTTGCAGCTGAGGGTTTATTCTGCCGCCATTCCTCATGTTCCTCATGTTACATAGGCATATGTAAACATGATTTTCCTTACACTGTACATGCCTTCACCCAGGACAATTCTTGTATTATGGGGCAGTTCTGGGGTGGGGGGAACCAATGCCCCCCAGATAGCATGCATGCCATCCCACCCCCTGTGCACATAAGCAACTTGGGTCTGAAGTAAATGTATTATTATTGTTATTATTATTATTGTTATTATTTACCTTTATATATGTGGGGCAAAATTCTGTGCACTGCGAAGAGACGAAACAGAAATGTAAGCACGTTCTTTTGAAGGACTTTAATGTGAGTGTGCCGGGTGGTCGAGTCGCTTCATTTGGCGAAAAGCAAAGTTAACGGCAGAAAAAATAATCAAGCTTGTGGAAGCAATCTAAAGCAGAAATCAGAGTTACAATCATGTAAAAATAGTGAAATGTGACTGCAAGGCACTGCATAAATGACTTGTTTTCAAAGTTGTATTTTGCTTCTTAATGCTGGCAGTCTATCCTCATTTTTGGAGGACATTAAGGTCAAATGCAACTGCCCCCCCCCCCTCAACAGAACGTTCCCAGTCTGTAAGAGTTGAAATGGTCTAGAACCACCACAGCTTGTGTTTCAAATCGTGTTTTTTTACATGCATTTGTGCTTACGAATGAAAGAATAATTTTAGTATTACCACCAGACGCTGTTCATTCAAGACAAGGATAAGCTATTAGTCGTGTATTATTAATCGTTTTTACAGTGCGCTAACGCACCAACATCGTATCCTATGTATACTGTAAATGCGAGTCAAATGTAAATTTTGGTAGCTTTGATGCAGCACAATATTATCCCGCTGTCATCCAGCTATTCAGATTAAGATCTGGTTTTCCGCTTGTAATTCTAAAAAAGTGTTTGTAACGTTGTCCTCTTCAACCATTTTCCCCCGATGGTTCCCGGGATCGCTTCTCCCTTTCCTTCGTATTTTCGCGTTTTCTCGTCCGCAATCCTTATTTTTAATTAATGTTTATTTGTTCCCTAAGTATGATAGGGTTATTTATTCGCTCTTGGCCACCCAGCGGGCACTCCCCCTGTGACCACGCGTCACGTTTGCCGTACAGAGGCGCATTAAGGGGGGAAACCGGAGGGAGCTACTGGAAGCCTCCTGTACGGCAGGACCTGCGCCGCCGGGACCGGGAGGAGGGGATATAGCGGCTGGAGAGGCGCAGCTGGACAGGCGGATTTGCGCGGCGCGCCCCTATGTAGTCTGATTCAGTTTAACGGAGGTGGGGGCGAGAAAAGGATTTACTCTGAGGCTGCTAAAGTCCGTTATCGTAAAGAGCTGGAAACGGAAAAGGGGGTTTTGTAAAAGGAAGGAAGCCGGAGAGGCGAATGCTTCGCTACCTGGCATCGCCTCAGGTTATACTCTCAAGTTAATTGCAGCATTCTTTTATCCATAAAATAGTGATCGCGTTTTTCCTTTCTATGTAATTATAAACTTCATCGGCACCGCTACAAACTCTACTTTTTCCTGCAAAACAATTCCAGCCGTCCAATGAATGGAGTTGCTTTTTGCCTTGTTGGAATTCCACCCTACAGAGAAACAGAAGTAAGTCCGCTCGCAGAATGGTGTGTGTGAGAGAGAGTGTGTGAGAGAGTATGTGAGTGTGTTTGGGAGGAAGTGTGAATCTGTAAGAGAGTGTTTACGCACGTATGTGTGACAGATTATATGTGTATGTATGGGATCGTTTAGTGTTGATGTGTGTCTAGTGATCAGTCGTCCCGATGTCAGATTATTGGACAAAAGGCTGGACTGACCTTGCATGCGTTTGTGTGCGTAAATGATGCGATCCAGGGAGCATCATTTGCGTGATGTTTCAAGGAGCAGGATGTGTTTAGATGATCAAAGCGCGTCGCCGTGCACACACTGTCGGTCAGGGGGTTATATATTCCCCTTCTTATCTCTGTGTGGATTCCCCTGTTTTCACGTCACCGTATTAATAGGATATTTTATCTGCGTACTCGATGCCAAGGCTGTCAAGGTGTTTTCCAATTGCCAGGGTGGAAAGATTGTCGGTATGGAGGAATGGTAGGGAGCTGTCAAACTTTGGTCAGAGAAATTTCAGGGATTTGTTTTACAAAAAATGTCACTACTACTCAAAATCAGATCTGAATCCTGTTAATGAGTTTCTCAGTTTCTTGGGAAGACTAGTAATAAATCCGCAGAACACGCTCGCTCTTCCGGCCATAATGCGCTGTATTTGTTTAAAAGCAACTGTCCGGCAGCGCTAGCATTTCCTCGCCCCGCAGCACGCCTCATATCTCGGCATTTCGCTTAACTTGCATCCTTCCCTTTCCTTCCTCGTCCGTTCAAGGACCGGCTTTTCTATCACGGCTTATGGAGCCGCAGAGGCGATCCGTCACGCCACTTGGACAAATCTGGGCTTGTCCATGCAAACTTCCGAAACCTTCGTTGATTAAGACGGCACAGTGACTTGTACAGAAGTGTTTTTTTTGTAGTATCCTCATACGTGCCGCAGTAACACGTATGGTTTAGACCCAACACAGACAAAGGCTACAATTATTTAATGATTTAATACAGTATCATCTCACTCTGGACTTAGATAGGCCAATATTTGATTCGACTTTTGGCTCAGAAGATATATTATCCAAATGACTTATCAAAACTATTTATGAAAACGTCACTTTGTATAATTATATGGAAATTTGTATAAATGTGTCCACCGTGGTAGGCATGACCATCACTGCTGTGGTGCAGATGTTTGTGTTGTTTATGTCGTGGAGCAACCTAGATTGATTGAAATGTTATTTAATTATAATAACTAGAAAAAAATAGAATTATTATCTTTAAATATATATTAAATATATATTTCTTTCAGTGTTAATTATGTAGAATCATTTACTATCCAGACTTTTCCAGCTGCCTGACAGAAGTGTTGCTGTGCATTATGGGTATGAACAGAAGGTTCTCAGCTTAGCTTGAATGGTGGTGGGGGGTTGTACTGAATCAGGGCTTTGAATCCAAATTATTCATCATGTGTTTTTAATCAACCACACGTGGATGCCCTTTGAGCAGCGGGTCTAGAGCACAGGAAGTTCTTGCCTGCCGCAGAAAGGCCGATGTACCGCATCTTGTCCTTATTAGGGTTGCTGGTTGGAAGCTTAGAAAAATCTGAGGGAAAGGGGTGACTTTGTCTCTTCTGGTTAGTTCTTTGCTTAGTTCAGTATTGCTCCTGCCTCCTCCTTTTCTTTAGGAACCACACAGCAGACGCAGATGTGAAACTTTCAGCCCCGGAATTCTCTGCAACTCAGGTTTACTGACTCAGCCACACCTGTCCTGTATCCACAGCAGAAATTTCCCAGGGGGGCGGTGCATGGGGGGGGGGGAAGCGGTATGTGATGTGTCAGACATCAGGTAATCAGAAAAGGTGAACCGCTTCAGTTTCGACATGTTTGGTCCAGGGGTCTGATCCCCTTACTATGACCGTGGGGCCCAGGTGGGAGAAGCGGTGTAGAATTTCTCACAGGTGTGAGCTGGGAGATGACCACAGTACGGCACTGTCACAGCCCGATGACCAGGAGTTCATTAACACCCGAGCTGTGGCAGAATAGCAGAGGAATGCTGGCATTTCTGACTGCTTCAGCCTTGAGCTGACAGCTGTGTACGCACACACACACACTGGCATTTTTTTCTTTATTGCGATTTCCCGCTAACTCTTTCTAGTTTAACAAATTATGTTTGGATGTGTTTTTTGGCCATATTGGAACTGTTCCGTTGGCTCTGCAACGTTAATCCCCGGTGAAAATCGAGCTGTGTGCTAAATGCTCTCCTTTTCACGAACGAGCACTCCCGAGAACCTCAATGGCACCATCTCTTTGGGTCATATAACCGCATTCTGCGGGATGACTTATTGTGACCTGGATTCCGTGGCAATACAACCACTCCAGGGTTCCATGGCCGCTCAAGTTTTCAGTATAAAATGTGAAACTCCTTAATGGGACAACGAGAACACTATGAATATGGCCAAGAATTTCACAGAACAGAATTCCCCCCCACCCGAGAATAATCATGGTCTTGAGAGCTGTAACGCCTCTTAACTGACATCATCAGTGTTCCAGGCGGATGTGCTGTGTTGAATAAGGGGTGTGTGTATGTGTGTTTGTGCGTGGGGGGGGGGGTGTTTCAAATTAAAGAGAGAAAACATTTTAATTGTGATGTAGAGGTCGACCAAGTTGTGCAAGCAAGCGGGAGAGAAAGTGAAGAAGCCTGGTAAGGAATGCGGCCATCCTGCAGACAGGAGGGGCGAGGCAGTGTCTCTGAATGGCTCTCTGTGTCCCAGGCCTTGTTGGGCGTGGGTGAGCTTCGGCTCTCAGCTACTTGTCAACAGGAGACAGGCGGACAGCTGAGGGACAGACATGGAGACAAGGAGGGCAACAGGGGCTATGACAGCTTGGGGGGGGGGGGGGTGTAGTTATCAAGGTGATGCTTATTGTGAATTTCACGCACAGTGGGCTTGCAACATAAGCTTTTTGGAGGCTGGGGGTGGATTTTCCTTTTGAGGTTTCCAGTTCTCTCGAACTTCGCTGCAATACCAGTTGTTCCCCATCCACCCTATCCCCCATTACCTTTCAGCCCCCAACTAGTTTGTATGACACCTTGCATAATGTTGTTTTTGGCCCACAACTGGACAGCTGTGCAGGCTATGAGGTTCAGAATTCAGGATAAATCAGCATTTCTCATCTTCATTTTTGGCCCAGGTCTTGCACAGGTTTGTCCATTAGCAGGACAGCAGTCTGATTGCAGTGGATAATTAAGAGTAGAGCCAAGACTCCCTGAAGACGTCTAGAGTGCTCCTTGATGGTTAGCCGATGGCTAATGCTAACATGGTCACGGCATTCTTTTCCCGCAAAGCATCATGCTGTTTTTCCAAGATCTCTGATGCTTATGCTTTGGTAGCAGCATCCTTCACTTTTTTATGGGATGTTTTACTAGAAGGTTCAGGCTTAAGGAAAATGATGCCTACTTCAGCACCTCCTTCCCCTTATTGCCAAGTTTAGTGATGCTACTTGAAGCTCATTATCCACCTCTGGAAAGTGGTTTGGTGCATGTCCTCTTCACCAAAAAACCAAATGCAGAGTGCGATTCAAGTACACCGCCCTCAGACTCTCGCTCTCCGTGTTCCTTGATGACACAGGGCTCCCTGTTGTCAGGAACAATGGCTCACACACACGCCACCACCATTCCACGACCCTCAGAGCTTTGTCTCCGCCCCCCGGCCCCCTCCTGCGTCGGTGCCACTGCATGCCAACCCCCCCTTGGCAGTCCAGCCATCTGGAACCTGAAACAGCCTGTCCCAAAAAGCAAGCTTTTATTTTTTTTCTGTAATCTGAAAGCCTGTGATCTTCGCTGTAAAGTTTTCCGGCACCACTTCAGACAAAGCTGAATTTGGGATGACTGTAAGGCATGCTTGCTTTTCTCTTTTGCATCTACCCCCCGCCACATCACTACCACATGAGCGTCCTGCTGAGGGCTTTTCCCAGCCTAAGGGTATCCTGAGCACCCAGGAGACTGGCTGGCTCAGGTGAAAAGTTCTGGTCTGGCTCTAATGTGTCTAATGTGCACGGTAAATGGTCTTAATGGGCTCAGAGCCCCTGAGTGAATCCTGGTTTTGCTTCTGTCCTGCATCAGTATTGGCACGTTTGGACGCAAGCAGATCCAGAGAATGCTGCCTAGTCATGGGCAGCAATCATGGAGGAATGACCCAGCCCTTTGGGTTCATTCAGCCCCCTCCACATCACTATCGTTCTGAAGAACCTGTTGAGACAGGGGGCGCAGGGTTACTGGGGGCTCATGGGATATAGATGACAGTGCACTGAGAAGGCCAGAGAGAGGTCCAGTCGGGCATCCTGCATGCACCGCGGAGCAGTAACACATTCCTCAGGCTGTGATTCCGTTCGTCCTTCTTTGGTTGACCTGCACCTCCATATATTCTCTATACTCAGCCACTTTTCTTCTACCTGTATCTCCCTCCCAGCGCTGTCTTTTATAAACTGCTGAATATTCTTGACTTTATGTTGCTCTTGCTTAATGAAAAACTCCAAAAATCTGTAATTTCAAGAGTGCGAAAGAATGCATGCAGACATTTCTTTACAAAATAAACATAAAACAATGTAATGCATGCAGAAATTACTTTGTAAAATAAACTTAAAGCAACGTAATGAGACACCCGTACTACCAGACATAGAAAGCAGTCTTTACGCAGCCATCAGTGAATGGTTTAATGTTTTAAATGGAATTAAATGATAAACAAGATACGAACTAATCTCATCTTACATTCACAATTAATAATGATGTTCGTTAGCTAGCTATCAGCGTTAAAATTCATAGTTAAAATTAAGCAACCCATATAAACAACCATCATGGATATCATTGTTAACTAGCACAAACATAAGTATTACTTAAATATACTCAGTGACAAAAAAAGTTAAGCACCCAGAAGTAATGGTCCAAGTTTGATGTAATTTGGTACACATGCAGACCAGCGATGGGACCAGCAGTGTGCCCCTACTACCAACTTTGTTGTCCGTCTGATATTATAATCATTGTGATACAGTCACGTGACCTTTCACCATGTGCAGATTCATTTCAACCACTCTGTCAGGGTGCTTCATTTTTTTTGTCAGTGTAGATGACTTCATAGAGCATCTTTTTATTAGTCAATGAGATGTCTTTCAGTAGACAGGAGAAATGGCATATATAGTAAACATCTGAAGTAAAAAGTCACAATTGTCAAAAAGTGCACATATGCAGTTTTCATCGGACAGCGACAATATGTATATATGCCATTTGGCCTGAACAATGACCCAGGAAAAAATGATGTTCATGGCCCCACCCCCAAACCCACTCTTGGTTTTGAGAGTGCTCTTGGGACTGGGTGGAGAGGAAGTATGAGAGACAGCCTACCCCTGTATGGGTCTGTCAGCGTAGTGGGTGAAAACAGCAGCTGCACATAGGGGGCCACATGGAGATACTATCTCTGATAGCAGGCTATTCACAGAACCCCAGACAACATGATTGTACTGTCCCATGTTCCCAGCTACCCCTTACCACAAAATCCCCTCAACATGTACATCCAAGAAGTATGGGAGCAGGCCTCAAAGCCATGTTGGATAGTTCCTTGGCAGGGGGGTATGCTGTGATGTCACTTCCTGTGGACCCCTGACGCTCAGCCCATAGTTTGGAATAGGAGATTTGACTTGGCATGCCACCTTCGGTGTGTCTATTTAAAGAGACTGTGCTATGATTTGATAGCTCGAGTCTTTCTCTTTGCTGTTTACATTAGTGAGGTGGCTCAGAGGCTCACTGGGTGTCACTGTGGTCTCACATCTCCAGCACTGGGGTTTTAAACCCCACCCCTAACGTTTCTGTTCTTTTTGTGAATTTCTATTAGGTACTGCAGTTTTTTTATTTTGTTTTTTGACTAGTCTGCTTGGCTAGGTAACTTGATATCTGTACGTAGTAAATGTGTTTCCGTGTTAGTGTGTGTATGAGTGTATACTGCAACGGACTGACATTCCCTCCGGAATGTTCCCCTGCCTTGTGCTTCATAGTGACCCTGTCTGGATACAAGTGTTTGGAAGATGGCTGGATCAATGGAAGTTTATATTATTTAGTTACTGTTAATCAAGGGCAATTGCTCAACAGCGCCGCCCTGTTCTGCTCGAGTCTCCCAGGCGTCCGATTGAAATCCAAACTGCTTGATTCTGTGTTAGACAGCGTGTTTGCTTTGTAGGAACCGAAACGACGTCATTTAAACAGAAATCGCTATGTATTATTCCCATCCCCCGCTGTTACGTTCCTTGACATCGCTTGTTGTTGTTGTTTTCCGCCTGATATCTCCCTCCTCGTTTGTCTGGCCCATACCCCAAACCAAAACTGTGGAGCCAGAGAAAAGAAAGAATGCCAAACTCCGAGGACTGAGACGACACGGGGCACCTGAGGGCCGGCCGGCATGTCTGGCCATGTTCGTTTTCTGGTAGCTGTTTTAGTTGGTGGTGTTACTTGTTATCATTCCTGCTTTTGGAACCGGGGCTGAGCCACACTCAGTAAAAAGGCTACAATCACTCCCCCGTATCACCATGGGCATTTCATGTCTGATTTTATCACCCCGTCATGCCTGGAAATTCAGACCCCAGGACAGGAAATCGAGATACCAATATGAAGTCATCTTTTTTTCTTATTTTAGGTGCTACATAAAAAGTCCCACATCCACTGCCCTCCAAAATGTTTGGAAGAAAGACATAATATTATGTGAATCGCCCCTGTGCTCTACAGATTCAATTTCTGATCAAACAATTCACACATGATTAAAGTGCACATTCTAGACTTTAATTTAAAGGTATGTGCATACATTCTGATTTCTACATGTAGAAATCACAACATTTTTTATGGATAATTCCTCGTATCAAAGTATCATAATGACTGGGACAGCAATGATACGTTTATTACAGCAGTAATGTTCGGTATTTTATTTCATATTCCTCGCACTCAATGACTGCTTGAAGTCTGTGGCTCTTAGACGTCCACCGCTGCAGAGGATATTTTCCAGTGATGTTCCCGCTCTTTTTTGGGTGCTTCTCCCTTCAATATTCTCTTCAGTATATTGAAGGCATGATCAATAGGGTATAAGTCAATTGTCATTGTTGCAAAATAATAATTTTATTATTTTGTCGTTGTTGCTAAAAGTTTGCCCTTCTTCTGTTACGCGACTGCGGATGGCGGATATGAGGCTACTGTTACTCATTTCCGGTTATGTTACTGAAGATTATGCAGTGATCCTCCATCTGTGGGTGTCACCCTCACACTTCTGCATCTCGTGAGTTCTGCGTTTTCGTGATGCATCAGCGCCTCCTGGGGATCTTCCGGTTTCCTGTCGCCTGGCATTTCCTGTCTAGCAGCTCTCGCTCTTCGCCGTTCCCTGTCTACCAGGCACGCCGGACGCTGCCATGTGACCAAATGTCCATAAAGAGGACTGGTGCCCAGACTGGCACGACCTAAGCGCCAGGCTGTGTTTCAGCAGGGGGGGTTTTGTCCTGCATGGGGTTTTTTGTCTGTTGAGAATCTGTACCAGTGTCGACCCAAAATGACCCCCCCTGGCTCCTCTTTTAAACACACACCCTGGCAGATGGCAGAGCCACCATCGCTCTCCCATCTCTCCATCCACTCATCCTCCCTTCCCCCCCCGTCACCCGTCTGTCACTCCACTGGGTGTGCTTTCGTTCCTTCCTTCCTCCCTTGCCTGCCCTCCCGGCTTTTCCACTCGCGCCTTTTGCTCTGGAGCCGCGTCGGGTCACATGACGATGGGGAAAGCGAAGAGGAGCGCGGTCAGGAAGGGTCAATTCTGCCTCAAGGGACCTCTTCCGTAAAGCCGCGCGGCATTCTGGCACTGGAAGCTACCTGAAAGTGGCCTTTCCCCTATTCCTGTTAAAAGAACCCCCCCCCGCCCAAAAATGCTTCCTCCTCACTGTCAGACTCCGGATCGAGTTTACACACGGCCGCGAACGACGTCACCCCCATAGCTCAAACGTGTAATTTCCATCTGGTAAATTACACAGCGGCGGAGGGGGTCGGCTATATATACCCAGCGGTGCGCTGCCCCACCCAGCTGGGGGGGGGGGGGGGGCTGGGAAGGGGGTCTGCGGTCTCCACCAGAAACCCCCGCCTGTGAGAGTCCCAGTCTGGAAGCATCTGGAGTGGGTGGAGCGTCCCGCAGGCTGGCCGGAGCTCACCCCGTGGGCCGGGATGCGAGGGCCTGATAAAAGCTGGTGGGTGCTGCTCGTGGACGCCTGCAGGAGCTTCCCGAATGGCGTCACCGCCTGCTTCGGCCAGGCGAGCGTGACAGAGCTGGCGGAGCGGCCGCGGGACCCTTTCGCGTGGGTGGAGAGGCGGCGGAGGGCGGAGGGGTCTACATTGTCAGAACCGGGTCCAAATATGAGAATCAGAATTTTGTTGCCATGTTTCCTCTGATCCCCCACCCCCCCCTTTAGGAGCCACATCTGCACGCCATTCCTGCCCAGTGCTATGGCTCTTTTTCAAGTGCAAATGTCCTAGGCGGCATGCCT
>JAODKE010000126.1:585017-595101 GCA_026779605.1 Mormyrus hasselquistii
AAATCCGCCAGCTTCTCCAAAGAATATTGATTTGTTTTTACCTATTTTATGCCCCCCCCCCCCCCCCCCTGCTGGAGACAAGCTGCTACTGTTCTCTTTTTTTTGATCCACTCGTTAGCGTCATAGTCTCCACATCCCCCTACCTGAAAAGCTTATTAATCTATACAGCAAATAAATAGTCAGTGTTTGCAATTGTAATATTAATCAGCATCTTTTCATGTAATTTCTCTCATTTAGATGCTGGTATTGTGACTTTTTGTGTGTAATGCATAGGGTTTTTATCAAGAAAATACATTTATTTTATATCTCTGCACCCTGATAGCATACCAGTGCGGTAACCTGGAACCGATGGACACCATCTTTGTCAAGAACGTGCGAGAAAACGGCCCTGCTGACCAAGCTGGCTTGTGCACAGGTAGCTATGCCGGCGGCCATGTTGGCTCCCCTCCACTAGAATTAGCTTTTTGGTCTGAGGCTGTGGATGATACGAACAACCGGCGAAGCCTTCTGATACAACCTAAGTTCAGAACATGGTACACTGACCATGTGGTTTCGGATGCTAAGGGACAGACATTGTAAAGTGAACAGTTGGCTGCTTGTGCTCACACATAAACCTCTGTACTGCGCTATGGGCCAGAGATCACTGAGACCACTGAGGTCCTCCAAGGCGTTTCTCCTAGGGCTCCCCAGCCTGTATGAGTCCCACTTATTGATACCACTTAGCTTTGGGAGCTTTACAGCACAAACAGTATCTAATGTGGATGGCAGCTACGATATCGACAGGCCCGGACAGGAACCCCCCCCCCCACACCCCCATCTCATGCCTGCCGCTTCAGGTCAAAATGCTTCTTGTCTTCCTGTTGTGACTCGTCGGCTGAACCTGGCGAACCCTGGAGTCTCTGCTAGCAAACAATCTGCCCTTTGATTTAAAGGCAGTACCCCCCCTCCCCACCATAATGTTGTCACTCGGGGTCTAAAGAAGCCCCCCCCCCATCCCCACGCACCTTGTACACTAACTGCGCCATCACCTCCTACCACAGGGGAGTTTGAATCCATAACCCCCCTCCCAGCCCTGCTTGACCATAATGAGGACCCCTCAGGGAGAAAGGGGCGGGGTCTCAGAGTCTGGGTTCTGGGTCGCTGTAAATTCCCAATGCCTCCCCCACCCACTTCACTCCAGCTAGAGCTGTCATGATGAGAAAGGGCTTTCCCTGAAGAGGGGGCACGTGGCTTTTAGTGCATCCGGCCAATCAGGGTCTGTGTGTTGCAGGGGACCGGTTAGTAAAGGTGAACGGGGAGAGCGTGCTGGGGAAGACCTACTCGCAGGTGATCGCCCTCATCCAGAACTGGTGAGCATGTTTTGAAGACATTTCATAATGGTGGGAGCAGGGGGCGGAGCTGCAAGGTCAGGTACTTATCATCCATGAATCAGTGAAAAGCATAACATTTAAGTTAGTTATTTCACAATTTGATGGTTACAACCTGGATTTAATTTTTAAACATAATTTAGGTTTTATTTTCTAACTGAGTTAATTAGCCTAAGCAGTTAGTGATTTATTAACAATAGTCTCATCCTATTATATATTTTGAAACATTTTAATAAGTGTTTGTGTATTGTGTGCCCCCCTCCTTGTGTCTGAATATCACAATCCCACAGCGAGAGTGTCCTGGAGTTGTCCATTATGCCCAGAGATGAAGACATACTGCAGCTGGTGAGTAGCAAAGCCCACCCACTCCACCTTACTCACACAAACACAGTCTATCTCACACATGCATCTCGACATTTCCGAGGAATTCCCTCTGACTTCCGCATCAGTTCACTTCCCGGTTCCTAGCCTCACCCCACTTTGGTGCTTTATGTGTCTTTAATATGTTTCGGTGTCCTAGTCTTTTGTCTGTAAGTTGGTTTTTTTTCAGTAATGTTCTCTCCATATTTCTCCCCACACGGATTGCTGCCCATTATATGACGGACAGCTCACACACTCACATGCATAGTCATACACACATGTCTTTAATTGCCCACCTCACCCTCTCACGCTCACGTACGCGAAGCCGAACGGCATTACTAAATACTCATAAACATTCTTCCTCCCACGGCCTGTTTTTCATAATCCCTCATTCCAGAGTAATTACAGCTAATGGACATCACAAATGTGTGTGTTCAATTCTGAGATCAAAACAATGCCATTTATATTTAGCTTCTCAGAGCTGACATTGGGGGTGGGGATGGAAGCAGAAAAACTGAGCCGGTATCCCCCAGTGCATTAGGAGTGGGCTGTCGGGGAGCTCAAGTGTCACGCCATCGCATGGATGATAGACATGCGGGTAGAGCCACAGATGGACAGTCATGGACATCCAGAGAAACAGCCAAGAAATCACAGGACGTTTGAGGCACAGGACAGTGCAACTGTGCTCATAAACAGGCAGAAAAATATGCACAGATATGCAATCCCACACACATTCCTCTCATCTGCTGTCTGTGTCATTCATACCCAACACACCCCCCTCCCGACAACCCATGACTGGGACACATGACGGCGTGTTTACTCCCCCGAAAAGCTCACAGACTGCACTGCCTAATTCTCATGGCCGCCACTCCCCCCACACTGCTTCCCGCCTGCCTCGGCTACATTCCTGAGGGTTACGTCCAGCTCCTCCTATGTTCTTTCTGGGCGGAGACGGCTTGAGTCGAATAGGCGGGACCACCGCACTGGGGGAGGGCATGCAGGAGTATGTGTGAGAGACAGTGAGAGGAAGAAGGAGAGGACAGAAAGAGGGGAAGACGAGGGTAAGAAGAAAGAGAAGACGCAAGGGAGACGCAGAACGCAAGTAACAGCCAAGGGTCCTTGGGTTAGGCAACCATCTTGGCCTTCCTCTTCCTCCTTCATCGGCACTCTTAGCCGTCTCTCGACAGCCGTCGCTCAGCCACGGAGGTAAACAGGCCGACTTCAATGTGGGGGCGGGAGGCCCTCTGGTTTATACATTCCCGACGGCTGTTTTTTCGTAACTTTCCGTGGTAACAGTGAGTCTCCATGGCAGTGAATACACACTGTTCTGCGTCCATGTGAATGTAGGGGCGAGAGGGAGAGGATAAACTGGGTCCCGCCCTAGTTCTGGATTCAAGGGGGTGGGGGGGCGACGGTTCAGGGAGAGTCCCTCTTGTTTACAGGTCATGTGTCCCACAGTATTGATATGAACCCTGGAAGATGCTGCTTTGAGACCCCAGAAGAGGACTTTTCTCAATATTATGCTATAGTATAAACTGTAGTTCTTGAATTGCTAATTTGTGCACGTGCAGCTGTATACAAATGTGAAGTATAAATCTTCCAAGGTTAAAATGTTTATATGGATGCAAGGTTATGGACGAGAACCCATATTCTGAAGTTTGCTGGTTCATGTTTATGAAAAATCTGTGAAAGTATTCCTGATAAAAGAATCTTACTAACTGGAATTTCTTTGATGCAGGCATATTCCCAGGATGCCTACCTGAGTGGCAATGAGCCCTACACAGGTGAAGCTCAGGACCTTCCGGAACCTCCTCCCATCTGCTACCCCCGCAGTAGGGCCCAGCCGCACATGGGCCACAACCAGACAGACAAACGGGTCTGCTGGCTGGCCCAGGCCCGGGTGTCCTCCCCCCCAGACAACCGCTCAGGAAGGGGTAGCCCGGCCGGCTGGCTCGAGGGCCCAGCCCTGGAGCTGCGGGGGTCGAATCAAGGCAGCCCTGCCCATCACACAGAGGAGGTCCAATATGGCGTAAACTCCCAGCAGGCCATGGGGCAGCCGCGAGGCCTCGTGTCCCCTCCCTCTTCTTCGGGACCGACGCACGCTAGTCCCCTACATAGCTACTACGGAAACCACAACATTGGTGCAACTGCCCAAGCCCGTGTAGGCACCCAACCTTGGCCCAGCCCCCAAAAGACAGCCCTGAGTAGGAGCGAGGCTCGGCAACAGGCGCTGACGGACTGGTACTACAGCCAGGTGCCTGAGCGCAGGGGCCCCTCAATGCCACCCCGGTATCTGAGCTTTTCCCAGGACCGGCTGGCCGAGGTGGGCATCGGAGTGCCGCCAGGTCGTCAACGCATGGGCTGGCCCCACAGCGCCTCCCAGGACACCCTGCTGCTGCAGCCGGACTCGGGCCAGTATAGCGATTCCAGCTGGGCTGAGGATTGGGGCTGTACCAGCAAGCATCATTCGGGCCGCGCCCGCTCTGAAAACCTTCTCGCCTCCAAATATCACCGACACGGCCGCTCAATGGAGATGCTGGACCAGACAGCAATTATGGTGTCACCACGTTCAGATCGGTCTGCCTGGCTGCTGCAGCAGGCACCAACACCTGCACCAAGGACTGAGGTTTACCAACAGCAGGGACCGCATTACGGAGCCGTGCCTGCACCCTCCACCAGTGGACGTGGGCAGTCGCACCAACAGGAGCAGCCCCCGGCATCCCAGCCTAGGCGACTGCCCCTGCAGAGCGCGGACGACCAGCCGGTGGGTTACCGCAGCTACAGCCCGTCCTTTTACCGCAAAGCCGGCCGCCTCATGCAGGCCCACTCCTTCAGGGATCCCTCCTACTCAGGGCCCCATTTCACCTGGAACCCCACACCCAAAACCAGCCCCCAGGAAACCGCTGCTGCCCCCCCTGCCGCTCCCGAACCCCGCGATGGAACACATCGCCCTACCAACCACGAGAGACCCTGGGAGGAGGAGCAGCCACACTCGCAGGTCCAGGAGGTGGTGCTGCGGCAGAAGCCACCTACAGGTCGCCGCGGCCCTCCTGGCCAGCGGCAGCCACATTACGGCCTGCCTGCTGAGGCCGCTGAGGCCCTGGGCTTCCAGGGCGAAGGGTCTAACACTGCTACCCCTAGGTCTGTGGACACCCCCCGCAGGACAAACGGGGGCCTGGCACCACTGACCCTACAGGATGACTCCTTGGCTTCCATTCCATTCATAGGTGAGTACCATCCCCTCAGACCGCTCTTCAGCCCACAGGTCACATGACAAAGACAGCAACATGGTGGGCCATCGAACGTTCCATATGACACCCTATATACTATCGCTTCTGTATTTCTGCTGGCTTGCATTGTCTGGTTTGCAGATTGGATGCTATTCTGAGTAGTACTCATGGATTCTGAGTGGATGCTAATGGTCTTAATGCTAATTATTTTAGGTTGAAATTGCTAAAATCAGAATATTGCTAACTGGTGTTTATTTCGTGGGCTGTTTCATTAGCAGAGTGATAATCAGTGCTACAGGAGAGGTTACAGGGTACAAATACAAACAGCTGTGTAACACAATTGATTTGGCATGTACCTGCATCCACAGAGATGCTCTGTTGTGGTTTTTGGCTCACATATGGAGCCAGATACCATGCTGTGTCCAGTTGTGAAGATGGTGGGATCTTGCAACAGAACCCGGATTAAAATCATGGCACCGTAGTTTTGCTAGGGGTGGGCAGGCAATGTCAATGCTGTCTGAGTCGCTCGACAAGAGGCATTTAACGGGTACAAGGCGAAATCGAGGGGAGGGGGGTTCCCGGGGCCCAAACACAGCCTCTCTGTCCAAATGAGCCAGGCCTGCGTGACCAGTGCTTTATCTGTCTTTTTTCAGTTTTGCAATTACGGGCCATGGGGGTCACCGTATTTTTTGGCTACAGATACAAAGGGCAATTCTTTCAGTATAGGGGGGCAAAATTGGCCCTGGCCCTGGCTTCCGTTGCCAGGGCCAGGGAGCCTTACAGTGCATTCAAGAATGTGGGGGGAGCAAAATTGAAATGAGGGTATTTGTAAGATGGTGCTGGTGCAACTATGAAGTCAGTGAAGCTTTGCCACATGCTGCCCCCGCAGGCAGGATCGGTGGGACTGGCTCAGCGCGGCAACTTGCCCACCTGCTGACGGATGAACCGGCTCCGTGTTTTTCGGTGACGTCAGCCGAAAAGATGTCTCAGACGTGATTTACTGCGCCTCGCCTCGCGAAACATAGTATCGAGAGCTTAGGGACACGGAGCAGATTCCTGAAATTGTCAAATAGGAGCAAATTAGCAGCGCGGTGACTGAGCTTGCAGTCCCGGTGGCTGAATCACCACGACCTGAGGCGAGTTTTTGAAATTAACGAGGAGGGTGAGTGTAACTGCTTGTCCTTCTTTCAGCGATTTGTCACACAAACAAAGTACAGTCCTGAAACGGCCAAGAATGAGGAAGAGGAAAAGCACCATATCTGAGGGGGGGAACTTATGCAGGAGCCGACCGGGGCAAGTTGTCGGGGGCCACCAATTTTTTTGTGTTTGCAGCAGGTAGATTTGGAGTAAGTCTTGTATTTTACAGAATTGTTCCATAGTGAAAAATAAAATGCTCTGTCCCCTTTTGAACCAATATGGGACACTATTTCTTCTGTATTTTCTAATGATGGGACCATGGGGGAATATGGGGGGTATCCCATATTTCTTCAGGTAGGTCCCCAACAATATTTTTTTGTCCAGGCGCCACCACCCCCCCCTCCACATTCAGCCCTGCAGAGACCCCTAGCTGGCGATTGGGTTTGAGATGCAGGAAATGCGGAGGGGTTGGGGGGAGCGGACGGGTGACCTTCGTCCCTTCAGCAGAGTCTTAGGGTACAACTGCAAAACTTGTGTGAGATAAATACCTAATTTTAGGGTACATTGGCAAAGCCTGTTTGGGATAAGTACCTAATTTTGAAGTGGAACAGTAAGGTCTGTTTGGGATAAGTACCTGTTCTGTGGTACATTAGCAAGACCTGCTTGGGATAATTACCTGTTCTGTGGTACATTAGCAAGACCTGCTTGGGATAAGTACCTCGTTTTTTAGCCTTGTTTGAAATAGCATGTCTGATCAGGATTAGTCTCTTTAGGATATATCAGCAGGGCCTGATTCTTTAGGGCACAACAGCAGTCTGTTGGAATAAGTTCCTCACTTAAGGGTGTAACAGTGAAACATTGTTTGAAACTGAAAGTGCGATTATCAGAGAATTCCCCCCCCCCCCCACCAGGTCATTTGGACAGGTGAGTAAGTGGGGAGGGAAAAATGAGTATTTCTGCACTGCGGAGAGGATGTTAGGGTGAACAGAAGCACCAGGATACACCCCAAACCCATACCAGTCGCCCCCACCCATGAACCGCGCCACACTTAATGGCATCCTTTGTGTCCCTCTGCCCCTGCCGTAAATAGTCAGATGCCACCCATTTCCCCTGATGGGCCTTTGAATAGCCACGCTGTGTTGGTGCTGTGGCAGCTGGGGGGGGGGCTACAATTTGGGAGGGGGGGTGAGTAGGCGAGCAGCCGGAAGAGGGGAGATAAATGGGGGAAGAGAGCGAGCGGACTCTTTGAGAGGGAATGCTGGGGAATGTGCATGCTCCCACCCCCTCCTGTGAAAGGGGACCTGAAAACGTGCAGGAGTTCAGAGTCACTTCTCCTACAAACCCAGTACCGGTTAATTCAGATACTCCTGGGGGAGGGGGAGGGAGTGTCGGTATGTAAATATAACTCAAACGCGACAGCCGCTGTATTTGACAGCTGCTGAATCAGGCTCCTTCGGCAGGTATTGCTGAATTTTGCTTCGGCCGTCTGGCTGAAGTTGATGAATGCTGTGGTGGTTGGACAGTCCAGACTGGACCAAGTCCCACGTGAACACAGACGCCTGTTGCTCTGGGCTCCTGCAGAACCGAAACCGCGTGCCATCTTAGGTTAAGGGGCTTCCTGCCAAGAGGCCATAGCGCATAGCTGAGGGGAGGGTTTGGAGGGGGGACACCGACCTCCTCGCCTCCAGCGATTGCGCACACGGACTCCCGGGCATAAGAAGAGGGGCGAATGGGCTTCCTGGGACACTTCCAGCTCGGTCGTTAGGTGAGGAGACACCGTTTACATCCCCAGGACTGGGTGCACAGTGAGTACAAACCTATAGGAGGCACTTTGCGTGAGCGCCTGGGCATTACTACGTGGGTCTAGCGTTTAGTCGTCGTCACCCTGCGTACATAGATTGATGGGCACAAGGCTCATGAGCATTATATGCAATATGTGCAAGAGGAGAGCGTTTTGCACGAGGGCAGGGCCACTGCAAAGAGGAGGAAGGTTTTGATGAATTTGAAGGGGCCTGAAAAAATTTGCAACCTATGTAGATTGATCTGGGTTGGGGGCCAAATATGATATGGGCCCCCAGTTGAGGGGCCCCAAAAAACAGCACTAAAGCTACGCAGGAGTAATGCTGACACTAAACGTAGGTCAGGTGCTGTGAATTCCTTCATGTCTATAACTTGAGCCTGATACTCAAGTAAATCATAGAATTAGTATTACTTTTATCTTGAAATTGTCTTGCCTCTTCTCCAGTGCAGGATTATGATGTTTATTGATAAATACAGTCAGGAGCTGGATGTTTTATCAGGAACGACGGCTTGCCAATACAAACGGTTTACTTCTCCAGACAGCCAATCATGGTGCCAATCATCGTGGTTACAGCTGCACTCAAGCGTTCATTCACTGTGCGTCTAAGGTTTAGAACGCCTGAGATGCGTGACGTAAGGGATTCTGGAAATGGCGCGCTTGTTGGCGGTGCTTGGGTTCCGGCATGTCAGGAATAGCTACCATTCTAGGATTTTCACACACTGCAGGGTCTAGAATTTACAGATCTATGTGA
Organism: Mormyrus hasselquistii; assembly: GCA_026779605.1. Taxonomy (NCBI): domain Eukaryota; kingdom Metazoa; phylum Chordata; class Actinopteri; order Osteoglossiformes; family Mormyridae; genus Mormyrus; species Mormyrus hasselquistii. Next base: position 593,664 of record JAODKE010000126.1, read on the forward strand.
TAAATAAACAAAGAAAAAACATCAGTTAGCGGTATTTATGTGGCTGAAAACACCTTGTTAATGAGACAGGACTGTGGAGAATGACCAGGCCCCTTAAAGCCACAAATATAGAACTATTATATGAGAGTGACAGTAGTGCGTAGGTGTACTTAGTAAACTGGTCACTGAGTGAACATTATTAATATGTCAATATAAGATATTAAAGTATAATGGCCAAGTAATTAAAATAATTCAATCTAAATATAATAATCCTCAACTAGAAAGATAATAATTGGTGATCAATCCCCCCATATTTAAAAGTACTGCATTATTCCGAGTGTGTATGCACGTGTGGGTCAGATATTCATTACATTGTGGGGAGAAAATGTCCCCACAATGTGATAAAATCCTGTTATTTTTATGCTGTGGGGACCATATTTTCAGTCCCCACAAGGTGCAAATCTGCAATCAAAAAACTATAAATATTTGTTTGGTTACTTATGGTTAAGGTTAGGGCTGGGTAGGGCTTAAGGTTGTCATTGTTGGGATTATGGTTTTGCCCCTAGAATGATGGTCCCCACAAAGATATGAGTACTGGTCTGTGTATGCAAGCGTGTGTGTGTGTGTATTTCCGTGACAGTAACCTGCTGGTGCCTCGCTACTCTGCTCTTCAACCTCCTCCTCTTGCTCCTCCCCTGCCTCCTCTTGCCCCTCCCCTGCCTCCTGTCACCCCTCCCCTTCCCCGCCCCCTGATGGCCTCGGCCGTCCCGACAGATGAGCCGACGAGCCCCAGTGCAGACCTACGTGCCCGCCACGTGCCCGCCTCCTCTGTGGTGTCCAGCGTCATGAGCTCCGCCCCCGCCGTCACCACCAGCCCCACCTCCCCCACTTTCGCCTTTCCCCTCACCAGGCTCTTCTCACACGACTGCAGTGAGTGACACCCCCCCCCCCTAACCTGCTAGGCCTCTCCTCTCTGTCAGCCAGCACCATGCCCTGCCCATAGTGACCGAAAGGCAAGTGGTGGACGATCTTTACAAATAGCTACTTGATTTGGTACTTCCTGTTGAGGGGTAATCAAACAGGAAGTCATCATCGCCTCCTCTTTTACTTGGCATCCTTTACTTAAGCTTTCCCCCATCTCCTCCAGCCTTGTCTCATTCGGTCGCTCCTCCACCCTTGTCCCTTCTCCCGTCCCATGCACATTGGTTGCTTTCTTCATCACCTGCCCCTATCTCTTGCGCCCCCTACAGACAGCGCGAAGTCAAACCGCCGCACCTCCTACCTGCAGGCCATCACCACTGAGCGCTCCAAGTCATGCGAAGGCCTCAACACCTTCGGGAACGAGGGCCATACGTTCTCGTGAGTTCACCGGGATAGGTGGTGGCGGTGGGGGGGGGGGGGGTGGGGGTGCGGTAACATTCTGTCACTGGGGAGGGGAGAGGGGAAGCGAAGAAGCGGA
>JAODKE010000126.1:617231-634857 GCA_026779605.1 Mormyrus hasselquistii
TAAGGGCTTGCCCAGTCGGCTGCATATTTAACTCGGTAGTCTGTAAAATTAGAGGCTACGCCACCGTTTAAAAGCTCAGATATATCACTGTGCTCAGTATTACTCGGATTCGTGTGCAACACCTCTTAGGTATTCAAACGAGAAAATTACGTGGGTAGTGTCCTTGTAAACAATGGCCAGCTGCCAGCTAGCATCCCCAAAGCGCAAGGAATTCACACAACCTACCAAGCCAGTTTGGCGTCTGGCGTAATATTATTATAATATATATATTTTCAGGAATATATTTGTATGTATATGCCCAGGCACGCGCAGTCTCAATCGTGCAGCGTTCACGGAGCGATATCAGTTTTGCTTGGGAGATTTTGGACGATAAGTGGGCTAGCTAGTTAGCTGTCACTTAGCTAAAATAAAAACAAAATGCACTTATAGTATATACACTTGGTAATGATAAATAAATATCAACCTATACAGTATAGTGAGAACGCGGCGGTGGAGCCAAGCTTCCCCGCCTATCTGTGGCAAGTAAAGAAGTGAGGCAGTTGTCATCGTATTTTTTCCTCTTCCTCTCGGGGGGTTTTACGTGCAGAACCGAACCCGATTCTCTGACCCACCCCCCGGGCGGCCTATTGTACTGGTTGGGCGGGGCCTTGTTCGCAAACTTGGGGCGGCGTTGGCCGGCACGCGCGGGGTTAAACCTCTCACCCGCCTGAGGTGAGCTGTGGCCCAGCGTCAGCGGTCTACTGGGTAGTTTTAGCGGATTGTTTGTTAGATAAACATTTCGGGAGCATAAAATGCGTTCGTGCACAAATGTATTAGAATGACAACCAATGCAGCCATTCCGTCGTTGTCATACTTCGTTTTTGACATGCAGCGCGTGAGTGGCCTGGTGTTATTATCCCTGCTTCTTCACATGCGTGGTTATAAGCACGTGATCCAGGCCGGCTGTGGCGAAGCTGGCGTTTAGCTATGCCTTATCATTATGCTGGATTGCTATCGTAAACGTTTTAGGCGGTCGTAATCTTGTAGGGGGGCAATAAACGCGGTGAGTGAATATGGGCAATGACACAAACCTTGGCCTATTAGATGCATGTTTATTCGCCTTTCTGTACAAGGGACGAGATGCTAAACATGATTTGATTAGTGGCTTTTCACTTTCAAGCAGATGGAGTCTAGTCCGACCTGTGCCAACTGCTTGAATTAAGTAATCTGGGAATTTAACTGCCATTTAAACAAAATGACAAGTGCCAAGTATGGAGTGTTTGTTATTTAGTGTGATAATACATTGTTCTCCCTGATTGCTGCATTCACACAAAAGTGAAACCTAAACATGTCCTTCGATATGTGTTTTGATAGTGGTATAGAAATAGATGCAAAGGATGATGGGAGCTGACAAAGGTTTTCCTATTTTCAGACACCAGAGATGGGCAGGGTTTTGTGAAACGCTCACTGACGGCATGTGAAGCTCCTTATTAACATTCCAGTTATACAGCTGGTTTAAGTTGTATCTGGCTGTTTGCTGAACATGTCACCCATGAGAACAATGGACAGATGATGGCATTGTCTTTTGGTTAAGTGCAAATGAAATGATAATACAGCGTTCAGTCTTGCCCCTCCACAAATTCTGTACTATTACAATGGATTCTCTGATGTTTCATGTAATTGCGGGGAAAATGTACCTCACAGATCCACACGGAGTATGGGGCGTTATAAAGGTCTTAATGGACAAGGTGTTTCTTGCTGGCTTTCCAGACGGCTGTGTCTTCCCTCTTACACAGAAGTAACACATCTCTTCGAGACATCTTCCTTCTGTTTGTATCACGACGTACGGTTTTATATTTCCCCCCTTTCATTTATTATGGAATTATTATTTAAGGGAATTTATTTTTAAAAGTGCTTGCCCAACAGTAAGCACATCCATCCATTTTCTAACCGCTTAACCTGGTCACGGTCGAAGGACGGCTTGGAGCCTATCCCAGAATGCATAGGGCACAAGCCTAGGGTACACTCTGAACGGGATGCCAGTCTATCACAGGGCACACACACTTACTTAGAGGCACCAATTAGCCTAACTGCATGTCTTTGCAAACTTCATACAAAACCGGGCTAGCAATCGAACCCTTACTCTTGGAAATGTACAGCAATGGCCCCCACCATATTCGTAACACATATAATCAGGAAAAAGAGCAAGTAACCTCCACCTGATACTCATTACTCCAGAAATTAGTCTTAAAATAGTTTTGCATTAAGTGTATTGTTTTGTAAATCATATAGGACTTAGCATATCATTCTGTGTTGACTGGATAACCATTGCAGAATGGCCAAATACACCCCAAGCAGGCTTGTGGAAGAGTAGTGCTGTGTTTGCAAGACTGGAGAGCTGCTTGTGGCCCTGAAATGTTCTCTGTCCCGTACAGTTGATGTGCCAATTCCCCTGTCATGCACAGTAACTGAACAAATGTTATCGATAGTTCTGAGTATCTTGGATGTCCACCGGTAATCCTTAAAAATATTGTCTGGCCCCTGTTTTTTCTATATATGTTGTAATAAGCCCTGTGATCAGATGAAACAGGAAATGGAAGAGTCACTTTCTGCTGAAGCATGAAGTCGGGCGTATAAAGCCAGACTAGACAGAAATCGCATTTCCTTCCATTTCGTGTTTTATATCGGACCGACACGGGGATGACAGAACACGACGCTTCTTTCCAAAGGCTGTGCAGTGTCTCCAAGTTCACGAAGCCAGAAATGACTGTGACTGGCATCTCTGGCGAGCCCGTGAGTTTAATCAGGGGTTTTCCACCGTGCGTCTAGTTTGATGAAAGCAGAAGGCAGCGACCAGGTATTTTCTTGCTTTATTTAACTACAAAAAACCACTTACAGCATTATCCATTTTTTCCAATTTCTTGATTTCTTGGTAGGAGTCCTTGCCCTATCCTTAGAGAACTAGATACAGGGAGGTCTAGATGCCAGGACCATACTACCACCTTTGGAGTGACTAAGAAGGATTATGGTACGTAGGGTAATCTCAGGTTCTGGATCTAGAACAAAGGGCAGTGGCTGCTGCATGCAATTTTAAGTACCATTATATTGTAGGAAACAATGCTTATAGAAAATGATTACAAAGTGTTACTCATTCCTCATTGCAACATAGGAACAAGTATACATGCCAGTTATAAGAATCTGCTGCAAGTTTGGTTTCACAATCATTACAATGTTGCAGCTTTTTCAATCCTATTATTGTGGACTCCTACTCCCTGTGATCTCATTGTGAAAACTCATTGCCTCCATCTTTTGAAACTCTATCCTCAGCATGTATATCAGACACTGGGGTGACCATCACCATGAAGGTACATTGCAGTTGGGTATTTGGAATTGATTGCTACATCATATGTCTTGTTGAAGTACCAGGACCCACAGTGTCCACACAGAATGCAAGTTTTTGACCATAAAACTTTTATTTCTGGTGCAGCCTAATTTTTTTTATTATGGTGAAGAAACACTGAGATCGGGCTAATCCCCAAGTGGCTCAAAGAAGGGAAATCTCTGGCTTCTTGGGAAGCTGCATGGTTTCGGGAGGTGGAGAATACACACACGTGTCGGAAGAGGACTTCAAGAGACTTGCAACACATTCAAAGGACCAGCTGGAATAATATCATAGGAAAGCAAGTGGTTACTTATTTTTTGGTGGGGAATTTCTGACTTTTCCCAAGTTTACGTTCTCCTGAATATCGAGGCGGAAATTGCACTTCCGCTTGCTACCAGCGTCAACGGAGCAGTGATACGTCCGGCAGAGAGGCAGGAACCGGAGGCAGGACCAACATGTATTAGCAACAGCAGAATCGCTAAACGCAGGGAGTTCCAGTTTTTTGGCTTTGCCATTTTTTCTTTCCGTTCTTGGACGAAGCTGTATAAGAAAACGCTCTTACGATTAACAGTGCCTATTTCCCCTGTATCGCGTGGGGTACTAAATGGCATACGAGTGAGTTCGGATGATCTTTTCTGTGATGGAAATGTGTGTTTCCATGGCGATTGATCATTAGCTCCATACCCACAGCAGCCTCAATTAGTCAAACGCAGTCGGCTCCGATTGGACTATTTCGCCTGATAGGGTTGTCTGCACTGTCGGGTCAAATGGATAGGATCTGGGGGGGGGGGTACAGTGACTCAGGAAGTACTGCTGCTGCCTCGTACTGGTGTGTGTCCATCCCTCCCCTCCCTCCTCTGCAGTCAAAAGATATGCATTGAGGCTAATTGTTGCCTCTGACTTGAACATGTTGTCGTCTGCATGAGATAATGTTTCAGACCGCGACCCACCCCCCCATAACCATGTATAGAGTAGGTGGCTGGAAGGGGGAGACGTTCCAGGCAACTTCAATGTTCTGAGTTCAGGAGTTGTGTGATGTGGGGTGTCTTTCAAGCACCATTCCAGGCGCCATTTCATGTTTTGAAAGAGGTGGTTGAAGAAACTGAATCAAAAGTGTGTTCTTGCTAACAAAGGTGCAGAAACGCCTTAGGGGAGTTTACAAAAGATAAGAAGAACCCCTGTTCTCGTTTCACGGAAGTAGACCATTATGTTATTGAACCGAGCAGGGCAAAGATTTTAACGTAGAACCTTTAAGCGACGGCGGCTTTGTGTTTGTTGTGGCTGTCCTCACAATGGGATTCCATGTGATGCACAAAGCCCCATCAAGTCTGTCATGCAAACATTCAATGCGATCGCGTCACTAAAAAGGCCGCATTGATTTTTAAAAGGGGAATCATCTCTTGCCATTTCAATCCCCTATAATCAGGGTGAAATCATGGTCCTGTGAGGCCCCTGGGCACCTGCCTTTTCGATGCCCCCCCCAGAGAGAGGGCAGTAGGGGACACAAATGTACCATGTGCATAAAATGTAAAGGGTCTGGGTTCTGCTCCACCACCAGGGCCTTTTATAGCCGATTTAGCTATCTTGCCATGTTGTGGCTTGTCAGGCCTAGAGATCTTTATCTGACAAGTTAACAGGTAGCTTTTTTGGCGATTATTTCTAAATGCGTATGTTGGATTAACAATGAAACCATGGCGAGACAGCATGTAGTTATTGCTGTTTGTCTTTTTCTTGGCACTAGTCACTGGTCAACTGGGATGATGACCACATCAATTAGGTTAGCTAACGCTACATCAACACGGACATGCATAGCGTTTAGCTAAGTGCTCTGAGGCCCTGTCCCCAACGGCCCGGTCCATAATCCAGCCACCATGCCTAAAATTTAATTCTTAAACATAATAGCAAATAAAGATAAGGGGGCTTCTTTTCCCCCGTATGTCATCAGAGGTCCTGTTCGATTCTGTCTGAACCTTCACCTTCATTGATTAATGCGGGGGGGGGGGTGATACAAGACAATTTTGTTGTCGCTCTAACTTGACTGACTGTTGTCCTCACTGTCAGTGTATCTCCGCAGACTCCTGAACGCCCTGCAACGGCTGAGTCTCTGGAACTCTGTCAGTCAGCTGGTAATTCCCTTCAGCTCTCAGCACACACATATACACTAATGAGTACATTCCGACGGCATTCTTGGAAGCTGCTGTTCTTTTTTTTTTTTCTTTCAGGGCCAAGTTATCTATGTTTCGCTGAACCAAGGAGGTCACCTCTAGCATAACTAATTGGCAGCCCTCCATAGTAACCTTACACCCCAACTGCAAATGCAGTGTTCGGTTCTGAAAGCTGTAACATCTATTGAGAGAAAAGACAGAAAGGTTCTTAACTAAATAACAACAATTCTGCAAACTGAGTCTAGGATTACTATAATTATGATTACTGTCCAATGGTTTTACCTGACTTTAATACTGATGCAAAACAGATATTCTTAAAAATATTACACCTGTTTAAACTCTAAACATGACTTTCATTCCAAAGCCATACAGCATTTTCTCTCTGCCTGATTGTAAAACTCATTCGGTGTTAAGCACTACCTTTTTGGAAAGGGATTGTACTGATGTTTAATGCGATCAGTCATACATGTAATGCATTCATACACTAGATCCTTGCATGTTAGTACAGAATCCACGTATTCTATAACTAAGGTCAGACATATGAACATCATGCAGTAATTCTTGCCTTTTACTGAAACCTTGATCTGCATAAAGCCGGAGATTGTAGGAGAAATTCCTCCCACGCCACTCCGTAAACAAACATCCTGTGTGGGTACATCGACCACAAAGGGCTGAAACCACCGCCACTACAGACCATTTAGCACGGGGTGCTGTGACGGGCGGCCATTTTGGGAGCGACCTCAGAGCCGGGCTCAGTAGGTGTCTGTCTTCAGGAGCAGCCTGGCCTGGGTGTATTTGGGGCTGCTGCTGCTGTAAAACAGGCAGTTTCCCTAGAGGTCTACACCCCTCTTGGGCTCCAGCTGAGCTCTCTTTTCCTAATTGGCCTCCTTATGCTATTAGAAGCACTCAGAAAGGCCTTGTTCCCTGGCCCTGTCATCACAATAGACAGCTAGGTAAATTTTACTAGGTTTGTATGGATGATCTGAGAAAAATACGCCTTGGAACATGTAGAAACTACATAATCCTTTGAAAAATTTTCATATATTTCATCAAAATACTAAATGTGAGTAAAATCTATCAGGTGAACAAGGTTTATTGATTTTTAAAAAAATCGGTTTTGACTTCAGTATCAAATCAAATCAAATTTACTTGTAAAGCACATCTAAAATAGCAGTGGCTGACCAAAGTGCTATACAGTAGTATGTTTCATTTTGTGGCGTCATTTTGTTGACCACGTTAGCGGTTGTATTTCTGCTCTAAAGTGTGTGAGAGGCAGCTCTGTCAGTCTATGAATGGGTGTTTGTTTTGCTCAAGTCAGAGATAACAGCTTCAAGACACTCAGAAAACCTGTTTCCCCATCCAACGGCCGGCCAGTATAAGCAGGGTGTCGCAGAGCCAAAATGACTGAAGCCCTGTTATAAAATATATAAATCAACAGTTAACTGCGATTAATCTTCATCAACAGTGTGGGAGGGCGTTTGGTATTGGTAGGGACATAATGCAATATTGCAAATACAAAGGTCTGTTTATTGAGGGTTGGAGGTGAATGAAGCCAAATTAAATGGGGGAGGGGGGTACACTTCCCCCCTCAGTTACTACACCCCTAATCAGTCCCAGAAACCATTAAATTGTGTTAGTATTGACGTGCCATAAAAATATACTGCAGATACAGGGTACGTTTAAACGAGCAGTTTGATGTCGGATAAAGAAGGCTTTAACGTATAAGACGTACAGCTCACTGGATTTTTCTTTTTATTTGTGATTTTCGTAGATTCTGAAGCCTCCTCTTTATACACAGTCAGGCTGCTTTCCCGCATTGCTCAGTTTCTTTGTAGTTTAATGAGTCCTGGGCCTTGACCGTTTCACGACAGGTTGAAATCCACGTGTAGGTGGCATTGCGCGCTCACCGAATTCACAATGCCGATCGCGTTAAATAGCTAATATAATTCAACTACTATGTAGAATACGTGAAGTAAGGTCTGTTTTCTTTGATGCTTCCTTAATATTGCTGTCTAGCGAAAGCGATATAATTTGTCTGAAGATATCTCGCTGACGTCTGTGCTATATCGGCACTGAGACAAATACTTGAATGTAGTCGGGTTTGGATTTCATCTTAAATACGAGTACTTTAATATCCGTGTCGGAAGCGAAATGCAACATCGTTTGACAGTATTCGTTCATCTACCTTCTTCAGTCTGAAGATTCATTAAATTTACCAAACCATTGTCCCGATAGATGTATTGAAATTTTAAGATGTATTATTATGAAATCATTGGTCTGTAGCCTAAATTGTGATCGATATTTTCTTGGCGTTTACGCGTTATTTCCATAGGTACGACGTTTTTTTTTTGTTCAGTTGTATAGGTAAAAGGATATTTACGGGTTTGGCTTGGCTCAGTGCATCCACCCACTCATTGTTTAATAACATGAAAAGGGTAAAATAAACAGTGAATTGTTTTCCTTTTGTAACGATGTTACATCGATTACTACATATTTGTTAAATAGCTGGATTCTGCTAAAAGGGGTGAAATTTAAATCTAAACAGATCACTTAACTGTTAGCATGTGGAAAATGACGTGCTACACTGATAAAGAATATACTTATAATACACTGCCTGGCCAAAAAGTCACTGTTTGAATTTAAACCAGCAATGATTGGATCAGTATTACAGCAGCGTTATGCAGCAATAAAATGAAGTCAGCTGAGTACGTCAATCTACTGAATGGCCAGGTTATCCCGTCAATGGATTTTTTCTTTCCTAATGGCCTAATGGGCATATTCCAGCACGATAATGCCAAGATTCATAGGGCTCGAATGGTCAAAAAGTGGTTCAAGGAGCAGGAGGAATCATTTTCACGCATAAATCGGCCGCGACAGAGTCTTTGCCTTAGCCCCATTGAAAGTCTTTGAGACGTGCTGAAGAAGACTTTACGGAGTGGTTCAATTCATCTATCATCAATACAAGATCTCGACGGTAAATTATTGCAAATCTGGATTAAAAACATGTTGAGATGTTGCATAAGCGCGTGGAAGAGACGCACTGGCGAATTTGCACCATAATCAAAGCTAAAGGCGGTGCAACGAAATACTTAAGTGTGCAACGTTTTTTGAACAGTGTATCGGTACCATTTTCTAAAATCCCAGTAACAGGACTGACACACTTCCGACAATGTAATATACTTATGTCCACTAGGTGACGCTAAAACTCAAATTTTGAGTCGGGATTGGAGCATTGGATTTTCTCAAGGATTTTCTTCATGACTCTCCAGTCTATCTCAAGATATGCCCATGAATAGGGGATTGATGGCTATTCCTTCTGTTTTAGTATGTCAGTTATAAGAACTAGTTTAGATACTAATTTTGCAAGTTGAGAGATATAATTGTATACACTGTAATTAAGACTAAACGTTTGTTTTTTTCATCAGTTGCCTAAACGTCGTAGAAGGACAGGTGACTGTAAGATCAGCTAGTGAACCTCTGAGTTTAATCAGCGATTATTGTTTATGACACGTGCCTTTTGAACATATCAATATTTATATTCATTTTATACGCATACTGCAACGGTATTCTTATTGCGAAAGTAAATAGGCCTGTGGTACGTTTTGTGTGCTATGTCTATTTATTGCAAAGAAAACAGATTTGTGGTTTCTCAGCGGTTCGGTCAGGGTGACACATTTGCCGGGACGTGCATACCTGCAGCATTAAGTGATTCGCTCGAAATGCATACTACGCTGTACCACATATCAGGGTTTAATTTTATCTCTTTAGTTCCCTTCTCGGTTCCCGACAAGTCGATTGCAAGAATCGTGTGGAGCCGTGTGAAGGGAGGGACCAGTATTATGTGAAGATTAGTGGGCAGTCTCCCTGTTTTTTTCCCCTGCACTTAAGAAGCGAATCTTATGTGGCGCAACTAGTAAACTAGTAAAACCAGCGCGATCCAGCCCGGTCCCGGACTTCACAGCATAAGGAAATAAGATCAATATATACTTTTTAAACAATAACAATACCTTTGTAGATGCATCATGTTGGGCAGGAATAAAAAGGCAGACCTTGCGCACAATGAAGTTACCCCTGATCTGAAGTCGCATGATCCACTAAGAAAGTTAGGTAAGGCACGCAAAGTTTTGTCATTTCCTCTCCCAATTCTAGGTTAGGGGGAGATTGAAAGTCAAACTGCGTGGAGGAGGCTGTTTATCTAAAACATCGCGTGATGCGATAATATATACATTGCGTTTGGAAATATTGTTTTTTCAGCTTGCACGTGGATTTTACGATCTGGTAAATAACGGTGAAAATATACAAATCACAAAAAAGCAAAAACCGCGGGTATTGTTCCAGTCTTTTCGCTTTTTTTTCTGGTCAGGTTTTTACACTGTTACGCCAGTGTCGGGTTTCGAAATTGTCTACTGTTGTTTCGAAGTAATGCTTTTGTCATAACTCATTGTTAAACCGTTAATACGTTTAAATAATGTTTATAATTATAGTTTTATTATAGAAAATTAATAGATCATACTTGACACCGGTGCACTGACAGGACACGCAGATGAATAACTTGCCACTGGAAAAGTAGGCTTGGAAGTAGCTTTAACGCTTATATAATTAAGTAAAAAAAAAAAAAAACTTATAGTTTGAACGGATGTTTATCTGAACGAAATATTTAATGTAAAGCTCTTTTTAAAAGGCTGGAGAGACTGACTTCAATGCCGGTGTTTGCTATATAATTCTCTTATAACCTTATAATATTCCACTCAGATACGAAAGTGGGTTATTTTAATCAATTCAGTGTCGTGCGACAGTATTAGTTGAGGGTATGGCAGGGTGGCAGGTTCGACTGAGGTCCTCGGTCAGTGCGGAGTTTGCATGCTCATCATTTCACGCGTCTTTACGGGATTAGGGTAATCCCAATCTTATCGGCGACTATAGAGAGTAACATTAAATCCCTAAAATGTTGCTCGCTTTGTTAACATTAAAGCCTGTTTTGACATAAAAACTCAAGCCCCTTCCCCACCAAGGTTAGTCACTTATATTCGGCATCGAATATCGGTATCGGTATTCTAGCCTTGTCATCGGATCAAAATGAAAGTGAGTGGTATTCACCATAACTAATTAACACACTTGATATCCAGCCGATCTGACCAGAGTCGATCCCCTTTTATTGAGTGCACATAGTTTTTCCTCAGTGTTATTGTAAATGACGATAAAGGGTATGAAACCAAGCTTTCATCACACATTATGTCTCATTATGCACTCGCTAGGGCCTACGTCAGATTCAAAATCGCTTTCAGATGGCAGTTCGCATTCACATCAAATGTCTACTTGGAGTTTTGATCATATTTACATGCATATTTCCCTTACTTGTTTTAACAAACATGAAATACATATTAAATGTGTAGCTAATAAGGATATGAGTGAGGGATCTGATAAGAATGTACATGCCAGTCCCACCCAGAATATAGGTTAACAGTTGTACCCGTAGCAAAGACATCTTAGTGAGATTCCTATCATCAAAGTGAGCTAACAAGAAAGACAAATATAGCAACAGGAAAGGGAGACTGTTAATGGGACCAGTGTGATTTGTCATCTAGGGATCTCTTTGTTTTTCAGTGCTTGTAGTTGTGCGCTACACTCGAAATGGAGACTGAGTAAGGTGAAGCATTAATATAAAAGTACCCAATTACTGAAGACATTAGAAAATGGAAATTCTTTTTAAATTCTCCAGCCTTCTCAAGACCCAGAAAACCCTCCACAGAACCATTACTCTAGAGCAGCGACTCTCAAACCATCGGTCGCGACCCGAATGTGGGTCACGGCAAGTTCTGAAAGGTTCACGTGGCGGAGTTGGAAATGTGAGCATTTTAAAACCAGTGAGCTGCTATTCTGATCCACGATCAGATTTTTCAATCCTAGAATCAACCTGTGCAAACAGGTCTGAAACTGCAAAAGTAGTGAACCCTTAACCAATCCAAGAAGCCAAACAACAGATGCTTCATTTAAAATTCACTGGCACAATCAGATTTGTGCGATTGGCATCGATTGGCGTAAATTGCAGCGCGCACTGCATGCTTAATCAGCATTAATGTAACCCTAATACTTGATATAGGGTCACGACTGAGCTGGCGTGGTAACGATTGGGTCGTGGTCCAAAGAAGGTTGAGGAGCACTGACCTAGAGTAGCGGGAGATAAGTATTTGCAGAACCACCCATCCGACTAAGGCTGTGAGGCACAGTCACAGCCTTCTGAAGCAATCCATTGATTTTATATCAACCTCTATGATCTCTGTTACAGGGGTGATGCTGTGGTCATGTCGGAGTTTATAAGGCCCAATTAACACTGTAGTTCTGGTCGATTCTTGTCTTATATTGTCATATTAAAATGCATGCTTTTTGTGTGTATGCACCACTTAAAACCATAATTTGGTCATCGTTTTAAGATTGTACTGTTGCGACATTAGCTCCGAGTAATGTGTCATATGTGAACATCCAGTGTCATTCTGATGCGTGTGACACTGGTAGCAGAGAGATGGAAACAGTGAGGCCTGATTCACGGGGGCCCCCTTGGGTCAAGTGGATGACTTTCAGCAAATTTGGTATCAGGCAGTACCCTTAGCATTGCAAACAGAACTGCAAAAGTTGATTTGTACCTCTCTGGGCAGCACAGTGGCACAGTGGTTAGCGTTGTTGCCTCACTTCTAGGATCAGGGTTCGAGTCTCCACCATGGTTCCGTGTGTCTGGAGTTTGTGTGTTCTCCTCGTGTCGTCGTGGGGTTTCCTCCAGGTTTTCCGGTTTCCTCCCATAATCCAAGAACATGCTGAGGCTAATTGGCGTTATCAGTTTGCTCCTAGGTGTGCATATGCGATTGATGGTGTGTGAGTGTGCCCTGCGATGGGTAGGTTCCCTATCCAGAATTGTTCCAGTGTGTGAGTGTGCCCTGAGATGGGTAGGTGCCCTATCCAGGGTTGTTCCCTGCCTTGTGAGTGTGCCCTGCGATGGGTAGGTTCCCTATCCAGAATTGTTCCGGTGTGTGAGTGTGCCCTGCGATGGGTAGGTGCCCTATCTAGGGTTGTTCCGGTGTGTGAGTGTGCCCTGCGATGGGTAGGTGCCCTATCTAGGGTTGTTCCCTGCCTTACGCCTGTAGCCGCTGAGTTTCTGGAGCACCCCACGACCCTGAATAGGGTTAGCGGTTAGAGAGGGTGGCTGGTTGGCACCCCCCACTCCCAGCGCCCTTTCATAATCCTGTGTCCCACTTGACTTTTCGCAGCAGCAGTCTTGCACGTCTGCAGTGAGTATGCAGTGAGTATCGTTTTCTTCTCCACTGGAGGAGAGGTTGTAGAGAAAACAATACCTTTTGTACTCCAAGATCGGGTGTGACCGCAAACAAGTGGACCGAGAGCAGCTGAGATCAGAAACAGCCAGCTGGTTTTTCAGTTCCTCTGGCTTATAATTTCAGGAAGCATATAGAACAAGGCTGGTAAGGAGGAATGAAAACACAGCCGGGTGTTGGTCTGCAAAACATAAACAAGGATCGAAGCATTTCATGTGACGACTGCAGTCTCCGTCTCACCGTGACTCAATCTCGGCTGACCCAGTGATACCCGTGACTCTGAGTGTAGGGACGGGGGTTAGGGTGTGGTAGGCGGAATGCCCTTTGCTCTCATCTCTTATTTGCAGCATTCCAGAGGATGGAACTCTCACACTTAGACTTTGTTCTCTTAAACTGCTTTCTCTGAAGTTTGCTTTGCCTGTGCCGAATGTGTTTCGCTGGTGCCCCGGCAGTCCACATATTCTGCTAAATACTAAAGACTCTCTCTGGTTCTTCAGGAAAAAAAAAAGCAGGCACATGTTGAAACGTTGTGTCTTTGTTTTTATCCGTGTTGGCCTTCAACCACATTGGACGCGTTTTCCCAGATTTTTATGCATTCATGGTACGTCTAATCGAGAGTGTTTCTTCTGAAAATTGATGGCGGCACTTCAACACAGAAATATTTTATTAAAATACATTGAATAAGAAACAAATGTCACCCAGGGATATGCATATTTTAAGCACTGCTAGTGTTTCATAGAAATCCATGTGAATGATCATTGTTTAAATTGGTTGTTTTAAATTGCAATTTAAAAAGTTTGCATTGAAACCTGATTTGCTGATAATCAAGGGGAAAGAACCATCTTCAGCGGTTTCCTCAGTTAATGATGCCTTTGAAATCTATAATGAATGTCACACGAACACATAAGACTTTAAGGCTTTATAATACAAATGTGGTTCACGGAATTGGTCCTTTAGATTTCACTGAAGTACAAAGGCTTTGTGTCTCCAGACTTGTGAGATTTTCTTTCTCTTACAGTTTTTCTCGATCGCTTTGGCACATTTCCATGAAACACGCTTTACATTCTCAGGACTATGACAGCATTTCTCAAAGCAGTTCATGCATAAGACACAACACTATGGTTTACCTGCAAAAGCCTGCAACTCACCAAAAAGAATTAACTCGCGTCTCGGAAGCAGTCGACTACAGTATATATTAATCTTACATGTTTAGTGGTGTCGCGAAAGTGGGAGCCGGGGCAAACAGACAGGAACAGAAGGGATAAACGAAGAAGATCGCGGGGTAACGAAACGGGGGGAGCTGCAAGGGAATGTGACGAGACGCAGGTGGAGCACAGGACGGCTGGAGCAAGACGTGAGAAAAGCACGCTGTAGGTGTGGCCTGTTAGGGCCCATTAAGTGGGGAAAGACGAGAATCAGACAGGACATGACAGGGGATACTTCTGTCCAAAGTGTAGAAGTGATGAATTTTTGGGGGGGGGTTCAGAAAACAGGGCCAGCTAACATACCTGGAGGAATCAGGGTTAGGCACCTTGCTCAAAGGCCCAACAGTGATTTGATGACTCTACCTGCCTCGGGATTCAAACCTACAACCTTCCAAGCACTAATCCCTAACCATTTGAGCTATACGCCACCCGTTTTTTTAACATTCAGTTAGTTCGACAAGCAGTCCGCCACGCATCTATTTACCTAATAATGCCCCACTCTTTTTTTTTTTCCCCTGCATGTCATCAATTTTACATACACTGCCGTCGACTTAACTCGTTGACGTTTTTTTTCACAGCGACGCTGTGAGGCTTCTTTTAACCGGGGGATGCATATCGCTAAAAAATTAGCATTTAGGCCTCAAGTGAATTCTTTAGCATCTCTTTGTGGACTTTGATTCATAATTGCTTTATACATGTATTGATAGTCCATTTGTTAAATAGGTCAAAACTCACCCTTGAGGAACACAAGAATGACTTGCATGCAGTACGGTGTCTGGATACCTTTATATGCTCTGCTCCATCGCTCTGCTTGAGAGTCTCTGGGTGTTTTTGTTTCCTCAGCCGTCCATTGGCTGCGTTGTGTTCGACTTTGGATGAAAAGGCTTAAAAGGTCACTTGTTCTTGTTGTCACAGGTAAATGACATTTTGGGCTATTGTTCATAGAAATGTTTGGAGCTGGCAGCCTGCACAGAAACCGCGTGCCTGTGGTTTGGCTCGCATAGCAGAGATAGCTGATGGTCTGGATTTGATTTTTGGCGCCTCGGGACACAGTGTGAGAGCGCGGAAATCGAGGCGGACTCCGGATTCGATGTTTGCAGGAGTTATTATTGCCTGTGAAGCTATTAAGAAGCGCAGTAATGCCTCTGAAAAAATGACTTTGTTCTACCTGAAGGCGGCAGGTAGCATAGCTGCTGGAGCAGAAGATATGGGGCGGGGGGGGGGGGTCTCTGTGAGGAGCCAGCCTGTGTTTGCAGTCCAAAGGTAAGACGAGAGCACAGATCCATATGGTCCAGATTCCCCCTATAGATGCGGATGCTGAAAGTGAGAGTGATTCATTCTGATGAGAATAAAAGAAACAGAGAGGAGCCTATTCTAATGTGAAGGTTATATTGATCAGATCATCTAAACTCTACAATTATCAAAACTCAAAAAATCAAGCAATCCCAGACATGCATTTAGACTAAATTCCACCTGTAAATTGAGCACTGTGTTTGACTGACATCCCTTTCAGGTTGTACTTCAGCATTGTCTTGCCTGCTGTAGGGCTCTGTGACCCTGACAAGTGGTTAGAAGATGGATGGATGTAATATCGATAACACTTTACCTAAAGCAGTCATCATAACACGTTATAGATACCTTCATAGTGCATTATAATGCTCTATGAAGTTTTCATATATTATGCACTGTAGATACCTTCATAATGCATTATACTGGTCAGTATAAGATTTATAGACGCTTTATACTGCATTATGAAGGTATTTATACTTAGAGCTTTATAGAACATTCATAATGGATAATAAACATGGCAATAAGGTGTTATGCCTTTTTATAAATAGTAATAGCTGTGTCAATAATACTTTATGAATGCATTACTATGTCTTATGCCATTATAGTTATAGCCTTGTTTATATTACTTTATGACTCTATTATAAAGATATCCGTAGTGTATTATAGAAGAGAGCTTCATAAAGCATTCATATTGTACAATAAACATAGCTATAATGTATTATGTCTTTTTATAAACAGTGAGAGCCATTATGAAGGTATCTATAATGCATCATTCATGACTGCTTTAAGTAAAGTGTTATGGTAATATCAATATACTTAGTACTAGTAAGATATCATGTACTTATTTACTGAAAAGGTCGAATAGATAAATTTGCTATACCGGGACAGTAAACCCAGTGGTAGCTAGCACTACAGTCAGACACACTGACTAATAAGCTGCACAAGGTATACTTAACCTAGTGACCCCAGTAAGATTTCCAGCTGTGTAAAGTGAAAGTGGAACTGAAGTTGTGTTTGATGACAGCGTCAGCTGTGCAGCAGAATGTCATCCAGTGGTCCTCAGCCCATAGGTGTGGAAGATGGACGGGATATGGACTCGAAGCTCCTCTTACTTATACGTCAGTGTAAATCTGACAGTGAAAACATTTTAAATCCTTAAATCTTTAGATGGTTTTTAAGGAATATCCTGATTTATACCTGTCTAAGAGAATTAAGTCGATTACCCTGGGTGTAGTAATCTGAAGGCATAAATAGTTTCTTTTTCTGTATATATATTCTTTTTCTGTATATGTATTCTGTATATATATTCTTTTTCTGTATATACAGTTTTTTTTTGGAAAGCTGGCTTTGGTATGAATTTTTCAGTCTGGGTTGTGATGATGCCAGGCTGCCATGCCGACTGCATTTATGGCTTGACCCACCCCCCCCTCCCCTTGTGGGAGCCGAGGACCACCTCAGCCAGCCAAAGCCGCAAGCTGGGCTCCTTTATAGAGCTGACAGATGAGCCTCATTGAGATGCTCAGCTTACAGTCTCATGTGTGCGCCGACGCCGCCGCCGTCTTCTCAGCCCGGGAGTGTATCAAACGACCTTCTGTTCTGGGCTCTGGTTGCCGGGGCAGGAGCTCGAAGCCGCCGGGCTGGACTGGGACGCCGGTCCGTCAGCACACAAAGGCGAAGGTCCTGCCTCTTTCAGAGGTGCTTAGTGAGCCACGAGTTTCGAGAAGCGAGAGACAGGACCCATGGGGGGAGAACTTTGCGCGGCCTTTGTAACCATTTAGGTCGAGTTGCTCGGCTGAGCATGAGATCTGCGTCCGTAATGGACGACTGACTTACATGTGGCAGTGCTAGGGGCAGATGCTCGGGACAAATTTCAGAGCGGGAAGGGGGGGAGGGGGGTCTCGCCCCCAGGTCTGGCCTCTGCTGACTGGCCGATAGATGGTCGGTATCATGTTAGAGATTTCGTGTGTGACGGAACTGTAGAGATGGCGGGGCAGGGGGTAAGATGGGAGATTGGCAGAGCTTTCCTGGGACTCTACTTGTGTCAGGTTCAATGTGGATTGATAGCCTATGAATAATTCACCAGCAGCCTAACTTTGACAGGAATTTGCAATAGCCATAAATCCAGCAGCTTGCCGTGCTTCCCATCGCCTGGCTCGGAATGCATTATTCCCAGGAACCTTCAGCAGGCTCTAAACATTTTCCAAGGGGACACGTCTGCAGGAGAGTGCCGGGTGAGACGGTTGCGGAGACTGGAGCCTGTAGCGTCCAATCCTCTCCATTCCA
>JAODKE010000126.1:647200-657484 GCA_026779605.1 Mormyrus hasselquistii
CCCCGCGATGTCGTGTGCCCGGGTGCCACCCCTTCGCTCGCGCGACGTGTCCCTCGGGGGGTGGTGGGGGGGGGGGGGGGGGGGGGGGGGGGGGGGGACCTGGGCTCCTGGGATTCCATCGGCTGGTTCTGCCTCCACCGCAGGCCTCACCCTACCCACTGATCCTGTCCCTGGAGAATCACTGCAGTGTGGAGCAGCAGGCTGTCATGGCCCGGCACCTACGCACCATCCTGGGCCGCCGGCTCCTCACCAAGCCTGTCGGCGATCAGCAGCTGAAGCACCTGCCCTCCCCAGAGGTGAGCCCCCCCCCCACACCCCCACTTCAGCATTAGATTTCCAGATCTTACCACAAACTGAAAAATCGCATCATGCAATGGACACTTAATACATGAGAATGACACCAGTGAATTTGTATTACTTTTTGTTGCATGAATCAAAATAGGTGAATTCATGTATCTAACTGGAATTTCCCCTATCAGTCAAAGATTTTGAGTGACACACAATTAAACTTTACACTTACAGTATGTGATCAAGGTGGAGGTGGCTCATTTAAACGGTAGAAGTGTTACCTCGCCTCAGGAAGATCACTCTTAATGGTCCAGCAGAAGTCAGCTAGTTCCACTTGCCTTGATTTTCATTTTTCCATATTAGAGCGAAAACAGGAGCGAAGCTGTTACAGCCTGTTAACTCTGGCAAAATAAACTTACAGCATTTTGCACCCTTCTGTGAAGTCATGAAATGTTCACAAATAGAAACAAAATTATTTTTCTTAAATTTAATTTAATAAGGAGTTATATAGTATCAAAATAACTTAAAAATGACATCACTCAAAAATTATAGGTGTTAAAATTCTGAATGCATTTCTGAAATCAGTATTAAAAAGTTCATAAAAGACAGCCCTTAGATGTACTGACAAAATCATTGATGACCAGTTTCATTAAAGCAAGACCAGTACTAACATATATTGCATGTTGTACAATTATAGTAATAATAAACGCAAACAAGATGAATGATTATTATGACTCACAGACACCTGCTTTTTCACACATGTGTCAAGTGTAATAAGGTGTGGATTGCATTTACTATGGTTGGTGCAATTGCTTTTGGTATAACTGACTGTTTTATTGACCTTTATCAGAGCAGCATTATCCCCAGGGGTAGCTGAGGAGTAATAATCTTGTTAACAAACTCGCTCTAAAGCCTCAAAGGTCATGATTCCTTTTGGACTTTCTGTCTTCTTCCCTTGAACAACCTTGCATTTCAAGTGACATTTTGCGAACAAATGTAGCTGTTTAACAGGTGAAGAGGACAGACAGATGATGGAGAGTCTCGGGTATCTGCATGCTGGCCTCGGGCCGTCGGGTGCCCTTCACCGCGTGGCCGTAAAGTTTTTACATGAAGCTCTGCTGTTTGTCTGGCATCTTTGGACCACGGATTTTGGACGGCGCTGTTGTAAATGTTTTTGGCCCGCCTATCAGACCCTGACAGCCAGGGCTCATTATTCCTCATGCCGTTACAGGACCTGAAGGGACGAATCCTGATCAAGGGGAAGAAGGAGACCTCTCAGCTTCACAAGGTGGACAGCTTCACCAACACCGTTCCGGGAACTGAGGTGAGGCTGGGGGGGGACCGGAGCAGGAAAGAACCCCCGAATATCAACATGTTGGAGCTCAAGGTAGTGGCAGGTCATGGACAAAAACACTAAGGGCCCATCTGAAACAGGCAACACGATTCCCACAATCCAGTCGCAGTCATGGATTGATACGCGCTCATGCAAACTCAGGCCTGACACTTGCAAGGGTGTAGGTATGGTTTTGACAAATGGACCAATTCAGCACCGAATACACACTGTCCTCCCACAATATTGGCAGGGACGTGACCCTGTTGTCCATAACCAGATCTTTGCCCTCATGCACATGTTCATGCTGAAATCTGGAAGAATGAGCGGAAGTTTTTCTGAATGTTCTACTGAAGTCTAATGAAGACAGACAGATGCTAACTTTATTACTCGAGAGGGAAAATTATGGTGCAAACATTTTCAACATTGAAACACTTTTGGGTTCCATTTATCCTGGTTTTCCTAAAATGGGTCTATTGTGCTTCTGCCCATAATTAGGCCGCATCCTCCAAGCTGAGCCCAGAGCTGTCGGACCTCGTCGTGTACTGCCGCAGCGTGAACTTCCGCGGCTTTGACCACATCTCCGCGAAGTCCCCTAGCGAGATGTCGTCATTCTCCGAGAACGACGCCCTCAAGCACATTAAAGAGTCAGGTGAGTATGCCGTGGGCGGACCTACCACCGGGCATTACATCACCATAGGACGGCCCCTAAAATTGATAAAACAATGTCCTATTTATGTAATAACTTTGGATAAAGGGGAGCATCAGTAGGGAATATCGAGGTAATATCCTTCAGTACTGTAGCAGGACATGCTGGGACAGGGCACGTTTGTGCACGTGTGTGTGTGTGTGTGTGTGTGTGTGTGTGTGTGTGTGTGTGACCAAGAGCCTTTCTCTCCTTTCCTGTAGGGAAACTATTTGTTCGCCACAACAGCAGGCAGCTGAGCAGAATCTATCCCTCTGGCCAGAGACTGCAGTCCTCTAACTACAACCCCCAGGAAATGTGGAATGCTGGCTGTCAAATGGGTCAGCAGCTGATGCATCACCTGACGTCGTTATACTAGCTGCCAAAATTGCGGAACCACCTAGCGTTTTTGGCATTGCACTTTAAAAAGTACTGCGCAGATATCGGCAGTGATGTTTATAAACAGTCAAAGAACGTTTAGAAATATCACACACTGGATGATTAAATAAGCAGCTGGAGTAACTGGAGTAAAGTTCTGTGATCTCTAAAAATTGGAAGTGTTTCCATTGTTTTGGCCACTAGTGTCTGTGTTCAGGTAATTAACCATCAGAAGTTCTTTTAAAATGGATGCAATTAAAATGATTACTTTGACAGGCTCTACAAATATATATATATATATATAGAGTGTATTGGCTATAAATAGACCTGACATATGTGTATACATACATATATATATATGTGTATTTACAAAATGACACTTTAGTGGAGTTTTTGTGTGATACTTTCATCGCGTCCTCCATCTCATCACAACCCCCCCAACCCTTCCACCGCAGTGGCCCTCAACTTCCAGACCCCCGGGGAGCAGATGGACTTGAACCAGGGCCGCTTCCTGGCTAACGGCCGCTGCGGCTACATACTCAAGCCGAGCTACCTGTGCCGCCCCGACTCCAACTTCAACCCGGAGAACACGGGCGGCGGCCCGGGACACGTCCCTGCACAGCTCACCATTCGGGTAGGGGTCTGTCCAGGGGTGGGGGGGCCTGATCAGCGCTCTCCCCACTGGTCTGTTCTGTTCCAGTAATGGTGGTTCCAGTGGCATGTAATGCAAGATCCAGATCGAGGAACAACTGCAGCTATAAATGAGGAATTAGGGCTGCTTTTAAGGGGATGGTATTCTACTCAAAGTGATGAAATGGGAGTGGAAACATCTAAAAAAAACCCCTTTGAGATGCCACCAGACTGCCGCTTTCTCCTGCCCTGCAGCTGGGTGACAGTCTCTGCTCTCCATCTCCCCCCTTTCTCCTCCTCTTCTCCTCCTCTCAGGTGATCTCAGCTCAGCAGCTCCCCAAAGTCAACACAGACAAGCCAAACGCCATCGTGGATCCGCAGGTGTGGGTGGAGATCCACGGCGTGGGCATCGATAACGCCCGGAACAAAACGCATCGCATCGATAACAATGGTGCGCCACCTGCTGGCCGTTCTCAGTCACCTACCCTCGTTTTCTCTGTTGTTCATTCATCCGTATTCTACGTGCTTGTGCCAGTCAGTGTCTCAGTGTCTCCTCCCTTATGAGTGTTACATTTGATATTTTTATGAACAAGTTTTGTTTCTGGAGTCTGGAGTCAGAGTAGGCGGGGACAAGGTTGTTCAGAACGGGGGGGGGTGGGAGACTCAGCGGACTTAGTCACTATGCCTGTGCTCAGATGATCACCAGTTCGAACCACAACCTCAGCAGAATAGTCACATGTCAGTGGGCCCTCGAGCAAAGTCCTTCACCCCTCAGCTCCAGCACTGCATGTTACCTGACCCTGCACTGTTACCCCCAAGCTACGGAAAGTAAGATGGGGTTGGTGAAAAGCAGCATCCCAAAGCATCTACACTTGTACTCATGCAAATGAAGCATGCTTGTTTATAGAACAACACTGGCTCTTGGCTAAAAACCCGGTTTGCTTTGCGATGAGCATGATAATTAAGTCTGATTGTGTCACTGTCGGTGATCACTAGCTAACCCTGGCCGCTTGTCACCTCCAGGTTTCAATCCCCGCTGGGACTGCACGCTCAGTTTCCAGTTGCAGGTACCGGAGCTGGCTCTGGTCCGCTTCATGGTGGAGGACCACGACCACACTTCCAAGAATGACTTTGTGGGCCAGTTCACCCTGCCCTTCACCAGCCTGCGCACAGGTATGCGCGTAATTAGCGGCCCCGAAGGAACGCCTGAAAGGTCCCATCTGAGTACTGTTTACTTTCTATCTACTGAGCGCATCCCTCATTCCGGCACCCTTTTCGCTGTAAAAGATCCAGGTAACACTCAGACCCAAGTTGACATTTATCTGATGCTTTTATCCAATACGACTAGCAGCAGGAAAGATCACAGTTTAGTGTACCCCCCCCCAGATTTGGGCCCACAGTCTTTGCATTGATAGTGCAACACTCTAGTTGTTGAGCTACAGGAGCAACACAAGTTAATCATTACGGTTGTATTGTAGATGGTATTTAACCTGTGTGCAAGTCAGTGTTATAGTACTGGCTTTTAATTTTATTGTTCTTGTTTTGTTGTTCATTTGAAATCCATTTTAGTTTCAGATTTCCATGTAGTTGTATTAGTTATGATTTAAAAAATCTATTCATGTTTAGTTTTAATTTATTATAGTTTCAGTTTAAGTTGCAGTAATTTTATTTCTAGGGATGAACTGAAACTTGTAGAGCTATTTTATGTGTCTGATCTTAGAGAATCCTACATGAATACACAATGTAGGCCCACAAATGTCCTTAAAAACCTGTTCTAGGTATTATTAATGGTAATGCCATTATAAGATTAGTTTTACTTTTACTTTTTATTTTATGTTATTTCAGTTAGTTTTGGAACCTTTTTTTATAATTTTCACTCAGTTTTAGTTTTTTATTTCAAGTACCTTATTTTGTTTTGAGAAAATGTTTTCTTAGTTTGAGTAATTGATAAAGGCTCTGGTGTCATTCCACTTCCCCCAGTGGCATTCTGGGTAAAATACCAGAACTCCCTCCCAGATCTGGTTAATCTCCACTCCCCTCTTCCCAGGTTACCGGCACGTCCACCTGCTGAAGGAGGATGGATCCAGCCTGTCGCCTGCCACCCTTTTCATCCACATCAAGGTGACCCGCAAGGGCGCCGCCCTTAGAACTCTATCTAAGCTCATATCATGACTCCGCCCCTACTCCCCTTCACCGTGTTGTGATGAGCTTCATGTCACGTCCTGTGCCCCTTTGAGCGCCCCATCGACATTGAGAGTGATGTCACCCTGCTGCGAACAGGGAGTCACCGCTATGGACTACAGTGGCGGACGAAGCTGATTGGCTGTGTTTGTGTTTAGACTACATCGACAGTTGACATGTCATGTGCCAATGCAAAACAACATGGGATAAGTTATCGCTGCTGAGGAGTCCTTGTGCTTGCAGGCCTAGTGCCTGGTTAAAAAGACTGAACCCTGCATCTGTGTCATTTTTAAACGTGATATATGGAAGCCTTTTTCTCTCCCCCCCCCCCCCCCTACA
Source organism: Mormyrus hasselquistii (assembly GCA_026779605.1). Lineage (NCBI taxonomy): Eukaryota > Metazoa > Chordata > Actinopteri > Osteoglossiformes > Mormyridae > Mormyrus > Mormyrus hasselquistii. The sequence goes on from JAODKE010000126.1 coordinate 653,032, forward strand.
TTTTCTGCTTCAATGTGACTCATCACTCCCTGCCCCCGAAGGACATGCACGCTCTAGTGGATCTTCAAACTCACTACATCCACTTCGCAGCAGATCTGCCGGCGACGCGTGAGGCTTGGCTGCATCACTCACCACCTGCAGGGGCAAATGTGTGGTTTTAAGGAGCTTCACTCAAGAGCTGTACAGACAAGCTTAGCCTTCCGCTGGGAATATGCTAATTTAGCCCCGCCCCTCTGGACCTCGGGAGCTGCGCCGCTCCTTTGGCATTCCCTTGCTGAAATTAGCTTACAGTTTGTGTGCCTTCGTATTAGCAGATGCTGGCAGGTGCTTTGTCACTTTTCTGACGGACATCTCAGACAGCCAATCAAGGACTCGCATATTACAATATAAGCTTGTGACTTTAGGGAGAGCTTAAAGTTAGTCATAGACTTAAGTACTTTGAGAGCTCAGTCAAAAAACTGACAGAATGGCTTTGAGCCCAAAATTGGTGTGTGATTTCAGCTTGACGTTGCTGCAAGTTGAGTTTCGAGTATCAAACCAAGTTCCTGTAACTGCTAATGGTGAAAACTAAACAAACTTAGCCTAATCTTTGTTTGGTTGTACATTTAAAAATCTTTTAATATTTGGAACTTTTTTTATCTCATTGTTTTTTAGCTGTTTTAATTAACGTTTGTGATATTTTTCTATTTAAATCAGCTGCTTCAGGTGTGAAGTTTTTACCTACTCTTTCAGCTTCACTGCATGAAGTTGCTGCTGCTTTAACTGAACCGGTTTTCTCAAACGGCGTGACCACAGCACTGTCTCGGAAATACCAGACAGCCGGAATCACCCGTCGTGTTACACAGAAGAGGATACTAACTCCCACATGTGAAGAAGGAAGAATGAAACCTCCCAAAGCAGGAAGCCTTTTGGGTGGAAGACTTGTGGTTAGGGACATGGACTCGTAATAGGAAGGATATTTATTCAAGACTCTCAAAAGAGGCTGTTGTAGTATCAGTGCTCAGAGTACCTACCCTAAATTGGTCCAAATAATTAGTCTCCAATTAAGTTTCTGATGCATAAAAATGTACATTTGTGACAAACATCTACATTACGGCTTGTCTTAAAGCAGTGTTTCTCAAGCTGGTCCTTGGGGACCCCAGACAGTCAGACAGACAGAGCTCCCTCCCACATATTCCATGTTTTTGCTTCCTCCCAGCTCCTTGCCAGATAGTACACATTTTGCTCCCTCCTGACTGAAAGCTGGGAAGGAACAAAAGCATGGACTGTCTGGGGGTCCCCGAGGATTGGAAAACACTGCCTTACAGGAACCTGCTGGCCAGTCGGCTGTAGGTCAGCTTGGGCCCTATATCTCCGACCCAGAAAAATTAACGCCAGTCCTGCTTCTCTGTGGGACTGACACCCTTTCAGACCATAGCAGGATGAATGTTCATGGAAGGAGATGGGTGGACATAGAGAAAAAAGAACCTGATTAAATTACTAATAATGATTCAATATAAACAAAAAATTACCTAGGAACTAAAATACAAGCAATGTGTAAATTTATAAGAAAATGTGTTTCGAAAATCTCTTCTTAAAATGCTTCTAAGCATGTTTCTATTTCATATATTAAAAAAACACATTTTTAACTTTAACATATGTGTGTTTGTGAGTGACTTTCAGCCAGTCCTTTGTCTGTCTGTTTCGGTTCCAAAATATATCGAAATTATAGTATAATTACTTCATGCATATTTTAATACATGCAGAATGTCATCAACCTAAAAGTATGAATCAGTAGGTTGTTATACTATATTTAGGTTGTATCAGATATTGGCAAGTAAGTAAACAAACCTACCCATACACCCATCTTCCAACAGCTTATCCAGTACTGGGTCACTCGACTAAGTATATACCGCAATTACTAAATACTGAAATTACATGGGCTGGTTACAGTAGAATGTGATTATAATAGAAAATGTAATTTCATGAATTCCCTGGTGCTATGGTTTAGTTATAATCCATACCCCCGTTTTCAATAAACATTTATTTCATGATTGTAGTGATCCAGTATGTATGCCATGAATGTGCACGATCTTATGATTTCTTTTTACTGTAACAGAATAAACTCAACTGAAGAGGAAACACAACAAAATCAACTAATTGGGATCTTAACTAAAAAACACAATACTGAAGACATTGTGTTTGTATTAACAAACTCATACTTTTTAATAACGTACACAACAAATTATCAGATGTATTACTATCTCTGTGGGAACATCCTAACGTAACGTTAGACAAATGTAGACGCTTCGTCTTGCAGTGTGTGAAATGAATACCGATGAGCCCAAAACTTACGACCACCCCCACGTGACACGAATAAGGTTACCTATCTCCTAAAAACGGTGCGCGTCAAGATCCGCAATTTCGACGGGGGTAATCGTGGTCTTGTGTACGCATGCGTGGTAGCGGTAGTGACACGCAGTATTTGTGGTACATGAAAACACGTATTTTAATGACTGGACATTAGAGCCAAAAAGCTGACAAGCTGTATTGAACCAAACAAGTTACAAGCTCCGTTTAGGCCTACAAAATACATCAAAGTGTTTTCGCATCACGTGGAGATGGTCATAATTATGGCTCATTGCTGTATATTCCCCAGTACAAATTACTTGAGCACCATCCTGTGGTACCAAACGCGAAAACTACAGGTTTCAACATTCGGCTTTTTGTATATGTTAGGGAAGGGTTTTGTTAACCAAGCATGCATGACAAATTCATAGCTCCACGACTAGGGACAATTCAGTAAAGGAAAAACATATTTTTCGATCAGTACGCCACAGATAGATGACATAGATACTTGATAGGCGGGGTCAAAAGGCGAGCGTTTCATGAAAACTACGTGTACCAGGAGGCCTTGCGAAAGGCGTGGCGAGTACTGCTGGGCCACATTGAGCCCTTGTCATTTCCTGGTTAAAGATGGCGAATGAGAATGAGACAGCACCGAAGCCGAAGAAAGAAGAGGAGATAGACGATGACCATGTGCACTGTAGCGACTGCGAAAATGAAGAGCACCACTTTAATGATGGGTGAGGGAAACGGTACCTTTTAAAAAATTGTAGGAGATGTGTCATGTTTGTACTCGTTCACGAACTATCGTCTTTTAGTTAACTGGTCCGAAGCAACCTAATTGCTAATACGCCCACCACTTGCTGTTATTTCATTGGCAGAGAGGTGTTATTGATGGCTTACATTGCCCACCGATTGGACACTTCACTTGTCAGTTATTATTATGGGTGGGACCTGTCGCTTCGTGCAAGATGCAAGAAGCGATAGAAATTGAGAAATCAATGGGAACAAGCTAGCTGTTTTAAGATGATAGATGAAATAGGAGTCAAATTTCAATCTTCGACCGCTCAACTTTGAATTCGCTTATTAGTTGTCTGAATGATAATTAGTTAAACACGTCAGTTGCTTGAAAGTGAATAAACTTAAGCGATGACACTATACAGTTTGCCGCACCGTAGACAAAGCTGTTGAATTCTGTGTGTCCGAACGCCTTACAGATGTCAGCTGTTGAGTTACGGCGGGGGTACTTTGTTGCAAAATTCCGAAGTAGCTTTTTCCGCAACGAAGAAACTCCCGATCGCCCGTGTCACGTTGCTGCGTCTGTAAACCCACACCACATATCTGCCTTAACAAGCCGAGCTCATTATCCACATGTAAGTGATGCTAACCACCAAAGTGGCACAAATCACGTGGGCATTCTTGGCTTAAAACATTACCTAGTTAAATAGCACGCATCCTGTGTTTAAATAACCGAGGGGAGTGAAATAAAGGTTATATCAAGCCACGCTGTCGGGGAGCCCCGTAGCTAGCCGGCTAGCTAGCTATGCTGCAGCTAACGGGGCAGCCCCGAGAGGCATCTCCGCTTTCCAGGCATTGTCCTGCTCCTCAAGGTCACATACCCAAGCAACCCGTACCACGGCGTGATTTCGCACTCTCTTTTCACAAATTTGCCCAGATAAATCGAAACATTTCAGATGGGAGGTGGAGGAATGTGGTAACGTGGCTAACGTTAGCCGTGACACCGCTGCGCTACCAATCTGCCTTTTGTCTTGCTCTGAACTCCACGGATTTGATCGATTCTTATAGTACTTCTTGTTTTGTTAAAATGAAACATAACTTCTCAAAATGACATACGTGCTTATTTAAACGATTAGATTTTCCAGCGTTAAGTGATGGTCGCTTTACGTCATTGCTGAATGTTTTTATTATAAATTTTGTTGTTGTGAGTTAGTTGCATTTGGAGCAAAAAGGAAGCACTTTTTTGTCAATTAAATTACAACAAAAATCTGAGGCTACTGTCATATTTTTGCAATAATTTTGTTAATGACATTAACATAATAAGCAACAGCATAATCAGTGTTTAGAGGTGTTACTTCAAGCAAATTTTATATATGTATTTATAAATTTT
>JAODKE010000126.1:671284-681846 GCA_026779605.1 Mormyrus hasselquistii
TTGAACTATAAAGTGAAACAACTGACTGAACATCCTCCAAGAGTTGTGATTCCATATTTTTTGCCAGGGGTTGTATTTGCCTGGAATTGAAAATCTCACTCCAGCCAGTTGACCAAAGTTGGCAGCTCTGGTGTGTGTACTAGATAGCTAAATTCAATGTATAGTTTAGTTAAATAAAGTAGAAGAAAAGCCCTCAATGAAGAAACTATTCTAAAATTACTGACTTGTTCAGCAAGGTGCCAGGTAACGTTAATAAGCGTGCAGCTGGTCACAAATGTGTGCCATAGCGTGGCCAAAGGTGCGGCTTTAGGATGGTTGGAACAGGTATTCCGGCCAATTCAGTTTCCCTGTGTTTTCCCTGTCGCGCGCTGATTTGTACACGGTTTCGCTGTTGTTTTCGTGTATTTTACAAAGCTCTTGAGGTAAATAAGCCATATATTTTAAAACATCACATGCCTTTTCGATGTTTTTTGTTTTTACAGATAATAAACATAAGTATTTAATTAGCTGGATAGAGATTTTTCTTGATGAAAACGGTATAGAATTGCTTATAAGGCTATATTATGTGTGACGATCTACTGTATTCACATGTAATAATGTACCTAAGTGATTTTCAGACATCTCACATACATCTTTGCCTAAATATTAGGAGAAACATTATTTCCTGACATCCAGGATATTTGGTTCCGACCTGTTAAAACAGGTATACAGCTACTCTGGGCTTTGGTACTAATAACAATACAGTATTCACATGTAATAATGTGCCTGAGTGATTTTCAGACATTTCTAATACCTCTTTGCTTTAATATTACAGGAAACATTATTTCCTGATACTGTACACAGGGGAAACAGGGAAACTGAATTGCCCGGAACACCTGTTCACCAGCTTGATATTCTCCGTCCAATGTTTGCTTGTTTGTACTCCTTTTCATTATTAATGTCATTTATAAGGGATAATATACGGCTACCTAATAATTAACCTGGTACCCTGTAGCTTTTATGCTCCTGGTAAGTTTTGCAAGAAGTATAAAAAGTCCTGTTATTGACAAATGAAGTTGCTTTTTATTGGGCCTCTACTGACTTACAGCAAGTTTCGCCTTTGCCGATGGAAGTGCAAATAAGCAGAAATGTAAAGGGTTCGAATATCAATAACAGGCACGATTTTGCGAGTGTTAATTTACTTTATCATATCTTTATGATCAAATTTCCCTTAAATTAATCAAAGCTTTGTAACGTTTCTTTTCATTGTCAACTCTGGCCTTTCTTGTGTGCCGACACTGTATTACCTACTCAGCCGGATGGATGGATACCGATGTCTCTTATATGCAGGTGTAAATTGATGTAAGATTATGCAGTTGCATATAGTTGTCACACCCTAATTTATTGAGTTTATGATTTCAAAACAGATCTTTTGACAAACAATACGCTAAATGTAATTTTATTTCTTCATAGGTTACTGACTTCTGAGCAGCATTATGAGGTGTATAGCATGTAGGGGTCGCTGTTGCTCTGTTAGACCAGGCCTGGTGATTATGTGCATCTAAGAGGAGCAAATAGATGACATAAATCGAGCCAGATTTTTTTTATCCATACATTAATGGCTGTCCATGCCATTACACTTAAATAAGCAAAACAGCCAGTGCCACAGTGAAAATGGAAGGGGTTTTATTCAAGACAGCCACATTAGTCCGTACATTACGGCAAATGTGTTACATAAGTGATTCATTGACTAGTCTGGAGGAAGCCTGTAGCGTGAGGTGTTAGGGTACTGAGAGATGCTGAAGGATGTGCATCTGGAATAAAATAGGCTATTTAAATCGTATTTAGATTTCGGATCTTTCAGCACCGTTTTTCTCAAATACTCTCCACGGTTGTCTTAGCGCTTTTATGAAAGAAAAAACAGTCTATAAAAATATTTAAAAATCTTATCGTTATTAGCACCATTTGTTAGTTATGTAAAACCGATTAATAATTGCGAACGAATATTTTATTCATGAAGATGCTTTGACATTTAACCGATTCTGGCTTTATTTATTACGAGGATTTCAGTGACTGTTTTTTCTTTACCATTTGCATGCTTTTTCCTAAACACCGTTTTGTCTGTCGCATCTTCTATGAGTGGAATTTCTTAAGAACTACAAAATTAGGAGCACGAACCTATGACGCAGGAGGCGACGTATTATTTGTGCGCCGCTGTTAAATAGAAGTAAGGTATTTTTTTATCGTTCGGACATCTGCGTTTAATTTCTTAAATGCAATGGATGCTCGTGGTGTTTTTTAAATTTCCGATCGGTGAATTGGTTGGTTAAAAGTTATAAGGTCCCGAGACTCGAAAGGGTTGAGTGTTTTCTTGTATTATAACGCTATTCGCTAACTGGTTAGCAGGGGCATCTTGGAGCTATCATCTGTGTTATGAGCGGTCCCTTGTTTTGCGTGGCCGTAATCGCGGAACCTCTGCGCTGCATTTTATTAATCGATAGGGTCCCTCGGTGCGGATCATTGACATATTGTCACTGGCAGTCACGTCTGATGATTCTGATGCTGAAAAAGTTCCCACGGCCCAACCACGCAGCTAGCATGTTAGTCAGCTAACTATAAACATTAACCGGTTTTTCTCAGGACATTTTTGTGCACTCCTCATCTTTGCTTATAGGTAATCTTGTCGCTCGTCTCCATTGAGTATAGCATCACAAATTTCCATTTGAGTTATTTCCATTGTGTTCTGGATCGGTACAGGTTTTTAGCGAGCAAGTCGGCAGAACACAGCTTCTTACAGTTGTAAGTTTCTGTACAGGTATACATGTTTTATGGAATTTAGACAAGTGTAATCGGCGTTATCTTGCACTCCCTTAATGTATGGATATAGTTAGCTGACTAACAGGATCTTGTTCCCAGCAGTTTCCTTAAGAGGTCTCTGTTTTACTGTTTTTCTCTGACCTTTCTGTTAGTAAAGCTGCGAGCTGCAGGGAGAGACACCAGGGGCAAAAATGGCAGCAGGAGGCTTAGGCGACTATGAAGTAGACCTCCACCTGTCGGTCGGCTTTCTCAGAGAGCAGCTGGGCGGGACCATCGAGGAGGCGGTCCGGACAGCGGTCGAAACAGTTCTGTGCGAGACGGTCCGGCTCCTGGGCCAGCGGCTGGGGTTCCTCCACGGGGACCGGGCCCAGGACAGCGGTGGGACTCAGAGCCTGAAGCTGCGACTTGAGGCGACAGGTGGAGAATGGAAGGTGGGGGGTGGTGGCGACCAGGGGGCCGCTGAGATGGACTTTGGGGTTGTGGGAAAGACTGCAAGGAGCATGAATCGGGCAAACTTTGGGATTCAGAAACCTCACCTCCACGGAGGGGACCCAGACCCCCCCCCAGACGAACAGAGTGACTTTGGAGTGTTTTCTGACCCCTTTGACATGGATTCAACCGGAGCCAGGGTGGAGGACTTTGAGGAGGGACAGGACATGGGGCTTCCGGAAGATTGGGAGCTGATGAACAAAGTGTACAAGGTGGAGCACAGTGAGGGCCTGTCCTTCATAGATGAGGGCGGGACTGCACACTGTAAGCATCCCCTGCCAGAAACAGTGACATTATTTTTTATTAATTATTGTTTCTGTGCCCATATTGTCTGATGCTGTTGCCTAATGCTTCCCAATCTGGTCCTCAGGGACCCATGGTTAGTCTTTGTTTTTGCTTCCTCCAAGCTCCCCGCCAGACAGTCCACATTTTTGCTCCCTGTAAGGAGTTTGGAGGGTGCAAATACATAGACTGTCTGTGGTTCCACGAGGACATTGTTTTAAAGCACGTCTTTGTGCAAAGTAGATAAGGCAATATATTAGAAACATTTAAACTTTTTAACATTAAAACGTTGTCGTGAAAAGATGGTGTTATGTAGAATGACTTCTGTCTGACATTGAAACAGGCAGATTTCAGAGGACATTTTTTGACATTTTTAGTTTTCAGGATGAGTTTTGTTCTCGATGGCTGTGAGCTATCTGAAGGGATGCCCTCTTTCCCCCAGACGCCGAGGACTACCTGATGCATGACCGCGACCTCAGGATCATCACAGTGCCGCAGGAAGAGGAGCCGCCCCAGCCAGACACACCTGCTGTCCAGGACCGCTTGACGAAGTTCAGCCCGGCAGACATCAAGAAAGAAGCGCCTGAGGCACAGAGTTCTTCCACCATAGCTGAGACTCCAGTGCTGCCCCCTGCTGGTGAGGTGGGTGGTGTGCAGATTTACTAAATATGGGTCATCGAATCCTTTCAGAAGTCAGCCCCTGAGTGTAAAGTATTTGGATACCCAGCTTCCAATCTTACTGTGATGACATTGCTCTTACTTTGATACCTTCCACCTAGCCACGCCATTTCCAGCTTCCTGTTTCCCAGGCCGCGGAAAGCAGTGTGGTGGGGAGGTCAGTCACATGATTAGAACGTGGCTCAAATTCCAGGAACGACACTGATGTGATGGCACTTAAAATAAATGTTTGATTAATTGTTTTTCTTCATGAATTGGCGATATTGTAAAGGTAGCAGGTTATCTTGAATAAAGGCCTTTGCTAAGCCAGTCATCATGTGAAATCACCTTTTCAAACCTCCATCTGCCTACCTTCACAAAACATGAAAATAGCCTGGGTTATTCCCTGCCTTACACCTGTAGCTTCCAGTATAGCTTCCAGACCCTCATGACCCTGCACAGGACAAGCAGGAACAGTGAGTGAGTGGAAAAAATTAATGAGTGAATGATAAATCCTTTATTTGCCATTTGCACAATGTACAGCCGCACTGGAATTAGTCTCTTTGCTGACCCCATTTCGCTCTCCATAGCTTGGGGGGCGCAACGCAGGGTCAGCCAGTGTGCAGCATCCCCTGGCACTGGGGGTTAAGGGCCTTGCTCAAGGGCCCACGAACAAGTGACTGTTATGCCGAGGCCGGGACTTCAACTGGTGACCGTCTAACCATGGGCACAGTGGCTACCATTAACGCAATGCTCATTTGTCTGCACATTATAAATGCACTGATGAACAGAGAATATGGAAATGATGAGATCCGAATGGTACTGAGCTGCCCATGCGGGCCTCATATTTGAATCATCTCATCCACACATACCGAGTAATGCCCTGCATTTGGGCATCTGTGGGGTTTCCTCCGAGGCTAAGCCACTCCAAGCTCACGCTCTCCTCTCTTCCAGACCCAGAGTGTCGGTCACGGTGCCAGTGAGCCCCCTGTGGAGTTTGGCCCGCAGAACTACCTGGAACAACTCCGTCTCTGGCTAGAGCGACTCTGCCCGGAGGTGATGCGGGAGTATGAGCGTGACGGCTGCCTCTGCGAGCTCTCCCGGCGAAAGCTCATCAAGTTCGCCGTGTCCTTCATCATGGACGAGTTTGGATTGTACGGCTCTGCCCTCGCTCCGCTCCACATAGCAGCAACGAGAGAAACAAGGCTTCAAAACCCTAGTGATGGCCAAATAGAGTTTCATGAACCATTTGCTGTATTTTCTGACACCAGTAGATGGTGCTCTCTATTCAAAAAAGCGTTCAATGCATGCCCCAGAGCAAACCAACAGCACCATCTAGTGGTGTCAAAAAATATAGAAAATGGTTCATGAAGCTTTTTTTTGTATTCACTACAAAATCCTTTTATGAGTTGGGCATAACCCGTATATGCTGTTCAATAAAAACCCAGTTTAATCCCGCAGGAGCAAAAAATGAAAATTACCAATGAAAAATCTGTTAAACTTGATTGACAGCACCTGATAGTCCCTCACAATGTGGATTTTTAAGCCTTTTTCTGATATCACTGCTGTTTGTCTCATCCTTTTTGGTCTCTTTTTTGTTTTTTTTTCTGGCTACCACTGCTTCTGTATATTTGTGTAGGAGAAAAACACCTGCATGATGCAAAAAGTGATATAGCTTTTATAGATAACTAGGCACTGTGTGCTGATGCCATTGACTGCAGCGCTTTGTTCCGTCTCTGCAGTTACCCCACCTCAGCTCAGAAGACCATGCTGGCGGAGCACATTGTGGAGCTGTTCCCCAGCCTCCGGCTGTGTGTGCCCTATGCCGGGATCAATGGCGTTGTGAGTTAGGCCCTCCCAGAACCAGTCACCAGTTTATCAGCCCCACCTCCCACTGCCTTCAGAACCAGCCAGTTACATCTCATGTTTTCCGTATTCTTTGTTAAGGAATGCATTTATAATGTGCAGACAAATGAGCTTTGAGTTAACAGTAGCTGTCAAAGAATTTAATTGAGAAACTGAGACGCTGACCTGCTGAAAGCTGGCTTCTGTTGAATCAGGATCTGGAATCAGACTTTTTAAGTCCTTATAAAAGCAGACTACTTAAATTTCACAGTTTTGAAGTTTTGCTAGTAAACTTAAAACATCTTAAAAATACAGATGGACAGTTAGATACTATATTAATGGCAAAGGAAATTGTAGGTTTACAAAAGCATGACAGACGGTAATAAATACATTGACTGGCAGTAAATAATAGATCACTATAAACTGTAACAATGCAAAGAATTTCAGGGGAAGTATAGAACAGAATTTTATAGTAATGGCTCAGAATATCAATTGACGTACATATTTGTAGCTGTGGAGATTTACACTTTAGTAAAGACATTTAGATATTGCTAAAAAACAGATACAAATCTGAGCACCTTTACCCCCTGAATTACAGAGCAGGATGCAGCTTGACACTGCCACTGTTCTCTCTTTCTGTTATTGTGCCCCCTTGTGTTGGGGTGAAACACAGGAGCATCTGTATGACCCAGTGTCACGGACCGGGTACATCGAGACGCGGCTGCGTAACTTCCGACGCACGCTCGAGGCTGACAAGAAGAAGTACGTTCTGAAGCGCCGGCGAGCCGAGCTGGGCCTGGTGAGCCAGGCTCCGGCGCCCAAGGGGGCGCAGGGTGGCGAGGAAACCCGCAAGTGGGTGGCATTGCTGAAACGGACAAGCCCGCTGACCAAGAACCTGCCCACAATCCGTGCCGCCATGGAGTGCACCTTTGCTGCCCGCAGGAAGTGGATGAGCAGCGAGCGGCCCAGCATGGGCGCCGTTTTGGCCGAGTACCCCCGATTCCTGGACGTCCCCTCTATGGTAGGTCCCATTTGCATGGAAATGGCCCGAGTACTGAAAACCGGACTGCCAGTGAGATGTCTAGCCATGGTCCAAATGCTCATTAATCTGTTGCACGTCTGCGTCCAGATTGACTTGGAATTTGAGAAGATGTTCCCGGGAAAGGGAGATGCCTTCCTGTCCAAGTGGTCGTCGCACGTGGTGCCCAGGGTGCGGCAGATCGCAGAGCGGGAGGGTCCCCCAGAAGTCGCCGAGCTGTTGCAGCAGGCCAGCTCGCAGCCAGAAGGTCAGCAGGAATGCATGAATCACTTTAGGACAGAGTTCCCAAATTCCAGTCCTGGAGGGCCGGTCTGTAATACAGTTTGCAGGTTTCCCTGCTCAAACACACCTACTAGACCTGGTGATTAGCTGGTGGCTTCTCTGCCTGGTCCTTGGGGATGCTCCAGATGATTTTTGCTCCCTTAAAATGTCTCAAAATGTGAACTGAATGGGAAGTGAGGGGGAGCAAAAATGGGGACTGGCTGGGGGTCCCCAAGGACTGGATGGAGAAACACTGTTCTACATAAAATAAGTGTCTCTTTCTAGAACTTTCTTTCATAATTTCTAAAGTCCCTTCCCATTTCATGCCTCCCATTATCTAATTATAAAACTCTATTGATTGGGGTAAGAATATATTTCATAATAACATTGAGGGAAAGTTCCATTTTATTATTGCATTGAATAGCATGCGATTTCCCTGGGAATCTCCAGTCTGTTAATCAAGTCCAGTCCGAAATGAAACTCGAAAGACTGGTCTTAGAAAATGGTCTTCAGCAAACGGTGGAGATTGGATTATTGTGAAGTGCCTTTATTGCTCAGTGCAGCACTGGCAACTCCAGGCCTGGAGCTATGAGCAGTCCATCTCAGCGTGCAATTGCTCCATCGGAGTCGTTATTTAGCCGTCATGCTGCCTGACCCAGTGAATCGACTACGGGTCGAAAGGCAGCTTTGAAGATCTGGGTAGCTGGGATAGCTGCTCGTTGACATAACATTCAGATCCCGGTCATCCCACTTCTGCAGATTCCTGTACCCTCACCATGCTGAAAGTGCTGGTGCTTCTCCTACCCCCGTCTGGCACCGGCAGAGCCTCTCAGACCACCAAGTCTGCCAGCAGGCATACAATCCACTACCTGGTGGACCTCGTCCCTGTAAGTATGCGTGGTTGGGTTTGCCTTCACAGACCCGAGTCTCTTCGTAAGCCAGTCCATGTTTATGACGGCTTGAACTCTTCTTATAGAGGGTGATGTTCATATACAAGAGTACCACAAGAAAGTTTGCCATAATTGCATTATGGTTTCGGAACTGGTATGCCACCAACGACATTTACTTCATTAGTGTGATAACTCAAAAAGCATTTGGTGGATCTTTCTCAGACTTTAAAGACTTATTGTAAGGGCAAAGATATGAAATTTTGAGACAAATCACACCAAAAATGAACCAGTACCATGTAGTGATGTCAGATAAAAGGATGGCAAGAGATGCTGATTACATTGAGACAAGTCACACAATGTTGGGAAAGCGTTTTGGAGAGCTATAGATTGTACAGGTTGGGGGATGTGGGAGGAGCGGGGATTAGATGGGGGGTGATGGGGCCATCCACAGGATACATTGTTATAGTTCTGACAACATCTAGTTAATAAGAGGGACCACGAGTTTTGCGAAGTGTAGTGCCGCGTGGAAAAATGTTTATTTGAGCTTCACAGTGGGTGGGATTAATATGTGCTGTCAGTTGCAGCATTTTCTAACCAGCTGGGAAGCAGGTTACTCCGGGAGAGGTCTTGCCCATTGTGGCTTTTGAGGTTCCAAATCTTCTGTGGCTAGTTTTATGCTAATTTGTCTCACTTTGCTTCTTGACCTTCTCTGCCAGATGGACACCAAAGTGTCTACGCTATTCCGTGACCCAACTGCGGAGGCGACTGGCAGCCCGGCGAGGCCCTACATCCTCAGTGTTGGCCCCCTCGACGCCCCAGGCCGTCAGCTCTACATCTTGGCTCCCTCTGAGCGTGTCGCACTGACTCTGCCCGAGGGCAGCCTAAGCAGCGCCGTGGACAAGCTCTTCAAGTTCCTGAAGATCTTCAACCTGGACTACCCCATACAGCTCTCCTCCCTCTACAGCTTCTTAGAGCATCTGTATGGCATAGAGAAGCCCCACAGCACCCCCAGTGGCAAGAGGTCTAAGGTGCTAGAACTGGTGTCGGGACTCCGCATGCTTTCCTGACACAAAGGCAGTCATGTGACATCTGACCATTGGGACTTACCCTTTTTTTGCCTTGATCTTCTGTATGACTTACGAGTACTGGTGCTTACCTAAATATGGACGTGGGGAGTCCCAGTCCTCAGGGATAACACGGTGTGCTGGTTTTTTAACGACAACTGGGCTTCTTGGACGGATCACGCAGGTGAACACCTACCAGTGAGCATAGGTCACTCTTGGTTGTAAAGAAAATGAACCAAAATGACTAAAAGGGAAAACAAAGCTAAAAATGTATCCCGTTACATACCCGCAAACTAGACTGCATATTTTTGGCAATCAATCTAATATTATATGTTTGTGTTTCTGTGTGTCTGATATTTAGGTTTTATGCCTAAATACAGTCACGCACAGTTTGCAGTCTGTTGAATATTACTTCTAGATTGTAGCCCAACAGAACTGAACTACTTTCGTATATTTACTATGTGGACTCGTCAATGGTTTCCGTTTTATTCTACATTTGGAGCTGGTGTGTGACTTGTACCTTGTGCAGACTCTCAAAGCTCGCTCGTCCTGCATAGACGGAGGGGGTTTACAGTGTCTGAGGCAGTATCAGGTATAGTTCTTCTGCCTGTGAGATTAATGTTGTTTTTCCAACGTTGTCCTGTAGCTAGACCTAGATTTTTGCTTTGCCATTTCTGCTCTTTTTCTATGACAAATCACACCAGTCGTCACTCCAGGATTTGCCGAAGCCTGAGAGCCGCTTTCCCCTGGGATTTGGAATTCTGTGTCATGCGGGATGTGAGACGCTTGTGGGAAGATTATTTGGCCACATTTAAAATTTCCTTCTGTGGTGGCTGTGAATATTGTACAAACACAATAATGTGGTACAGTGTTCCTGCGCAGAATGGAAAAGTATGCAGATTGAATTTGGTGTTTTCCAAGAAGTATGGAAGGAGGAAAGAGTATGGAAAGTTTTGCGTGTTTCCTGACTATTGCTAGAAATTGGCGCATTATATGCTCCAAGAAAACGTCTGAATTTACTCATTAATGTTTCTGAGCTGGTTGTCGGCGCCAGAGCGTGAACTGGGCAAACATTGAGGAGCCACATCCCAAACCAAGGAGTGGGGGGGGGTGTGGGGTGTGCGCTTGATTAATCTGCAGAAAGAAATACTGATGTAGGCAAGAGCGCTTTAATTACCCAGACTGAAAAAGGGCCCCCTCCCGGCCGCTTGGGCTTTACCAACCCCCCCATGGCTCCAG
>JAODKE010000126.1:681863-706426 GCA_026779605.1 Mormyrus hasselquistii
GCGGTGGCCACCGCGGGGGGGGAGAGGGGGGGGGGGGGGGGGGGGGGGGGGCGGGGGGGGGGGGGGGGGGGGGGGCGTCCACTAGACAGACTGCCGGTTCCAGCACCCTTCCCGACAGCTCTTACCGTCACCACCCCTTGCCACGGTCTAAAAAACTCTGGAATTATACTCTGGAAATGGGAAGTGAATGGGACCCTTGGGAAGAAAGTCACAAGTCAAAAATAATTTCCGTTCCTTGGAGGAGAGGTGATGTGTCCAGCGGGACCCCGGCCCGTGATCTGAATGAGAAGTATTTCGCAATTAGCAGTCCTTAGTTTTTCTCTGCCTATGTAGCTAGTTGTGCTTTATGGTTTGTGACATGAAAATTCGATGCGTATCAGTTCAGGTTACGCCCTTGAGAGGGTAACTTGAGTTTGGTTAACACTCCTATATCTGCCTGCCATTTGTGCGTTTTCTTGTTTTACGATTGACTCTGTTATATCATGGCATTTGGACGCTACACTTAGCTATAGCGACGTCCCCGTGTATCTACCCTAGATCTTGTGAATGCTCCCCCTCCCTTTGTAATATCAGTGCCCCAGTCAGAGTTTTTGAGCGCGATGGGAAAACAAATAAATCCAGTTTGTTTCGGCCCCGTTCTTGCTTACCGTTGTTTTACAGAGACGCACGCGTCCAAGGACAGGAATGACGTCAGCAAACTTACGCACTTGTCTTGTAACTGAAGTTCTTCATCAGTTTTTACAACAGGTAAGTTTCATATCTCTGGTTGGATTTGGTTATAAATTAACTATTATTCTGCCGTAATGTGGGGTAGGTGGATCAGTGATGGCTTGGCTGTAATATCATGGCACCCCCCCAGGACCACTACTTGATCTGGATGGACGCATCACTGTCAAGGAATACCGAACCATTCTGTAGGACCATGTTCAGTCAGTGCTTCAGACATTGTACCCTGAAGGCGGTGCCGTGTATCAGGCTGACGATGCACCAGTATTCACAGCAATATTGGTGACGCAGTGGTTCCATGAACATGAAAGTGAAGTTGAACATCTCCCATGGTCTGTACAGTCACCGGATCTGAGTATTACTGAGCCACTTTGAGGGTCAAAATCCCTCTGGACACTGCAGGATTTGTATCTGTCATTCCCAAGAAGAACTGATGCTGTATTGGCCGCAAAATGAGGACATGCATTACTAAGAAATTATTGTATTCTAAAACTAGGCGTTTGTTTCATTGTCCAATCTGTATATATAAAATCAACGAGCAAAACCGACATTCTAACAAGATTGAACGTATTCATTGAGAGATTTTTTTTCCTTATCCATGCGGATGTTTCTGAGTTTAATTTTACATAATCGAATGACTAGATCATTGCAATTCTGATATGACAGTTACGATATTTATTACCAGTCCTTTGTACACTATAAAAGCATCCAGGGATTCAAGAAGCACGGTAAAGTTTTTCGAAGGGGTGCAGATTTTCCGTGTTAAGTTCGTTTGGCCAATTAAATCCGCAAGCAAACTGCCTCCACTGCAACAATTGCATTCTTGGTTCCTTTTAAGGCGGTTGGAGCTGAGTATGAGAAACGTGTCTGATTTGCATGAAGCGCATAATTAATAAATGCCAATGTCAAACGAATAGGTTATTTACCATGTCTGTCTCGGTTTAAGAAGATGTACACTGGTTACCGGTATCTGTAAACATGCATAAATTGCGCTTTTAGCTTAATGAAAACGACTGAAGGACTCGGGGTGGTATTGTGTGGCCTAACAGAGCAGGTCTGAATCGATCGTGATTTAACTGTATGTTTATGCCTTATAAATGTTGTATGACTAAAAGTGCAAGAGCAATTTATCTACAGCCACCGCTGTTTAGACTTACAATATGAGAGGTTGTTTCAGGTCTATTGCTGTCAGCATAGTATACCAAACCTGTGAAAAAAGCATCTTATGGCTATTTAAACACGATTTTTTTCTTTAGACAAGTATATTTGCAAACTGGAAGTTAACTGTACTGCCATGTTAAGTGTTTGCCATATGAAGCAGATCTAGTAAAAAGAGTACGCCATGTCTTTTTACATCGTGTCCATTCTCTTAAGTGCAGTATAATTAGCATGCAATATAGTAATTAATTTTGGAAATCAAACTTTTAAGTTTATTTCAAGTTGCATTTTAAGTGACTGTTTATGTATACTAATGTTATGCATGATTGTTGGATAATCTGTTTACAGTTCTGATCTATCTCCTCCATATAACTTGGAAAGTATGGAAGACCAGTTTGCCAAGAGCAACGCGGATTATGAAATTCTGGTGGAAATTGGAGAAGGGGCCTACGGCAAAGTCTACAAAGCCAGGGCGATAAGGGAGCCGCAGCGCCTCGTAGCGGTGAAGAAGTTGAACATTCCTGTAGACTCTGAAAGCGGGATTCCTGCTTTCATGATCAGAGAAGTGGCGCTGTTGAAAAAGATAGAGTTTTTCAACCACCCTAATATAGTAAAGTAAGTAATAAGAAAAAATGTGAAAAATGAGCCAGAGCTTGTATTATGGAGGACTGAACCACTTGTTGATCTCACAACACAGATAATGAGAGGAAGAATCAAAAATTAATTTGAGAGTTATAAATGGATTATTGGTAGAGCAATTATAAGGCAATTAAAAACTCGTCAACCCCAAATTGATGCCTCTATTTGGTTGAGAACTGTGGATTACAACTGTATCATCAAATAGTAGTTTTTTTCAGAAGCGGTTTTTATAAGAGCAGATTGTCATTTCTGTTACACAGTCAGGACTGGATATCCAGATTACTCTTATGAATTACACCTAAATTTGCCTATTACATTATTTCTTCATAAAAAAGTGTTTTTTTCCCCCAGAGGTTTCTTCTGAAATTGCATTACTCTCATTAAATATTTGTCTGAACTACATGTAACTGTGTGGAATTCACACTGTAGCTCAATACTGAACTGTAGGTGATTGATGTTACAGGTTATTAAATGTATCAGCTACCTGGAAAAAAACCTTGGATTTGACTTTGGTATTTGAGTACGTTGACCAGGACTTGTCAACATTCCTAGCTAAAGCCCCACAGACAGGCCTAAGCAGGGGGATGATTAAGGTGAGCCTTAACTTCTTAATCTGTTTCTTAAATCAGTGTGGGTCATAAATTTCCAATTATATATTTTAATTATAACAAAGGAATTATTTGGCCTTCAACTGAGAAGTGAAGCTTTATGAAAGAGTTTGTGCCACTCAGTAAAAGGCCAACAAGAGGTTCCGGTCATGTAGCTAGAGCAGGTAGCAAATTTGCTAGCAATATATTGAATATTAATTTTTAGGAGATACACAGAATTAGTTTTCTTGAATCACGATTGTGGCGAACCTGGCCGGCTGGTTCCTCTCGTCTTGCCCAACTGGCGCACACCAGAACATGGGCGGCCCTGGAGAGCAGAGGTGATGGTGTGGTTCCGCTCCCCCGCTTATCTTTGCTTGCACAGAACCTGATGGTCCAGCTGCTGCAGGGTCTGGACTTCCTGCACGTCAACATGCTGGTGCACCGTGACCTCAAGCCGGCCAACGTGCTCATCAGCGGCCAAGGTCGGGTGAAGATAGCGGACTTCGGGTTGGCGCGCATCTACACCAGCCGCGTCGCTCTGACGCCGTGTGTGAGTCTGGCAGTACCCGTCGGAATTTGGCCTGCGGGTCCATCTGTCCGGTACTTCTCTTTGTAATGTGGGCATGTCACCTTATGATTGACCGGAATCCCAGCCAGAGTGTGCCCTACCTTGAACCTCGCTTTTTCTGGGATTAGCTCTACGATAGCTGGGTTTCTGGCAATGGATAAGTGGCTATGGATGGATATGTCTTTGTGACAGACTTGTAAACGTGACCCCTAAACTGTGGAATGGTTTACTCTGAATTGGAACCACTACCTGTTTTTTATTCTCGTTTTAAAACACACCTTTATTCCCTGGCTTTTAATTCAGTGTCAGGGTTTTTCATCCCTTCTCATCTCATTATTATTAAAAAAGGAAAAATATTTTTAAATTGTCTTCAATTGTTTAATTATTTGTTTCATTTATTGCCATTTAAATTCTTACTTTAATTTAGTTCTGTCTCATTTATGTGATTTGAACCGCTTTGGGTTCAACTCCTGTTGTTTTAAAAGTGCTCTATAAATAAAAACAAAAAAGAACGTCAAAGCGCGTGTGAGTGTGCCCTGCGATGGACTGGCCCCCTCCGCACCCCCCGCGACCCAATAGGATAAAGCGGGTTGGAGAATGAATGAATGAATGAAAGAATGAAGAAAGTTAAAGCATGAACATGTCTTACAATTTTTAAAGGACAAAACATTCATATTTCAAGAATGTGCTAATTTTGCATTGCTTTTTGAAGACTAACAAGTTTTGAGACTTCTCAAGAACTTTACTGATGAGTGGTATGAACTGGAGAGATATGATAGTTATATTTACATTAGCTGCATGTGTTTGTAAGCTGCAGAATGCATTGGCTATGGTCAAACGCAGGCTGCTTGCCTCCAGGTGGTGACGCTGTGGTACAGAGCCCCCGAGGTCTTGCTCCACTCCAGCTACACGTCCTCCGTAGACATGTGGAGCGCAGGGTGCATTTTTGCAGAGTTCTTCCTCCTGAGGTGAGCAGACGTGATCCCTGGTGCATCTGTAGCTTTTTGGAGCAAGAGCCGAAGTAGCCCAGCAGGCCACCATCTGTTGGTGTGGTACTCGCCCAGGACTTCCTGTTCGCGTAGTATCTTATGACCTGGGTTGATTTGACGCTGTCCATGATATTTAAGGCAAATAAAGACGTTGTTCTTTTTGTTCTTTTTTAAACTTATTAACGATGAATGAATGGAGTACCTTGCCTATGGCCTCATCACATTTCTACTTGTGTGTGACAGGCCATTGTTTTGTTGCCTTTCTGAGGTACAGCAGCTGCAGAAAATTATCGAGTAAGTCCTTTATTTATTTGTCTGTTTATATATATGTTTGTTTGTGTGTGTGTGTGTGAGAGACAGAGAGAGAGAGACCCAGAAGTTTGCAAGTTCAAATCCCTGGGTCGGCAGAGTGATCCCACCAGTGTTGAACGTCAGTGTACTCTACGTGTGTATACTGGTATGTCGGGTATGTTGTCCTGGGGGCAGCCTCAGCCACATGTCAGTCTGTCTGCTGTAGCTGACCTGCCTTTCCCTCAGAGTCATTGGTCTTCCGCCAGAGGAAGACTGGCCAGCAGAGAGCGCTGTTGCCTATTCTCCAGACTGGGCAGGTGATAGAACGTTAAACCAGATGCTGCCAAACCTGGACCTGGAGGAGAATGACCTGCTCGTGGTGAGTGTGGGACCAGGCCAGTGGTACCTGCTATTGTGATTCGCTGTACGAGGTTCTGGCTGGCACATCGGGCGTTGTTTCCTGCCGCGCACCTTTGGCGTTCGAGGTCTGATTGCACCCCGCTCTGCCTGTGTGGGGTCTGGCCCACGCTCATCCCATGCTGTGTCAGTGCGCTCACACAGTCCAGAGACATGCACGTAGGTCAATTGGCATTTCTGAATTGCTCCTGGAATGCGTTTCCTGTGATGGACTGTGCTGTCAGAAAAAAAAGGAGTACAAATTTGTGCCTTTGCTTGACACTGGATCTGTAGCCTCGAGAGTCTGCAAGTTGTACCCTTAGCTGTAGGTACATGGGGCAACCTCTCTGAAGCGTACCTCAGCCTTATGCCCTCTGCTGCCTGGGATGGACTTGAGGCTGCAAGGCGACGCTATACTTGCATAGTGGTTGGAAGATGGATTTGATATCTTTTGTGTCCTTTCATATTTGGATAATTTTTTAATTTTATATATAATTCTATGAATGCATCATAGACTGCTCTATATTTAGCATTAACCGTTATCTCCGTAAGTTTTACGTTTGGGGGCCCTGTTTTGGTGCGATACAGAAACTCCTGATCTTCAGCCCCCTGAAACGGATCCCAGCTTCCAAAGCCCTGGAACACCCCTTCTTCAAGGGCCCGTAGCAGCAGGACCGGGGAGATGGCATTGGAGTTGAGGTTGGGGAGCATCGGCTCTCTCATAGTCAGTCCTCTACTTAGGGTTTGACTGTAGATCAGTGGAAATGAGCAAACTGATGGGATTTATGTTAGAGAAGGAGAACATCATCTGTGTGCTTGATTAAGTCACACACAATAGTAGTATTTCCGAACTGGGGCTGTTGTTACTTGTCATTGTCATTGCAGTGACCAGTCAGCCGCCGGCGCCATGAAGCAGCCATGAAGTCTTCAGGTGCCCAGTTATTTTACTTAATTCTAGTGTTGACTGTCGTTTAGATGTTTTATGGGGTTGGATCTTTGGATGTGATCCATTTCCCTGAAGGCCCTCCTAGGTCCATGCCATTTTTAGGCTCATGGCTCAGAGATAATATATCACTGGTGTAAACACTTTTGCCTGTGCTGGGCTTCAAGAGGCAGAGCTGTTATATGGGCAGGAGATGTACTGGGGGGTTGGCAGTGTGGCTGAACTCTCAGATGGCCTTATTCGCTTTTAGAGGCGAGGGGGGACGTTCCAAGGGGAATTTAAGCATGCATTACTTACATACTGCAGATAAAATTAATTCCATCATAGTTACCAGTGTTTTGGGGTCACAGGTCTCGAGGTGCATGAGAAGCCATTGACATCCAGGATTTTCTGTGCCATGTAGTTGTCACTCTGAGGTTAATGATTCATCCCCCTGACTCCAGGGGGGGGGGGGCACATAATCTTTGTGTGAGACGAGGATTTAGGTATGGAGTGTATTTATTTATTCATCAGAGAACTATACCAGTGACAGTTATAAATTTCTCCGCATCCACCAAAAGGTTATGAATTTCATGTTGTTCATTAAGCACTTTGCGGTAACAGCTGGGAAAATAAACTGTTCAGTTTTAAGTACCTTTTCCATGTGTTAATATTGAGGGTGTTTATTTTGACTTTGTTTCTAAGTTTGTGTTTGTTTTGCAATTCCAACACAAATGTAACAAATGTTTCTTGTGTCTTTTCTGACGTTTGATGTACTGTATTGTTTTCAAAAGGCATTTACTGTACTGTAACAGTGATGCTAATTATAGCTAATTGTTGTTTTAGCTGCTGCTTACATGGCTGGTTATTTTGAACATTGTTAATTCTGTCACCATTTCTGGGTGTTCGGGTGAATAAAGGTTCCTATGAAAGGTTTTCTTGCTTTATTTTTTTCCCAAAATGGCTGTTTTAGCTTTTAGCTTCATCCATTTTTACAACACAAAGGCCAAGGACAGAGGTGACTGTCATCTCTAAAGCTTAAGCACGGCACTTTAGCACGGCTAAAAGGGAATAACCAGTAGGGTGCAATTTGCAGCAGATAGAGTCTCTGCTGCATTTTAGGTAATTGCTAATGTGCATTTCGCATCATCCATGTATCTAAAAAATGTGCTTTTGGAAGAACTAAATGTGTTTGTGTTTTTATATAGATTGGGATGCTCGTCCTTAGAGGTGGAGATTTCAGATCCAGAAAGTACTATGACTGTGACTCTTTATACACAGCTGGTTGGTTCAAACAAAATCTTGGTCTGGATTTATACTTTCTGAACCTGAACTTTCCACCTCTGCCTGTCCTTGAAGAATATACTGTACAGTACTATGAGAATGTTTCAAAGACATTTAATTATGTAGTAAGTGTATATTTCCTAAGAAAAATGCAATAGAGCATATGCAAATGAGTAGTAAATCACAATAAAAACTAACAAGAATTTCTTCGCTATGTTCTCTCCACTTGTGGGATGGCTAGAATGCCATGTCAGTTACCAAACCTCTCCTCAGGGTCACCTCAGCCATAACCTGTATGTTTTAAATTTCACCTCCAGCTCAATTAATTCATTGCGTTAATGAGTGAATTGGTGGTCAAGTCAACAAATACATAGAATGGTTGCAGCTAATACTGGGGTGATTTTAGGAGAGGTTTTGAAATACCTTAGCTGACATGCTTCAACGCATATATTGTCATAGTTTGACACCAACATGAAGATTATTTAAGCAGCATTTTCATTTTAAGACTTGTGCAAAGTATTGTATATACTACTGTTATTTTATATCTGGACTTTTTGAAATACCTGTGTATATTATTAATGTCTAATGATTTCATATTGACCGAATTGCCCATAAGTGTGCATGTGTGTGTGAATGGTGTGTGAGCGTGTGCCCTGCGATGGGTTGGCGCCTCATCCTGCCTTGTGCCCATACCCTCCTGAATAGGCTCTGGACCCCCTGCTACCCTAAATACGACAAGCGGTTACAGAAGATGGATGAATGGACAAATTTAATGTCGAAGAACCCGCCACCTTGCAGTATTAACATAAACACTAGGTGGCGCTGCTGTAGAGCTGCTTTTGTGTCCATACCAAGAATGAAAAGGACAGGTCTGAAGCAGATTGGAGCCCTTATTGCCGTGCAGTGGACCTTCTCAAACTGCTTCAGCTTGGAAGGAGCAGATTTCCCTGCCCTGCTTCATTGGTTCCTGACCACCAGATGTACCAGATTTTTTTAACGAGAGTACCAACCCCTAAATAATGTGTTACCATCTGGTGCTGCCTGCACTACGTGGTGAGGGGGGATTATGCACCCATCCTGAGTCAGTACCTAGCCTTGCAGTTGGCTCAGTCCTGGGGAGGGCGGAAGAATGACAGGCATGGGTGGGGGGTGTTATTTTTATCTGGGTGAGGCTTGTTCACCCTACATGGAGCGCACGGCGCTCTGATACAGCCCACATTCAGGATGGCTGCGCCCCCCCCTCACTGACCCTAGAGGCTATGATCCTGACCACATAGCTGTTGCTCCCCAAGTAAGTACCTGTAGTATGTTATTATCTGCAGCTGCATGTTATTGTGAGATAATATGACCCAGGCTGCCGTTTGCTCGGATGTGAGAAGGACCGTTAGTAAGAAAACTAACAAAAGTAAGGGCGTCAAGGTCATTTTACAGGGTTTTTTTTTTATGTAATATTATTCATTACTCAGTGTATGCAAGTATATGCATATCACTGTCCGTGTGTTGCTCACAGCTCATAAAACGATTTAATTTTTTTTCCATTGTTGAAAGCAACAAAAAGTTTTAACTGGTGCAAATGGCTAATTTCTCCACTTATCTTTAAGGGTTGAAAAACGCTAATGCATTACCTGAACAACAGCAGCTTAATCATGTTGAGTTTTATAGTCTCTTAAAATGTTTCCTTTAACATGTCATTTGTTTTCACATCTCATGTTATTTATTGAGTCGTCGCGGCTGCAAATCGCTCTGCTGGCAATCAAACTGGAAATAAGACTGCAATCTTAGTGCAAGGTAATATGAAAACTTTTGAAAGATGCTAATATTTCTACATAATTATATTTTGACATTTTCTGTGTTCTTTTCTTTTTTTTCTAAAATAGACATTACAAACGTGACATATATTTGCACAAAACATGATAAGAATATTTTTAAATTTAGATATGATTTAATTGTCAGGTGCGAAAAAATGGCTAATTGAGGACATTACTGGCTTATGACGCAAACTAATGTCACAATACTTGAAACAGAAATATCTAACGATGCATTACCATGAAGGACCACCCACTGCCTTCAAACTAGCTTCAGTCCTGATGGGAAATGCTGTCATACAAGCTTGTATTAAGAATAAACAAGAAGAAGCAAAGCCTGCACGTCTCTAAGGAGTTAAAGAAGCGGAAATCTATTACGCGCTCAGCACTCCAAATGTCCCGCAGAGATTCAATGCGATTATATGTGATGATCTGGGAGATGTGGAAGTTGTGTGACTCAATCCTAGTGCTCATCTTAACATCTTAAGGAGACTGTGCTTGCACCTGATCCTGTAAAATGGCCTCTTCTTCCTTGGCTGTTAAATGACCAGGCAGAACATTCAGCTGATTAATGATTGCACCAAGATGGCTGCCCGTACGTAGAGAAAAGAAAATAGTGGCGACTCATCAAACCATATGCATTTTCTTTTGATTCTGAAGACATCCTAGTTTTGATTTCCTTATCAAGTTAATTCATCTTTATACACTGGCCTTGGATTCAACTACTTCCTGAATGCCAGCCCTGCTATCAATATCTGCTTGCAGCAATGGGCTCACCATCTGTAGGAGGGGCCAAAGGGGTCGGGTGCAGTGCGAGTTGGGCAGTGGCTGCAGAAGCTCGCTCTAGGGACATGGAATGTGAATCTCTCTGGTGGGGAAGGAGTGTGAGCTGGTGCACAAGGTTGTGAGGCTCTGGAACCAGTCTCCTTGAGGGGGGTTGGACCCTCTTCCACTCTGGAGTTGCTCACGGGGAGAGGCACCGAGTAGAGGTGGGCATACTTATTGCCCCCTGGCTGGGCGCCTGTACATTGGGTTTTACCGCGGTGGACGAGAGGGTAGCCTCCCTTCGCCTTCGGGTGGGGGGACGGGTCCTGACTGTTGTTTGCGCTTATGCGCCAAGTGGCATTTCAGAATACCCACCCTTTTTGGAAGCGGTGTTGGAGAGCGCTCCTCCTGGGGACTCTCTATTTCTGCTGGGGAACGTCAATGCTCACATGGGTAATGACAGTGAGACCTGGAGGGGCGTGATTGGGAGGAACGGCCCCCCCGATCTGAGCCCGAGCAGTGTTTTGTTATTGGACTTCTGTGCTTGTCACGGATTGTCCATAATGAACCCCATGTTCAAGCATAAGGGTGTCCATACGTGCACTTAGCACCAGGACACCCTACCAATTCAATGATCGACTTTGTGGTCATGTCACCGGACTTCTGGCCGCATCTATTGGACACTCGGGTGAGGAGAGGGGCGGAGCTGGACTCTACCAGCGGGACAAGTGGAATGTGGCTTTGGTGGTCGCTGATGCAAAAACTTGGGTGTGGGAGGAGTTTGGTGAGGCCATGGAGAACGACTTCCGGATGGCTTTGAGGAGATTCTGGTCCACTATCTGGTGGCTCAGGGTGGGAAAGCGGTGCAGCATCAACACTGTTTATAGTGGGGATGGTGACCTCAGCTTGGGACATTGTGGGTCATTGAGAGGAATACTTTGAAAGTCCTCCTCAATCCCACCAACACGCCTTCCATTGAGGAAGCAGAGTCTGGGGACTTGGGGGTGGACTCCCCTATCCCTGGGGCAGAGGTTGTTGAGGTGGTTAAAAAGGTCCTCGGTGGCCAGGCCCCGGGGGTGGATGAGATCTGCCCGGAATTCCTCAAGGCTCTGGATGTTGCAGGGCTGTCTTGGTTGACACGCATCTGCGGCATTGCGTGGACATCGGGGGCGGTGCCTCTGGACTGGCAGACGGGGGTGGTGGACCCCCTCTTTAAGAAGGGGTACTGGAGGGTGTGCTCCAACTATAGGGGGATTACACTCCTCAACCTTCCTGGTAAAGTTTATTCGGGGGTGCTGGAGAGGAGGGCCCAACGGATAGTCAAACCTTGCATTCAGGAGGAGAAGTGTGGTTTTCACCTTGGCTGTGGAACAGTGGACCAGCTCTATACTCTCGGCAGGGTCCTTGAGGGTGCGTGGGAGTTTGCCCAACCAGTCTACATGTGCTTTGTGGACTTGGAGAAAGCATTCGACCGAGTCCTGTAGGGAGTTCTTCCGGAGTATGGGGTGCCAGGCTGCCTTATAAGGGCTATTCGGTGTCTGTATGACCATGTCAGAGCCTGGTCCGCATTTTCGGTTGTAAGTGGGACTTGTTTCTGGTGAGGGTTCATGCCCTTTGTCACCAATTCTGTTCATAACTTTTATGGACAGAATTTCTAGGCGCAGCCAGGGCGTTGAGGGTGTCTGGTTTGGCGACCTCAGGATTAGGTCTCGGCTTTTTGCAGATGATGTGGTTCTGTTGGCTTCATCAGATCGTGACCTTCAGCTCTCACCTTCAGCAGTTTGCAATTGAGTGTGAAATGGCTGGGATGAGAATCAGCACCTCCAAATCTGAGACTATGGTCTTCAGTCAGAAAAGGGTGGAGTGCTCTCTCCGGGTCTGGGAGGAGGTCCTTCCCCAAGTGGAGGAATTTAAGTATCTTGGGGTCTTGCTCACGAGTGAGGGAAGGATGGAACAGGAGATCGACAGGCGGATCAATGTGGCATCCGCAGTGATGTGGGCGCTGCATCAGTCTATCATGGTGAAGAAGGAGCTGAGCCAAAAGGCAAAGCTCTCGATTTACCAGTTGATCTACTCTCCTACTCTCACTTATGGTCACGAGCTGTGGGTAGTGACCGAAAGAACGAGATCACGAGTGCAAGCGGTAAAAATGAGTTTTCTCCACATGGTGGCTGGGCTCTCCCTTAGAGATAGGGTGAGGAGCTCAGTCACTCGGGAGGGACTCAGAGTAGAGCCGCTGCTCCTCTGTGTCGAGAGGAGCCAGATGAGGTGGCTCAGGCGTCTGCTTAGGATGCCTCCTGGACGCCTCCCTGATGAGATGTCCCACTGGGAGGAGGCCCCGGGGAAGACCCAGGACACGCTAGAGGGACTATGTCTCTCGGCTGGCTTGAGAATATCTCGGAATTCCCCCAGAGTAGCTGAATGAATTGACCGTGGAGAGGGAAGTCTGGGTGTCCCTGCTTAGACTTCTGCCCCGCGACCCAACCCAGAGAAGTGGTAGATGATGGATGGATGGATGGATGGATGGTGAAGCATAGCTTTGAGTGCTGAGAAACGCAGGTGCAGATTCGCTTCTGTGTTTCTCAGTTCATACTTCTGTGCTGCTTAGCAACATAATTTATCCCTGTTATTGAGCATCAGCTTGCAGCCACTGTGTCCCTGTCTGATACGGTGCGCCGTTTGTTGTCATGATTTTTGAGAATATTTCCATTGACACATTAAATAGAAATAGAATTTTGGTTATTGATACATCTGCAGTTCTGGGCACCAAATATCTGGCCTCTGGGGCTCTACTAATTGTCTCATGTTGCATAGAAAAATCATATATTAAAGCCTTGTAAGGTTTATACTGCCAATAGTCAATTTATTATGACTATTGTAGTGTCTGATTGTAATTTGGTCAGTTAAAATCTTTTCGTGTGATATTTATATTATTTTGTCCTGTATTGTTCTACACAGCCGGATTACATCTAGTCTCTCTTCAGCATCTGTAGCTTGGGGTTTAATAAGCAGGTGCGGATGAACGGGTCTGGAAATCTGCGATTTTTAATTTGCCCAATGCGAATAGTTAACCGACACAGCCATACCTGAGAGAACAATTGCGTTTAATAAGAAAACGTGGATCTCACTTCAACTGCAGCAATGTTTGAGAGTCTCACAAACAGGATTGCCAGATTCGGTCATCTGGCTGGCGTGAGATTTTCAATTCGAGACAAGTCGGCACTCACATTTACATGTATGTGACAGTTTTATTACCTTGTAAATAGTCCGTATGGTTTGCAAACTGCCCCAGCGCTTTTGATTATAGATGTTAGGTTTATGATGGAATAATATAGATTTGGCGTAATATTCCATGCATGAGCGTGAGAGTCTGAAATAGTTGGCAACCCTGTATGCCGTAAAAAATAACACACAGGTAACTTTAGAGTGGGTTATTCATTAATGACAGTAAAGGAATGCAAGTCTGAACACTTGTTATGACTTCTTATGACTTATTTGCAAACTGAAAATAAAAAACAATATCAATAGGTGCGTAACTTAATAGCGTTGCATGTAAGTAGATTTATATGAATCGAAAGATGAAAACAGCGATGTCGAAATGAATTTGCTCATATAAATCTGTAGCCTTTTCAACTATTTCAATCTATGATAGCTTTCAGTTACATAAGTCTTGTTCGGGTATCATGGGGTTAGATGCAGCTGCCCCGTGGAATGAGGTGTGGACATCGGGGGTAACAGATCTGGCGAGCAATCCAGCTGCCGTTCACCATGACAGTGTGACATGTGGAGCCTGACAAAGTGGGTGTTTGTGCACAGTTGCTAGCTTGCAGACCATCTGAAGTCTTTATGGGAACAGGTGCATAGAACAAACCGAGCTGTATAGCTTGCCTTATGGTAATCAAATGATTGGGGTGTTTTTCTAAGGAAGCGGACAAGGACAGCTTAATTCCTAGTACTGATAGATTCGACAAATGGTATCGCTTCTAAAAACAGCTGCTTGGGCAGACTTGGGGCATCTCCAAAGCCAACCTGTCAGCCTAATCTTAAACCACGACGCAAGGACTGAATTCTGGGCTATAGGTATGTTTGAGTCCCCTTTCCGAACAAGCCGTACTATATAATTAATGGGGATTGGAGAATACCCTTAATATAAATTCTTAAGAGTAAAATGACATTATTTTATCGATACTATGGGGAAGTTCTGGTGCATCCAGCAGCGGGAAGGTAGAGCACAGACAAACACAAATATAGTGCAAAACAAGGTTTACACATAGTACAAACAAGTAAATGTGGTGCAAACTAATAAAAATGTACTCAAATACAATTTCCTAAAAAACAAAATTGGAATATTATGGCAAAAAATAATCAATGAATAATAGTACATTCGTGGACGGTCTAGGTTCAATAAAAAAAATGGATGATCCCAGAATTTTACTGTTGCCTGAAATTTTTCTGAATTCAGAGGGGTTTCTCAAATGTTGAACTATGTAAGCAATCGCATAAAAAGTGAACATAGTGGAAAAGAAAAATCAGCGTTTATCCTGGAGTATTTAGTTGCTTTTCAAGTATGTTTTAGCTCAGGGCCAGTGTGTATGCAGGTTTTTGGGATAACCTTTAGGTCAGCTGTTCAAACCCAGGTGTGAGATCTCGTCTGTCAAATAGTCCTCAGATTAGTAATCTGATGAGGGAGTTGCAGCGAAAATGTCTTGTTGCATAACCTTTACTGATGTTGCCTCTGCCTTCCTGGAAAATCCCTCAGGTGCTGCTCCTGATTGAAGGTCCTGCACCTTCACAGCAGCCTCTGTGTGCTATGGCTGTGTCCTCTGAGCTGGCTTATGCTGTGATATTTCCCCCATAATCCCATATCCACTGCACAGTTGTGGTGTGTTTAGAGCAGGGTTATTCAAATCACGGTCCTTGAGGTTCAAGCACTGCTGGTTTTCCAGCCTTCCTTTACCTGTGAGCCAGGTGTGAAGCCTCTGACCAATCAGAATCAGTAATTATTAAACTAACTACCCGGGAGAACTGAAAACAAGGCCTGGATTTGGAATCGAGGTCCAGATTTGAAGAACCCTGGTTTAGAGTATCGAATTAAAAAAATAGATATGTGGCTGCTTTACTGTGACGTCTAGCTCTGCTGAGCCATAGCTCTGCACTGGCTACAGTTCTGAGTCCATTTATGCTTAGATTTGCTCATAGAGGTTGGACAGGTCTGGTGCCGGGGGGGCACTGAGCAGCGGGAGAGAGTGGGGGTCTGATCCAGCGCTAATCACCATCAAACTTTGCTTATGCCTGATCTCTCATCCACTGCTAGTCAGTACATCAGACACGCTATATCAGCGCTTTGTCCCCCGCTAATCCCCCCCCCCCCACTGTGAAACTCAGAAAGCCTGCCCCTGCAAAAAAATGGTCTGCTTGTGTTCATTTCAGCTCTATTAAAGCTGCCCAGTGTCTATCACATATAAGTGAGTGGATCACATGACTGACAGAGGGCACCACGAGAGCTGTGATTGGCTAATTGGCACAGATCTGACAAACTGTAAATGAATACATGTGCTGCCCCGTCTCTGTCCCTTCCAGGGTATTTAAAGATCTTCTTAGAGAGAGCAAGGCACAGTAACTGAGAAAGCAGTAGCTCCCGTTTGCAGAGCTTCGTCTCTGTTCACTGTGTGCATACTCTGTGCACGTCAGATAACATTACTAGATTAGGAGATGATGAGCTCCCCCCCCCGCCCTCCCCAAACCAGTCGCGTGAGACTCCTGTCTCTCTTTTGTAAGTTAAGCCGGATGTAGACCTGAGTGGGGAATCGGAGGAAGGTAGGGCAATGGTTCCTTTGCTTGTTCCAGCTACGCTTATGTCCGGTTTCTGCCGCGTAAGGCCTCGTGGCTGTCATCCACGTGTGTTCGTATTGTATAACTTTATCAGGGAGCTGATGTGGATCTCCGTCTTCCTGCCGAGAATGGCATGACTTCAGAGCCCGTGACGCAGAGCCGTTGTGTAATTTGTATGAAATATGAAGACTGACATCTCCCATGGGACAACGGTTGATGGCGTATTTGGAGTGCGCACATGAGCCCGCCCCCACCCCCCCCGCAGAGATTACGGGGGCATACGTGTCATCAGGCAATCTTTACGATGAACACTACCATTGGTAGTTGTTTATTATGGTGCAGCCTGCAGTTGTTAGTCGCCAAGAGGTAAATAACACTTCTTTTACACTTATACTTTTTTAGTTACAGTACATTTGTCTGTGCAGGGAACTTGATGATATTCTTGTTGCTGTTGTCAGTCTTGACCTGGACTGTTGTTCTGACCTGGCCTTATTTGTATATAATCTAATTTATGGTGCACTGAGTGTCTGGTACCTGAGTAGAGTGTGTCCGCATGTACCCCGGGAGTGTCTGGTACCTGAATAGGGTGTGTCCGCATGTACCCCGGGAGTGTCTGGTACCTGAATAGGGTGTGTCCGCGTGTACCCCGGGAGTGTCTGGTACCTGAATAGGGTGTGTCCGCGTGTACCCCAGGAGTGTCTGGTACCTGAATAGGGTGTTTCTGCGTGTACCCCAGGAGTGTCTGGTACCTGAATAGGGTGTGTCCGCATGTACCCCGGGAGTGTCTGGCACCTGAGTAGGGTGTTTCTGCGTGTACCCCGGAAGTGTCTGGTACCTGAATAGGGTGTTTCTGTGTGTACCCCGGGAGTGTCTGGTACCTGAATAGGGTGTGTCTACGTGTCACCCGGGAGTGTCTGGCACCTGAGTAGGGTGTTTCTGCGTGTACCCCGGGAGTGTCTGGCACCTGAGTAGAGTGTGTCCGCATGTACCCCGGGAGCGTCTGGTACCTGAATAGGGTGTGTCCACGTGTCCCCCGGGAGTGTCTGGCACCTGAGTAGGGTGTTTCTGCGTGTACCCCGGGAGTGTCTGGCACCTGAGTAGGGTGTGTCCGCATGTACCCCGGGAGCGTCTGGTACCTGAGTAGGGTGTTTCTGCGTGTACCCCGGAAGTGTCTGGCACCTGAGTAGGGTGTTTCTGTGTGTACCCCGGGCTGTCGGAAGACCTTTGCTTTGGCCCTGTGGGTCGTTTTTGGAACGCATTCCGTCCGAATGATCTGTGCGCTGTCAACGTTCCTGCTGCACGCTGAAGACCATGGCGGCAGATCTTTCAGTTGACAGGTCCTTTGTATAGAGGACCTAATGCAGCAAATGAACCTGTCGGATGGAGGGGAATTTCTCACCTGGTGGCGGCGGCTTCAGGTCTTTGACATCCTCTGTATCCCTTTGGTCCTTAAGCACATTTTTATGTCCTGTCACTCTTTTAATTCTATTAGGCAAATGCTTCTTTCAGTCAATGCTTTGTAAGATGAAGTTAAATTAGAGGCAGCTCTAGATTTAGTTTTTTAGCCAACGTGAAGCATCTAATTGAAAATCTTGTAAGTATCAGGCCTCAGTGTTATCGGACGAAGGCGCGGCCAGACACACTTGGTGCAGCCAGATAGGACCCCGAGCCATCGAGGTGATGAAGTCACCCCTCTACCTTGCCTGACATTTCACAGGCTTGCGTCACTCTGAAGGTCGGCCAGGCCACAGCCGCTATGTCCGAGCCGGCGTGATATTTTTGTGCTGCTTGTCTGCATCTTCGCGTTCGCAGATGTGTAGCAGATACATGCTACATCAGATTTAAACAGAACACTGTACAGCCAAAGTATAATGCAGAGGTGCATGATTTAGGACGGCGATCCTCGACCCATGGGTCGTGACCCAAATTTGGGTCATGGCAAGTTCTGAAAGGGTCGCGAGGCAGAATTGGAAATGTAAGCATTTTAAAACCAGCAGGATTCTATGCTGATCCAGGATCAGATTTCCTAGCCCCAATCCTGGAATAAACCTATATAAATGGATCTTGGATCTGCAAATGCTTAGTGTAAAACTAGTGAACATTCAACCAATCCAAGAAGCCAAACCACAGATACTTAATTCAAAATTGATCGGCACATCCAATCAGATTTGTGCGATAGGCATTGATTGGCCTAAATTGCAGAGCGCACTGTGTGCTTGAACAACAGTGTTAATATAAACCTAATACTTGATCTAGGATTGCAGCTGAGTTGGCATGGTAACATGGTAAAAGGTTGAGAACCACTTATTTAGGGGGTTAGTTTCCAAGTTAACTGATATCCTGCCATCTAGACGATGGATAAAGGAATGAAATAGACCAGCAGCGCAGCCAAATCTGGCTGATGCCCCTGGCTCAGAAAAGGCTTGATATTGAGGTTAATAAATGGTATTATATTTGTTTGCAGTTGAACTTTGAGGCAGCCTGACCAGGTGTGCTACACACAGCATATTGCTGCTTAAATTATTGCAGCCACGTGTGTTTATTTTGGGTGGTCTCTCGTTTCTTCGGCCTTAGAGTTTAATACCTGCTGCTTAAATTGCATGTCATCTGTTTTAATCAGCAGGTATCAGGCTTGTAATGTGAATGTCCCAGGCAGTTAGCATGAATAACGGTCGGGCAATTTCAGCATTACGGGTAGAACATTTGGACTAATAGTTTGGCGTAAAAAACGCCTCACAGCACGTACCAGCTTAGTATCGATGAGTCATTTTGCATATCTTTTCATGTAATCTCTTGGGTCGAATATAGATAAATCCACAAAATTCATATTTTAATTTAGATGTTAGAATTACGTGGCATTTTATCAGCATTACAGATTACAGATGGCCCATTGCATGAAATTGCTTCATAATGGAATATTCTGCAGTAGCATGAGGTAAAATGTGGTTAGGATTGCAGTGATGTCGCGGCGCTTTCGCGTTTTACGTTTCTGGCTGTCGCCTGGCTTAGGTTTTTGTCACCTGTCTGACATACAGATCGATGTGGCAGTAACAGCTGAAATGGACCGGAGTGCTTCGCTGACCTGCCTTTTGCAGATAAATCAGGGCTTATTGAAAATGTTGAGTGAGGCCATGCTCTCAGAAAGGTCAGCCGGTCAGTTTGTGTCTTTCTGATGCAGCGGGAGCGATGGCCCCTCGGTTTATGACTTGATTTGCGTAAGGACGCCTTCCTGTCAATCTTTTTATAGCCAAGAAAAGAAATGACAGAGACGGTATATTTTTAGTCTGATGCGCGGTCCAGCAGGTGGTGGGGGTCACGGCAGTGCGGAGGG
Organism: Mormyrus hasselquistii; assembly: GCA_026779605.1. Classification (NCBI taxonomy): domain Eukaryota; kingdom Metazoa; phylum Chordata; class Actinopteri; order Osteoglossiformes; family Mormyridae; genus Mormyrus; species Mormyrus hasselquistii. The sequence continues at coordinate 701,160 of JAODKE010000126.1, forward strand.
GGCTGCTTGCAGAGAGTATCGTGGACACCTCCGCTGTGGAGGGTCTGACTGGGGAATTTGGAGAATGACAGTCAGCCAGATGTGGCATGCTGACCTGTTCTTGGCATGTCTGGAGGTCAAAGGGCAGTCTGGTCATATTAAAAAGCAAACAAACCATGCCTTTGTGTGTGTGTGTGTATGTGTGGGGGGGTGATCAGCAGTTGGAAAGGTGAGCTTATATACTGGAATCAAAGAATTTATGGGGACTGGGAGTGATTGCTGCATCTCACAGACATGTCGCAAAAACATTTATTGTAAAAACAGTATAAGGACAGAAAATATTATCAATACTGTCTACCCTTACCTATCTGCAGCTGATATGGGGGGGGGGCAGGTTACCGCTGGCAGAGTGTAGCTGAAGTCAGGCAGTAGAATGTGACAGAGGTTTATGTGGGCAGTCAAATTGTCATGACATGTTGAACTTTTACGAATATGTTTCATGGTAGCATTTTTGTTGTTGTGTTTGGCAGTAATTATTAAGGAAAAACTGGTGTTATGGATGTGACCAGTATAGAAACCACATCAGACTCAAAATCCGTTTTGTGAAACTGCTTATCGTGTACAGGGTTGCAGGGGGGTCTGGAACCTATATATGGGCACAAGGCAAGGAATAACCGAGTATCGTGCGCGAACCCATCGCAGGGCACACTCACGTATGCACACCTACAGGCGATTTGAGAACTCCAATTAGTCTCAGCATGTTTTAGGACTGTGGGGGTGAGGAGGGAAACCAGAGTACCCAGAGGAAACCCCACAAAAACACAGGGAGAACATGCAACCTCTACACACATGGAACCCTGGGGGAGACTCGCACCCGGGTGCCAGCTGTGTGAGTGCTAACCAGTGCGACACCATGCCACTTTTGTCTCAGAATCAAACTAACTAACTATTCCAAAAGGAATTGTGCAAATGCTTGCATGGTTAATGTTTGTATGAAACAATTCAAATAGTGATTAAGAGAAAACCTAACAATGTAATGAGGTATATAGAGTGAAGTGGCCATTTTAAATCTAGTCCTGTTCCTGTGCTTCTGGGTTTATCTTTTCATGGTAAGGTTGACTTTTGCTTGGAATTGCCGTACTACAAATAATACTACTAGTAGCGCAACTATATACTATCAGCAGCAGTAACGTTTATTGTGGCTGCTGGGCCCAGATAGATCAGCCGAAAATCCTCTTCTGTTTTGTCAGCCGTGAGATGGTATCCGTGCTGTGATTGAGGCGACCCAGGACTACAGAGCTCCACTGGACCTAGACTGAAGTCTCGTGACCTAGCAGGACTTTGTTAGATGCCCGGCCACTGAGGGGGCGCCATTGAGAGCACGAACGAGAAGCAGTGGCGCAATACCGGCGCGATGGAAGCAACGGTTCTGGAATCCAAGGCTGTGCGGATCGCCCGCTACAAGGCGGAGCGGCGGAGGCAGCTGGCGGAACAGTATGGCATCATTGAGGAGCTGCGGCCCAAGCATGTGAGGAGGGAAGCCGGCGAGGTCCCGGAGACAACCGAAACTGGCTTGGCGCTCACTAGTACTGACAGCCCAGGCAGGCTCGACGGGGGCAGAGCTGCCCTGGATGATTCAGCACCTCCGGTGGAGGAAGTGTACAGCCCAAATATTTCCAATGGAAACCATACCGTTGGGGGAGTGGCTGGCAGGTGAGCACCGCCCACAGTCAGGGGTCATGGGTCAGGGGTCGGTATTGGCAGCCTTTGGAATCTTCATTTCCAGTTTCGGAACAATGCAGCATCAGCCAAAAACCATTTGTTTTTCAAGAAGATAATGACCCTCAGCACGCCTCGAGGTTGTGTAGTAAATATTATCTTGTGAACTAGGAGAGTGATGGGGTGCTGTGACAGATGACCTGGCCCCCCCAATCCCCCGACCTAAATCCTATAGAGCTGGTTTGGGATGAGTTGGACCGAAGAGTAAGAGCAGGTAGCCAACTTGTGCCCAAACCTTGTAGAAACTCCTTCAGCACCTTCACAGTCTAAAATTTAAGAAAATATTGAGATGTTGAACATTGTCTTGGTCATTGCAACATTTGATATGTATTACTTCCTCAAGGCCTTTTACTATAAGGTGAATAACAGTTAAAATAGAAAGAAATGCTTTAACATACCTTCATAATGCCTTATAATGGACAGTGTAAGCATTAAGGACGCTTTGTGCTGCATTATGAAGGTATCTATAGTGCATTATAGATGAGAGCTTCATAGAACATTCATAATGCATAATAAATACGGCTATAATGTGTTTTTATAAATAGTTATAGCCATGTTTATAATACGTTATGAATGCATTATAATGCATTATGAAGGTATGACTGCTTTATGTAAAGTGTTACTGACATTTCTTCAAGCCTTAATCCATCTCTCACCCCCTGCCCCCCCCCACACTTCTGCAGGGAGGTGTCTGATGGCTCCAGTGGCCCGCAAGACAGTAGAAACCGCTCAGCGGACCCCCTGGCCACTCACACCTGCCACGTGCCGCAGCTGCAGACGCGGGTGTCCGTGGGCCACCTGAGAAGCACGCTGATCCAGCAGACCCGTGGCAGGATCCCGGGCCACAGCAGGTAGGTGTTACCTTGCTCCGACACTAGGGGGTGCCAGTGTAAGTTTCCAGACATCAAGGTCACTCAACCACGAACCTGAGGGGTGTACCACAGAAGGGGTTTCCTGGGTAGAGTGGCTGACTTCTGTGAGGCTTACTTCTGAGGTTCGCATGCTACGAATTGCAACCTAACCTGTTCCGAGGAGGTTTAAGTGCAGGCTGTTGGATTAAAACAGGCATAAATCCCGCCCTTTCCCCATAAATGTACACGCAAACCACCCTTTCATCAAAATACATAACCAATTATAAGGGCTGCCCTTTGACTAAATAGTAGGGATGGGCAATACCACTCATTTTCGAAGAAGGTATTACCTATGTTCTATTTACCATGGGCCAGATCTTTGCTTGTGTCTTTAGTTTCCAGGGCTAACACAGCCGCTTTTATGCAGACACACATAGACAAACCCTGAGTTAACGCAGTAAGTTAACTTGGTAACTCGGTGAGTTAACTTACTATTGTCGTGGTACCGTTTAACAATGATAGCCTGTAGGTAGTGCTGTCAGTTAACACTGGTTATATAAAAGCTGTTTTGTAGTTCACCCCACCCCACATAAGCACATTTTGCTTACTTACGAAGATTATGGGCTTGTAATAAATAACAAGTACTTACTGTAAATCAGAATTTTTATTATAAACTTATAGAAAATTTGTTCCATTACAATAAGGCGGTTCAAATCTATAGTCAGCTTGTGTAAAATTTGGTCTCTTTCTGTTAAATCAGGCAGTTATAGCTGTACGCGATAATGAATGACTGTGATGGACTTGGTGCATATGTATTTTTTTCTAGATCTACTCTCTGAAATTCTCTCTAGAATTTTTTTACTTGTTGACCCTGACAGTCCGTGTTTTGCATTTCTATGTATACCCATGACGGCCTGTAGGTGGTGCTGTATGCAGATCCTGGAGACTTATGATCCTCCCACTCTCTCCCATTGTTCCTTGTTGTCCTCCTATGGCCTCACGGGTAGCAGCGCGGATGGTGGGTGTGTTTCCTCCTCCCTTGACCTGGCCGTGAAGCCTGGGTCTGAGGCGAGGCGCCGCCCTCGGCGGTACGTCCCAGAGGGCGATGGCGTGGGCCGCAAGACCAGCGAACGCTTCCGGACCCAGCCGATCACGGCCGGCGAGATGCAGGATAGCCGCGGGTACAGAGCCGCCTATGGAAGGAGTGCTGCGTAATGTGACTAATTTTGAATTGTGTGAACGTGTATTGAAAGAGGGCCTTGCTTGTATCTGTCATTTGCTTTAAATTGACTTTTCAAGTTATATACCTTTGTAGAAATAAGACTAGACCATGAGTTTATCTGAAACTACTATACATTACTTCTCATTTTGTGGTGGTTGTCTAAAAATACAGCTGATTGGATAAGACGGTATGTATGAGTCAAATGCCATTGATTTAACCTTGGGGGGGGCACTTTCAGAGCACCTTACTCCTTCCATAGACGTAATGGTGGGATTGTGTCCTCTATTGCCCCCTGCTGCTGGGAAAACCATATTCTGCCAATGTGCCTGGGAATACGTGGCGCTGAGAGCAGCATGTACCACAGAGCCAGTGCCAAAAAGCCCAGGATGTCACACTAACGCTGGCTGACTTGTTATTCTTTTCTTATTCCCATTTTAGCTCTTTGGAGATCGACAAACTGGAAAAGATGGGAGGTGAGTGCTCTAATCAGAGGGGTTTCTGGGTTTTTCTGTCTAATGTACTGCTTTCGGTCTTTGTGATGCGCCGTGACAGCGCAGCTGAAAAGAGTTCCTGGTTAAAATGGCTGTCTCAGTGGGCCTTGGAATGAATGTCCCTGTGGGCTTTTATGTCCCTCCCAGTTTACTAGCTACCAGAGACAGCAGCTAAGCTAATCGGTGTCCCAAAATTTGTTGTTGTGTGTGCGCATGCATTTCCTGCAATGGACTCGTACCCTGTCACGGGAGTTTCCCTTCTTTGTACCCTATGCTGCCTGGGATACCCAGTTGTGGAATGTAGGAATATTTTAGTGATAGCCGAAGCCTCATGAACCATTTGTTGTATTTTCTGACCTCACTAGATGGTGCTCTTGGTTTGCTTTGGACCCTTGTATGAACATAGAGCACCATCTAGTGGAGTCAGAAAATACAGCTTCATTATAATATTTCAATTGGGATGGTGGGGAGTCAGTTTTTTGTGGATGGGGAACTGCCTGATGATAAAATCTGGCAAGCACAGTGGGTGTAGGGTCTTGTGCATTTACCAAGTCTAATATTTCAGTGCTTGCAGGTCATAACAACTGTTTTCCCCTGTTCTTTGCAGCCGATGTGAAATCTGATGACAAAGCAGAGATGAGTGTTGCTGCCAAGATGTCTCTGTTTAAAGTGAGTGCCCATCCACCACCTCCCCCCCCCCACCATGCCACGCCACTTCCTGTCCACTCAAGCCAGCTCTGAAGGTCATAGTTACAGCCAAAGGAAAGATTTATTTGGCACAGGTGCTTTTATTGAAAGCGATGTCCATTTTTGAAATATAAAAATTAGTTAAGTAAACTATCAGTGATAAGAAAAAAAAAAACATAAAAAATATACAAACGAGAGGAGGCCATTCGGCCCATCAAGCTCGCTTGGGGAGAACTTTAATAGCTCAGAGTTGCTAAA